>VWZE01023140.1:487201-507972 GCA_013396675.1 Eubucco bourcierii
AAGTATCATTCTAATGGCCTTTTCTGAGGTCTTACAATGGATCTGGAGGAAAGACATCATAGAATCATAGAATGATAAGGCTGGAAGAGACCTCAAAGATCATCTAGTTCCAACCCCCTGCCATAGGGGGTTGGAACTACACCTCCCACTAGTATAGGTCACTCAAAGCCTTGTCCAGCCTGGCCTTGAACACCTCCAGGGAGGTTGTGGAACACAGAATCACCCATCTTGTTGGGTTGATTCTGTGCTCCACAACCTCCCTGGGCAAAATGTGCAAATGTCTCTCCAGCCTCATTGGAAAGAACTTCCTCCTAACATCCAGTTTCAATCTCCCCTCTGCCAGTTCAAACCCATTACCCCTTGTCCTGTCATTGCAAGACCTTGTCAATAAACCTTCCCCAGCCTTCCTGTAGGCCCCCTTCAGATACTGGAAGGCTACTCTAAGGTCTCCTGGAAGCCTTCTCTTCTCCAGGCTGCAGAGCCCAAACTCTCTCAGCCTGTCCTCATAGCAGAGATGAGCAGAGATCACAGACAAGACATTTTTACAGCTCTTTCCCTCCTCTCCTCAAATAGCAATCCTTATTTCAAAGCCCTATTTGTTTTATTTTGCATGACAACAATTAAATCAGACCTAAGGAAACGTCAAACTGCTCTAGTGGGAAGTGAAGAAAGAGAGGCAGAATATTCTTAAAGTATTTCACAATCCTTACATAGTATCAGGTAGGAAAAAAAAAGGGATCGAGCACATTTCCAAAATCTAGCTTAAAGTAATTCAAAATTACAGTATCAACCTATCTTAGGAATTTAAAAACATTCTGCTGTCCTAGCATCTTTTTTGCTCTTACCTTTTAGCAGATGTAAGAACATGTCTGGGAAAGTTTTAACTGCTATAAAGATCAGTATTATCAAAACTAGTAACAGAACTGCATTAATTAGTATTTCTGGTAAATGATTAATCATCAACCCTTTGCATAGCCCCCAGGCAAAACTATATATGGTCTCAAACTGACAACACATAAACCTCCAGAGGTATATGCTAACTTGATTGGAGCTTGAGGTCATTTGTTTAGCTGTAAGTACATGGCAACTTTTAAATTAAAATTTTTATTCTTAAAGTATTGTTCTAGAATTTAAGATTGCTGCACCTAGGTTTGAAGTGCCAGTTTTAATCATACAGACTGACTTGTGACTTCATAAATTTTTGGTATAGATGGCAGGGATTTCCTGGTGGGAGACTGTGGTGCCAAATGCATTTATTCCTATGCAGAAGCTGGTGTGTCACACGGCACCAAGGGGTTAATTTTTTTACACGCAGAATTCTCTACATGATAATGCACTTTCACGGTCCCCATCTGGCTATTGTAAAATCACAAAGGCTGTGAAGGCACAAGCATGAAGAAGAAACTGGTGTCCTGGTTTCCAGAGGTACTGCAGTGTCTACAACTCCCACTGAAGTAAGATGTGAGCCACAGGTGCTCAGGAGTTCTGAAAACCAGGCTGTATCAGGACATCCTAACTAGGATTCATTAAAGAACTTCACATAGTGGCATTGGTCACTTTAAGCTTCTGTTTCTTTATATCTGCTGGTTTGAGGCTAATTGGAATATTTTAATGGAGAAAAATTACACTATAGCTGTGAAAAGGAAAACAATGGTGATGCCTGTTCACTCATAGGCTGCCTGAGATGTTTAAGAAAAGAACTCAAAACATAGGTAACACACACAGTCTCTTGGGCACAGTGTCTCGGGAGGTCTAGCTTCTGGCTTCTCCTCTCTGCCGAGTAACCTGACAAACTGCTTTCCTTCTGACCCCCCCTGGCTGATCCTCCAAACTCACCTTGCACGTAAGGCAAACCTTGGGGTAAGGTACAGGGGCGGGGAGAAGGTGGAAGGGGTGGTTGGGAGCCCCTCTTGGGGTCTCTGATTTCTGGGAGGGGAGTTGTGTTTCTGTATTCCCTTTAACTTGTATATGTCTGTAACTCTTCCTGTCTATTGTGTATATCTCTGCTTGTACATTGTGCTGATCTGTAAATAGAGCTTCAGTCCTTAACTTCCAGCCAGCTGAGTTCTAGTCTGGGTCATTTTACAAAGGGGGGGGAGGGGGGGAGGGGCAGGGAACTTCCCAATCATCACATTACACTTCTCTAAAAACTCGAGGTTTAACTAGAAATGGAAAAACCTAAACATTTAACTGCTCCTTTGTGTGTTACAATATGTAATACAGATGACAGTCATAAGCAGCACAGGAGAATACAAACAAGACAAGTAGGGGCTTCAAATGAAACACGTAAATGAAAGGTAAAAGCTACAGAACAACAAAGGAGATTCCCCTTTACAGCCTGCCTACTGAAGCTGGGGAATTCTTTGCCACATGTAAATTTTTATATGACTTTAAAAATATTTGGGCAGAAGACAACTAATCTCTATTATCATTAGTTTCTTGTGGTTCAGGAAACCCTGGCCAACAAATGACTTGATGTACCAAATAAGAGGTGGAACACAAGGTGAAGAAATGGTACCTGCTCAAAACTCACTGTCATCCACTGGGCATCAGCTAATTCCTTAGTTGTGATTTGGTGAACAGGATCAACTTTCAGTAGTTGCCTCAATACTTGTTTTGCTAGGGAAAAAACCAACCCATAGCTTTATACATCTCATTTCTGCTAACAACAACTTAACACATTTTCAACTGAGTGCTTTAACTCAGCGGAGAATATTTCACTTACAATGCCATGAAATTAGTTTATGGTATCATTTTTGTCAATTTATTTTTTAACACTGGTTTCACTTTTCAGAAAATCCATACTACTTAAACACCAAAAATCCCCACAAAACCTAAACCAACAAAACCCCTCCATTTGTGGAATTCATTGCAAGACAGTCAGCATTTATTTTGTGAGAGCATTGTGTACTTACCAGCCTCGCTATCTGTTTCCCAGACCAGATTTTTAAATCACAGGCCTCCCTTTCCTATTAGTTCAAAAAGGTTTTCTTCCAAGTTTGCTGTAGAAGGTGTAAGAAAATTAGGGTCAGTGAACAGATGCCCACTATTTTTCACCGGTGAGGCAAAAACTATGTATTAAAGGATCACTGTAAAATCAAAAAGTTCACAGGACTGGGAAAGCTTCAGAAGAACTCTACAAAAGTGACTCAGGTTCTGAAAAAAATGTGTCTTAGAGATTTAAAGGGAAAAGGTTACGAGGTTAAAAGGTGATTTAATCTTGGTCACTAAGTATCCACACAAGGAAAAGATAATTGATATTATAGGGTTTTGGGTTTGATTTTTTTTTTCAAGTAGCAGCCAAGGATTTAACAAGATACAACAACTGAAGTAGAAGCTAGAAAAAAAATCAGCTGAAAATGTAGTATTTTGTTGTTCTGCAACTCACTTTGCTATCTAAAAGCTAGCCTGTAGTCACTGCATGCAGCATCTCCATCACAGAACATTTGCTTCCCAATCTCCCTCGGGACTTAAATCCACCTGGAACTTAATTTAAAGAACAGAAAATGGGGAGAGTACATTCATTTCAGAACACAAAACTGTGAGTATTGGCTGGTGACAATGCCCATTATTCTGTTATGCTCAGATAGGACTACATTCTCTCCAGACTAAGGCAGTGACAGTCAACAGATAACTTCTGCCAAAGAAATCAAGTTAAGTAGGTGAAACGGATCACATGGAACCTTGAATAATTTGTGAAGATACTGTCTATTTCTGTTCAGAAAGAAGCAAAAACTACTGCATTTTCTTAACAGGTTTCTCACTGCTGCAATGCAGGAAGTAATTTATTAGGCGTCCTCAACAACTTTAGTTGCACAAAGGTTTTTGAAAGCTGTTGTAGGGGCCAGAGTGCCTGAGCACACTTGGGAAAATGCGTAAGAAGTTCAGCAATGTATATTGCACAGGAAAATAGTCCTTGACCCTTTCCTAATAGGAAGTAGAGTATGGGCCATGCTCTGAGTGTAACAGGCACCAGGACTCCTGCTAGTCTGCTCTTCCAGTTTACTAACATACTTTGGTATTTCAATGGATTTTCTTTTTGTTGGTTACTATTGTGTATGCCTCTATTAGTACATGTTAAAGTAGGAAAGAAATGGAAAGTACAAAGTACACCTCAGTTAAATTATACAGAAAAATCCATCAGGCCACCGTTGCCCCATTATGCAGGGGTAACCCTGTGCATTAACATTCATGAAAACAGAGTTCATGAGTCACCTCAGGGCTTATGCTCCCCATATACATAGAGACTGAGCCTGTTGTGGCAATAATACCCTTGGTACCAAGATGGAACATGCCATCTGCACTGCAGAAAGCTCTGGCAGCTAGCGAATTACCATGGAGGCATTAGCTGCAGCCTGGAAGGGTCAAAGTTGAGATGGGAGCAATAATGACTCTAACAGTATCTGTAAGCCCATTAGAGGAGCACAAGGTATTATTCAGGGTGGGAAGAAAAGTAATTTGTGAAAAACAGAATTAAAATCAGAAGATGATCTTATGCCTTTTGTATTAGGATTTTCAAATTAAGCAATAAAAAGGAGTGGAAGTTGAGATTCTATTAATTCGTACACAGTATTTTTGTTCTCCTGCAGTCAGCACAACAAGGGGTGAATTAATGTTACTTTGTTCTGACACTGTTGTGATTACAAAATGCTAATTTAAAAAAAATATTTATATTGCTAATTAAGGAAGAAGGTCAGAAGTTCTAAGCTCTGGGTGCAATCAACACAGTGCACCGCTCTGAGTTGTACAAGTTCTGAGCTGTGAATTGTGCTGATTGCAGGCACTGCTCCAGATCCTTATTAGCCAGTCAAATCATCCAATTTCTACCAACTATTTTATAATGTATTCTATTGTATTATGTTGTGCAAATCCTACTGCCAGGATGCAAACATTAATATCCTCAAGTACAACAATAAAATTCATTCTATATCAGCATAAAAAGTACAGATGGATTTTAGAAATATAACAAATAAAGGCAATAAAGCTACCAACAGTTCATCACGCTGACACAAGAAGAAAAGTGAGCTAATTGTATAGAAAAGAAACTGAGGAGCCTAAACAAAGTGGGGGGGGAAAAAACCAACCAAAGAAAGGAAATCCAGAAAACAGCAGGTTATGAAACTGCCTGCCTGTGTACAAAGTCTAAAGTTGTAAAAGAACTTACCTGTATGCAACAAAAAGTAAAACAACCACAAATCAGAAACATAAACCACAAATGAAACAGCACATGGCAGTGTCCTAAAACATTAGCTTTAATGCATCAGCTGGGGGAAACAGAGGATAAAAAGAGTGAAAGTAAAGGAAAATCCTGTGCAAATACTTTAAGAAAGAAAAAACTCCAACCTCCGCTCACAATGAGGTATTTTAGTTGCATCATACGAACAGTACTTTGATACAATTTTTAATTTTTTATTATTTTTATTAATTCTTTTTAATTAATTAATTTTATTATTTAGTATTTATTTTTAATTACTGGGTTATCTTGATAGTTTCTGTACTATTTTGGTAGTATAGCCAAGATAAGATTTTTCAGAAAGGGATTGTTATTTTGTAACTAATACAAATGTTATGAAAGACTTCAATAAAAATATGTCTGTACCCTTATAATTGTAGGGAAAGATTTCATTCCTTCTTCTAGTAACAGCAGACTAATAAACTTTCAAAGGATGTAAGCAACCTGTACAAGGAAACCTGTCAACTCTTGAACATCTCAGTTACTGAGTCACTACAGGCAGAGGTGAGAAAGAAAAGCCCTTCCCCTGCCTACACCATTTGTGCAATCCATTGGAGGATTTGACCAATAACCTGTAAATCACTAACTTGATCTCATGCCAAGATCCAGCCAACATATAAAAGAGGTCTAAAATCTCAGCTTAGTTTTAGGATGTTTCACTGTAATGTTCAGTAATATTCTGTTATTTTCAGATTATAAAGTGCTTCATAAAACAAATATTCCATTCCTAACACTAAACTTTGGTTTTCATGGGAATTTTTGATGTTTGCACACAAGAAATTGCAAGACTTTAGTCCTTTGCGAAGGTTTAGCACACAGGTTTATCTTTAATTTGAGTGCAAAACTGTAAGTACTTGTATCATAAATGGGTCTGTACATTTTATATTACTCCTACAAGCTACTTACAGCATGTACATAATGACACCTGTGCTCCAAATGTCACACTGTTGGCTCTAGTTGTAGGCACTGATAACTTCAGGGGCTGCCAACCGTGCAGAAAAAATAGTATTAATAATAGAGAAAAAAAGAAAAAAGAGGGGGAAAAAAACTTTTAAATGCTTAAACACAAAGAATGAAGAATGTGCTGATGTGGTATAATTTATTCCCATATGTAAAGAGGAACCAACAGCAGATGTTTAAATGAATAATGTACAGACCTTAACAATTCATGCTGATGCGTCCTCACTTTTATCATTTAGCTGTAAAGGCGTGGTGACATTGTGACATTAACTGTATGATTAAACTTAGTATTCTTTTCCTCCACAATAATTTCTCAAAGCAGTATTCATAGCACACTGATTTCAAGTATTGCAAGAGACCATACAAACTTCTCTTTTTCTCCCAGATAAAAGTGTAGTACACAAAGGCACAGGGGTTCTCAAACCACAAGAGCTTCTGTTTGCACATATTAGCTAGAATACATCATGTGATGTACAGAATCAGTGCCAAAAGACTTTAAAATAACCATTTTTAAATGTATTTATTTATATCCTAGATTAAAAATTCACAAATTATAACTTACTGACTGATCACTTTATATTATTTCAGTCACTTGTCAGAAAGACGCTGCTTTGGGGCCAGCTCGGTGATATTTTATCTACTGTATCATGGGAGATGTGGTTGTGGATTCAAAGCAAAACCTATGGCTTTCACTTTCAGAACCAATGGAGCTAGTAAAGAACAAAAGATTAAAAATAATAAAAGCCCTAGTAAAGAACAAAAGATAATAAACTTTATGCAATATTAGAGGAGATTGACAGAAGTTATTTTATCTGATGGTGTCCCACCCAATAAAGAGGGTTGCTTAACCTTCATCATAGGGATTTTTTATTTTAGGTAGGTACCAAGCTTCAGATATCAAATTACTATGTCAAGGAACTTAAAATGGTTAACTTCTTGGTTACTTAATGGTTGATAATACCACATCTAGTGAAAGAAGACTTGAAAGTAGATTCTTACCATTAATGTTACCAAATGAGTCAAAAACTACTACATGGTCTAATTTTTAATGCTCTCTTATAAAGACATGTAAGCCAGCAGTAATTCATACTATTAACATCCTGGGAAAACTTATAAACTTCTAACTTTATATCCTTCTATACATATCCTACACAAATTAAAATGACTGAACTGGGAAACTGCTACTACATTTATAATTTTTCTTTTTTTCCAAATTAATAAACCAGTCTGGATAAATCATGAATTGCCACACATCCTGCACACAAGAAATACAAAATATGGAAATAAGAACAAAAGGAAAACATGAGCCTAAAAGGGCAAAACAAGAAATAGAATGTGAGGAGCAACTAGTGAGGCACATAACTGAAAATTAAATTATCTGTAAGTGTATGAGGAGCAGGAAGATAACAAGTAAAGAGGCTGGTATTGCATTCAGCTGATAGATGATGGTCAGAAGGCAAATGTATTTAATACGTTCTTACATCAATCTTAACCAAAATGTCAACTGCAAGTAGTGGATAGTACAATCAATATCAATGACAAAGGGCCAAGGCCTTGTTTGTTTTGTTTGGTTTTTTTTAGCAATACTTAGGGGGTTTTAACATCAGCTGTATCCAATAAAATTCATTCTAGAGTACTTTGAAAACTGACAGGACTTTTCAGAGCTATTAGTTCAAGAACTATTAGTAGAAGTACCCTGTGCCTTTGTGTACTACACATTAGGGCGTCTTAGGGTGTTTTAAAAATCAGATGTAACCAATACAATTCATTCTAGAGTACTTTGAAAACTGACAGGACTTTTCAGAGCTATTAGTTCAAGAACTATTAGTAGAAGGCAGGTAAAATACTTGAAAACTGAAAAAAAAGCAATCACGGTATCTATTTGTAAGAGTGTGGAAAAGCTGGCAACAAATTGCTGCAGATGTGTCCCATTAATTTTAATTGCCAGAAAAAAATACTGGAAATTATAAGCACCTGGAAGAAAACAAAAAGGTAAGTAACAGCCATTATGCACCTGTCAGGAGCAAATCTCCATGCAGCACAGGCTGACAGGCTTCGAGGTTAGAGGAGGAAGACTAAGTATCACATATGTCTAGTTAAGTAAGGTTTTTGATATCCTTTCAGGTACTTTTTTTTTCATAACACCTACATTAAAATATTGCAAGAACAATGCACATATGCTTATAAGAAAAGCTCCTCACAGAAAGTAGTTGCTCAGTGTCAAAGTGGAAGACTGCATCAAGGAATGTTTTGTAGGTGCCTAGCCTAGGCTTAATGCTATTTCAATGTGGACAATCAAAGAGAGAACACACTTCTTAGGTCTGAAGACAGCATCAAGCCAAGAATGACTCCAGATATATGATCGGAGGAGTGAGGCAGCTCTGCTACAAGGACAGGCTACAAGATTTGGGGCTCTTCAGCCTGCAGAAGGGAAGGCTTCCAGGACACCTTATAGTAGCCTTCCAGTATCTGAAGGGGGCCTACAGGAAGGCTGGGGAGGGACTATTGACAAAGTCTTGCAATGACAGGACAAGGGGCAATGGGATCTTATCTGTATTCTTAGTTGCATTTCTCAGCAGAAGAACGAGTGATACAGGTTACTGTTACTGGTTTTCTTTCTTCTCACAGCTAAGGATTGAGTTTCTCTCAGTAAAATATTCCCATTAGCCTCAAACCAACACAGTAGCACAAGACTGGAAAAAAAACCCATCCTTTTTTAGACTAAAGAAGAAAACAAGGGAGTAGTGTGACATTAGCTGGCTGAAAATAGGAAAGTGGCTACCTCTTCTCCATATCTGGAACAGATAATGTCTTTTTTCCAATCTGCAAGCATAAAGCACAGTTCCATCCTTTTACTTAGCCTCACACACAGCCTCCCATCACCTTCTTTAGGTCAGCTCAAGCAATTATGTAGCTGCAGGTGAGTTAACTGAAAATTTATAATGAAAAAAGTGATTAGATCATGGCCTGTAGGTATAAGTGTAAGCTGATTGTCAAACTGAAGGTTCAAGGTAGACAGGGGGGAAAATTTCTAGGCGCATAATGAAGCATCAGAATAGAGTGCCAGGGAAGATTAGAGACTCTCCATTACTGGAGGTGTTTAAGTACACTTTAGACAAGTATTTATGAGAAAGGACTTAAGTACAGCTACTTCTTATCTTTGGACAGAGAAATAAATCAAATTACTCAAGGTCCCTTCCAGTGTTGAGACTTTATGTTTCTGTCATAATTAGTAAATCAGAAAGTAATTTCATCCCACTTACTTCAGTATGTGATACTTACTTACTTCATCCCACTTATTTAATATTTACTTCATCCCACTTATTTAAGTATTTAATACTACTAGTATTTCATCCATCACAACACCAGCACTAACTAGCTTCCCTCAAAACGATTTCTTTTTTGCTTCAGTTTGTTATAGGCAAGCTACAAAACGTGTTGCTGGAAGTATATGACAGAACGAAAGAACTGCACAGAATGCTAAATTGGATTATGAAGTGAAGTATGCTCTATCGTGTACAGATCTTTCTATTATGGAATGCAAAGCATTCATTGCCTAAACAGGAAAAAAACAAAGCAAACAAACAAACAAACAAAACAACTGAAAAGCCTGGCCTTTGGGCAGGTTACGTCATAATTACCTGCTTTTGTGGGTTTTTTTCAACAACTTGCATTTCGACATCAAATAATCAGTGTCATACACTGGGGTAGGACACATTTGGATGGAAATTTTTTCCAAGAAAAAAGTGTTTAGAATGTAATTCCAGCCTTTAGCAACAGATTTCTGCACTGTGGATTTCTACCACTGTAAATTACTGAGTTGTACATACTCCTCAGTCTCTGAAATGCTTCTCAGCATGGAGTTTTCTACCGCAGATAATGCTTTCATCAGTATCACAGTATCACCAGGGTTGGAAGAGACCTCAAAGACCATCAAGTCCAACTCAATACCACAGACCTCAAGACTAGACCATGGCACCAAGTGCCACCTCCAAACTCACCTTGAACACCTCCAGGGACGCTGACTCCACCACCTCCCTGGGCAGCCCATTCCAGCAGTCAATGACTCTCTCAGTCAAGAACTTTCTCCTCACCTCCAGCCTAAACTTCCCCTGGCACAGCTTGAGACTGTGTCCTCTTGTTCTGGTGCTGCTTGCCTGAGAGAAGAAGGTAACCTCCCCCTGGCTACAACCACCCTTCAGGTAGTTGTAGACAGCAAGAAGGACCCCTTGAGCCTCCTCTTCTCCAGGCTAAACAATCCCAGCTCCCTCAGCCTCTCTTCAAAGGGCTGTGCTCGAGGCCTCTCACCAGCCTCGTTGCTCTTCTCTGGACATGCTCAAGCACCTCAATGTCCTTCTTAAATTGAGGAGCCTAGAACTGGACACAGGACTCAAAGTGTGGCCTAACCAGTGCAGAGTGCAGGGGGAGAATGAGCTCCCTGCTCCTGCTGGCCACACTATTGCTGATGCAGGCCAGGATGCCATTGGCCTTCTTGGCCACCTGTGCACACTGCTGACTCAGATCCACTAACTCAGTTCTACAAGGTTATTTTAGAAGGTGCTTACATTTTCACAGTAACTACTACTAAAACAACAAATCAGCAACAGATAATTAGCATTTAATGTATTAAGTATCAAAGAGAACATTCACAAAGAAAATGTAAGCATATGGCACATTATGTTTAGGTAGAATATGCTTATAAATATCAAAAGATTCCAATAATGCATTTGTATTTTAATCAAGGAACAGTCTAAATAGGTTTTGGGTTTTTTTTTCCTAAATTACTGACAGGTTTACATTAAACTGACAATATTCCCAGTCTAAAAGTTAATTACAGTACCTCCTGGCTTCCTGTAACTAATAGCCTGGGACTATGTTCATGTAGATCTAGATGAACAAGGTGTGTTTACTTTAAAGATTTCAATTTTTAATTGACCTATAAATATATTAACATTTAAAAAAATAAAAAAGCCTTTTTCAGCCATGCCACTTAGCTTCCAAAACTATTTTTTTTCCCTTAATAACACCACTTAGTAGCTCATTTCAAAGGCTGCTAATAGGTATCAAAGTCAGGTTTCCCAATAATACCTGGATATTAAAATCAATTCTTGAAGCAGAACAGCCACAATTGTCATCTTACCTTTATGTTTAATTTCATTTCATTTGCTTCATTGATGTCACTGCTTTTAACTAAAATGTTTTCCAGTTTTAGATCTCTGTGAACAGTATCTGCCAAGAGAGAGCAAGAAATGAAATGCTATCAGTTGCAGTGAAGATATTCTGACAGAAGTGTTTAAAACTCTCTTGACTGAGTAATTTCTTTGAACAGTTCCCGTAAATTTTACTCTGAACTACTGGAAGCCTAACCAAAAGCATCCTTCCCATTTTACCCCAGGTAGTAGTGTAAGTATTTCAGGCTTTCAAATCTCATTCCTCACTACAATCCTGTAATAAAGGAAGTTCTTACTGGTTCAATCTTACCTTCAGTGCCTAAGTGCACTATATGATCATAATTCACTCTCTTTAAGATGTTCACCTCCTGTCCAAGTAGCTTCACAGTAGAACTTCCACCTGTAGTTGTTGGTGGCAAACACATTTTACAAACATTGAAGGATTTTTCTAACCTGTTAAACAAACCAAAATGTTAATTCATTCCTTACTGACAGTTTGACAAGTTTAGAATATCAAGAGGGAAACAAAATCTGAATTGGCACCTGATAAGTTGCAAGTTTCATCATTCATCATGTAGCAACGAAACTGTAAGCATAGATTTGTATGGTTGTGTTCATACTGACTTATGAATGTGATAGGATTTCTGTTCCTAATTTGTATCCTACCAAAATGTTAAGGTTAAAGCATTAAAAACAAAACCAAATCAAAATCACCTTTCAACTGAACATATTTTTTGATATATTCTAAGTTTAGAATCTAATATACAAACACCTTTTCAATTATTCTTCACGAAGGAATAAGAACCTAAAATTAAATGATCAAACAATAGAGTACAAGTATTTTAAAAACCTATGCTGCCTCTAGTTTCTGCTACAGGGATGATGAGGAACGGGCAAAATACTACCTGAGACATGAGAACAAATATCTACACATGGGAAAAGATAAATTCTGGATCTAATATGACATCTTGGTAGGGTGGTGAGGCACTGGAACAGGCTGCCCAGGGAGGTTGTGGCTGCTCCCTCCCTGCAGGTGTTCAAGGCCAAGTTGGACAAGGCCTTGAGTGAGCTGTGCAAGTGGGAGGTGTCCCTACCTATGGCAGGGGGTTGGAACTGGATGATCCTTGAGGTCCCTTCCAACCTTACCATTCTATGATTCTATGATTCAAATAGACATTGAAAAGAAAAGAATCATCAGTTCATGAGTAAACTAAGAATATTTCACAGAAAATCACCCATCTACATAATATCTTTTTTGCTGTTAACTTTTTGCTGGTCCATTTATTAAGACACAATGGATTGGTGTTTTACCACTGCAAAGTTGTCTTGCTCTAGTTTTCTTCAAAAAAAAAAAAAAAAAAAAAAGAGATTTGGTAANACTTAAAAAAAAAAAAAAAAAAAGACAGAGATTTGGTAAAGAAACAGATAATCATTAAAAAATAACTGCAGCTTCAGAAAAGTTCTAATATAATATATGTACTATCCATTAATTTAAACTAAATTTTGAAACCAAATATTTAAAAGATGTTTTGTGTCTCCTCCTACCAAGAACCTTTTCCACATAATTCACAAAAATAATTGGATGCATATTCAGATATTACTAATTTGGGATGAGAGTTACTTTTCATCTATGTACATGAACACAAAGAAATGTGTATGTAGAAATGCTGCATGAAAGAAGACTCATTTATGTTAATATGCTAAATGATGGATTTTATTCTGAAATATGTTTCAGTGCTTCTTTCAATTTTCTTTTCGGCTATATACACGTAACACAAATCCCTCCAACAAAAGCTTTTAAAGTTTTCAACTGAACAATTTTAAAAGCCTACAATATTAAGGAAAGGATTATGATACAAGATAAATACATCTCTATCGACGTGTTAACTACTGCAGGAATGATAGAGAAAGAGATTCTGTACATCAATAAGAGCAAACCTCAGAGAAATTAAAGGCAATCAGCTTTAAATCTAACTTCTGCCTGTTTTTTTTCACCTACTATCAATAACATAGTATTACCATTTACACACTATTATGTAGCTGAAAAGTACCATATTTGAAAGACATCAGGGCTACAAGTGGGTGGTGAGAAAACTAGAAAATTGTGAAGCCTGACTCCAATAACAGAAGTTTGTTTTTTTTCAAAACATGATGAACATGCAAACATCATCTTGGGTTTAAACTGACAGTGGGGAGATTTAGGCTGGATGTTAGGAGGAAGTTCTTTCCAGTGAAGCTGGTGAGACACTGGCACAGGTTGCCCAGGGAGGTTGTGGATGCCCCCTCCCTGGAGGTGTCCAAGGCCAGACTGGACGAGGTCTTGAGTAACCTGTTCCAGCGGGAGGTGTCCCTGCCTATGGCAGGGAGTTGGAACTGGATGATCCCCTCCCTTGCCCTGCTGGCCACACTGCTCTTGATGCAGCCCAGGACTCGGTTGCTGTCTGGGCTGCACACACACTGAAGGCCCATGTTGAGTTTTTCAGCAACCCAGACTCCCAGGTCCTTTTCCTCAGGGCTGCTCTCCAGCCCTGTTCAGAGAAATGAGCAGTGCAGGATATGAAAAATTAGCTACTCTTGAAAACACACTTCAAAAACACATAAGCAGAAAAAGACAGGTCCAATTCCAGTTTGGCTACCTCCTCTATACATACTGGATTCTTCAAAATGTGAGGCTACTTATTAACCTACCTGTCACTAGCTGCTTGCCTGGGTGCTTCTAAGGTACCTCCAAAAGACATTTGAACCTTGTTGCAAAAAAAACCAAAACACAACATTGCTTGATTCAAACAAGGCTGACCACCTGGTACATTTTGTGGTCATCCCTTCACTACTTTCAGGCATCTGTTCAGTCTTATTTGGGCTATGCTCAAATTAAAGAAAATCACAGAGACTGGTAGAAACGTGTCCACTGCTTGAAGAAATTGAATAAAACCTGAGAGATGAGTGGGCTGGTGGAACACAAAAGCTGTCTGCCACACTGACGAGGAAGTAGGTTAGCATAACATAGCATGCTGGTTTGGACAGCAGATCTGCAGTAACAAAATGTAGTCACAAATGATATTTTAGCTCATCTATCCACAGAATGCTGGTTGCATTCAGAGATGGGAAGGGTGGGGGGGGGAAGTCACAGTATTTTTTCCACCAGATAGAACAAAACTGTAATAGATTTTTTTTTTTCCCCTTCAAAGCAAATGGTATACAACTCATTTTTAGAGGGTTTCAAAACACTTTGTTAAAACTAGGAAGTTGTTGATCCGGAGTGTCAAATAAAAATGAACTTTTGCTTCTAACTGGCATCATGTGAGGACATACTTCAGCAGTACTGCCAAGAGAGTGATAATGAAAGCAAGTATTTCAGGGTACTCCTGTAACTCCCCTGGAGAACTATTGATTTTTACATGATTTCTCAAAGTCTGCTTTTCTCAAAAAAGAAGCTGTGCAAAAAGGCTCAGAGGGAGTTTAAATGCACTGAAAAAGGCACATTTATCTAAATGCTTTCAAGCAAGAAGGCTGGAACTCAGTTCCTCCATAGCGGAGAACTGAGAAGAAGCAGTACCTTAAAGTGTTAGGGGATTAACGAAGGAGCTATTAACTACCTTTAGCTCTTGGAAAACTATCTAGTTGAAGATGCCCCACTTTATGAAAGAGAGCTGTTCTTGCATTCCGGGTGGTTAGCGTGAGTGAGGCACTGAAACTACCTTGAACTGCTGGTACTGGTTCACAAGGACTATGCTTGTGGTCATCCTTCACTGCAGGCCTACACACCAACCCAAAGCAGCTGCTGCCCTGCTCAGCTTTGAAAGGTAGCATCCTTCATCTCAGGCAGTCTGGGGCTTCGGTCTATAGGGACTACAAGGGTGACAGCACTTTAGTAGAGCAAGAGAGATAAACAAGCTAAAAGAAGGATCCAAAGTTGAAGAAAATGGAAAACACTGGCTTAAACCAGAAGTGTACAATCCTCATTTCTGCAGAAAAGGAGGATCAATTTTGGGTAGGCATTCTGCAAATCTCCTCTGCTCCAACACTTCTGATGCACTTCAGATAAACTCAGCCATCATTTGAACTTCCTTAAGCCCTTTGGTTCCTCTCTATCGCCTCACTTCACAGAACTAGGACTTTTATTTTTGAATGACAGATGGCTTATTAGAAAACAATAGCACAAAATCCTTATATGTAGGCAAAAACTACTTAAGAGAACATTCTTTTCTGAGGTACTGCTTCTATAATAAGGAAGCTTCTCATCTCACTCGATACCCTACTTTCTGTAATTTACATGAAATGTGATTAATGCTCTATTTCCATATTTAAGCCTTTGACATATTAGTACTCTTATTCCCACCACCTAAGAAATGTTTAACTGTAATATGATCAAATTATTACAATCTTTGATTCTCTGAAACTTACAAGGAAAAAAAAAAAAGTATGATAGGTAGAACAAAGAAGAGATAAGTTCTAATGATAGGTAGAAATATATTTCTTCACATGGACTTCTGCTTTCACACATGTCCTCAACTGCCCCACTTGTGCCAGGGGAAAAAAAAAAAAGAGTACCTCAAAAGTTATCTCACATCTCTCAGTCCAGATTGGGTTTCCAGTACAATCTGCCCAGATGGCTGCTGGGCTACAAATGCTGGAAGCATCCAAAGCACTTTCTGTATGGGTGCTGTCACTCTAGGGATCCTGAGCACAGCCAGTACATGAGCTAGCACATATTAAAACAGCTATCTCTGGCCTTCATTGATTAGCATCTTTTATTCCAAATAAAACACTCAGAAGGTAGATTTTTAGAACCTCAAGTAACAAACAGGCACAGGATTCCCATTAATTCTCATTGATTGGTAAAATAAAGGAGAAAAAAAAGCACATTAGGCTCAGCATCAAATTTAAAAAGAAAAAACAACAAACTACTGATGAGTCTGCTGTGGAGAGCTTGGCTTCTGAAAAAACAAGCTTGCAGTGTTAAGAAAGTCTTCACTAAATAGGAAACATTCACGTCTGTGCCTCTGAAGACATCTGTGCTATAAAATCTGCTGTGAACAAGCTACATTTCTGTTCTTTACAAGTGCTTTAGTCCATGCTTTGAAGATAGATCTCCCATGGGCTATATCAGAGTGGAAACAAATGACTGCAGGATTAGATCCCACATTTCGGTAGGTTTTATTTATGGACACTTACCAAAAAGTGTTCTAGAAGTTGTCCAATTACCCCATCCATCCACAGACACTCAAATATATTTATATCAGTTTCAAACTGACTATGAAGTCAGTGCAAAAGCTCATGAATAAAGAGAAATTCTAGTCACAAGCTGCGGGAATCTTAAAGTAACTCTGGCTATAAGACAATGAAAAGTCAATTAGCGCTTGCATTTCACACAGCAACCTTGAGTCATCACTACAAACACACAGACAGATACGTGACAATTTCAACCACTGGTCAGCACAAATGCTGTTTGAATGAGAAAGCTGCCACAAAGAGATGGGACAAGTCCTCCACAGTTTTCTTTGGTGGCTTCTGAACATCCTATAATTGCAAAGAAATAAATGCAGATTTCACCTACCTTGAAAAGATTTTTGGCATGTCAGTGAAGTCGGTGAAATTACTCGGTGTTTATGCTCAGGTCAGGGGGATCAGAATCAAACCCTAAGTGATTAAAACCAACAGAGCACATCATCTGCTAATACCACTGCCCAAAAAATTGCAATAAGCCTCAGGCACACTATTATCAGATTACACAATTTCACTGTCTGGTTGATGAGTTTGAAAAGCGACTACAAACTGTGGTGAATTTAATTTTCACCAGCAAAGGATCCTTTCTTTCAATTAAAAGGACAAGAGCATCTCATTTCATCAAAGTTAAAACTAAGTTTTGTTGTTCACTTATAAAATGCCAGGCAGAAACATTCTTGCTTTCTATTTTACTAGAAGAATTATTATCTGCCACATCTTTAATGTGAAGAGCAAGAAAGTTTGATTTCACGTAAGCATGCCCTACAGTGCTTACCATGCAAGATCATCAGAGATCACAAATCTGATGGTACCACCACTGCAACTGTGATTCTCCAAATGGGAGAAACTGTGGCCACAGCTTTATCTAATTCTTTGTAACAGTAAGATGTAAAAGCAGTTTCACATCTTTCCACAGACAGAAGCTTGCCTCAGTAAAGATTAATGGGATAACAAAAATTCTGGCTCGGGAAATTTCTAGGATACAAAGCAAGGTGATGTGCTGTAGTATGTGCTCAGTACTTCTAGAATTCTGACTAAGATCTTTCCTTAATTACAGCAACACTGAAAATTTGTTTGTGTTGTTAACCTTTTCATATTTTAATTGCAATTTCCTTTCCATAATCTTCCTAAACCCTTGCTCTGTGCATTTCAGATCATTCAGTTAATTGCTCTGAGTTAGTAAAGTAGATGCAAAACTTCACAGCTTTCTAGCTAAAACAAAACAACAAAAACATGCAAACATTAACTTGGAAGAATCTTTTTTTAGTTCACTTGCAGTTACTTGTTAAATTTTACTAACAAGCCAAAGGTCAAATTAGAAGTTCTTGGCAAAAGGAGTCCACAAGCACAGACAAAAGGGTCTTAGTCTTTCACAGCTCTGATTCGAGATTTCTGGCTGCCTTTCTGTGCTCACAGTTGCCTTACTCCAAGTTTGGCAGGAATACAGGGTGAATGTTCACACTCATCAAGTGCCAAGGCAGCCTGTAAAGCTGAAAAATCAGAACTGGAAGTCTTGTCACCAAAAGTAATTTATTCTGACTCCATCAAAATTGGACCAGCCTGTGAGGCCAAATTTAGTAGCCACTTTGAACCAGTACCTTTCAAACTATTAAAGTATGCCAGTATACCAAATGTACAGCTAAGCCCAAGGGATTGAGAAACAGTTAATGAAATACATGGGGAAATCACAGTGTTTGGCAGCCAAGAACAAGCAAAACAACAGTTCAGACAAGCAAAATGTAATTAATTGTTGCCTGCTGACTTGTGTTTTAAACTCCTTCCTGTGCTCAGTACCCAACCTGAAGCTGTGACTGGGTAAGGTCTCAGTATTAGCAGCCACATCTCAGGCGATTCTGTTTGACATCATAACCTCCACAGCATTTGTTGGTTAGCAGTGTACAAGCCCTCAAAAAAGAACATCCCATTAAATAATATTCTGTTTCTAGCAGCAAAATAGTGAGAATCTCCAAATAAGACAGTCTATGCTAAGTCCATATTTGCACATGCAGCACGAGCACCATTACATTTCAGCTACACAATGTTCCCACTTTCTCTGAGATTTGTTTGAAAGTGATGTGTTCTCTGTGTGCCACTGCACAGGGAGGATAAACTTATTGGGAGCAAGACCTGCAAAACTGTCAGGTCCAGTTGTAACACGTTCTGGACATGTGCACAACGCTGGCTGCTGATAATTTTCATGTCCTCCTATTTAAGATTTCTGAAAGACTGTATCACCTTCATTAATAAGAAAATATAGGTTTGTCCCCTATCTTTTACTGCAAGATTTTAAAGAAACAACTCTTTGGCTTGTTCCCCAACAAATATGCACAGCTCTGTAACACCATTTCATCTTCTGAGGTGAGAGCCTACAGTGGTTGCCCAGGTAGAATTTTATTTAAAGTACAGCATAATGTAGGAGACAAATCCTTAACTTCAAAGCACTATTTTAGGCAAAGTCATTTTCAATCAGATCCAAAGAAAGACTTTCATGCAGTAAATAAGGCTGACTGCATGTACACATAATTTCACTGATAAATGCACTCAAAAAACCCTCCTTTTATCACTTATTTCAATGTATTATTTGATGCATATCTTTATGTTGCTACACATAAAAAAAAAATACAAAATCCTAAATTACTTTTTTATCTTTCATTTTGTTCAAATGTTTCACAACTTAAGCCTATCATATTACAAGGCTCTTCAGGAGACTTAAATAGCATTAAAATACTATCTTCAATTTGAAGGGCAAAATACCTGGAAAATTAAGGTCACATAATGTTACAAAACCTAATGGAGTATGGATTTCTGCTTAAAGTACTTCAACCAGAAACTTCAGCAATCTTAAATCTATCTCTGTTAGACATAATAAGTTTTTTAAACTTTGAATGGATTTCAGAGCATCTTTTGTATACCCTGTGATGGGTGAGCAGGGTGCAAAGCATTAAGTTCAGAATACTCAGTTGCCATAGGAAAGATAAACCTTTCAAAACAAAGGCACTTCCACAGGACGTTAGGAATAGACAGCTGCCAGTAAAGAGGATGTTCATTGCTGGCACTACATTAGTGTTTAAATAGCCACAAACACTGTAGCAATAACAGGTGGAGGGGTTACAAAGCAGAGCTCAGCACGCTTAAAATACATGCACAACCATACACAAAAAGCTGTATCAAACAGTTATTCACCTGCCCTCTTGGATGTTTCTAATGTTATTGATTATTTACCTGAAGTCTTTCACTGGAAGCACTTCATAGACCCCTCTCAGTCTGAGGAAGCTGCACAAACAGTAGATGCAAAAACTGCACTGTGGTCCAACTGCATTTATGTTAGGTAATTCATACAAAATTACTGCACATAAAATCCAAAAATAATTGAAAAGGTCTATGAAAATACAAGCTCGAATTCTAGCAACCGGTCACAAATACATAAAATCTGCCAAGTTGTTTTGAATAGTCTACTGCATCATTTATTTCACCCACAAGGTGGCATCTTTATTCTTCCTTTTCTTTTTTTAGTAGCCTATATAGAAGCAACTTAATCTTTAGTGAAAATACCCTAACCTCAGATGAAAACTGGGGGCCACTACACAAAGACATGTTAGAATTTATATTCAGAAATCCTCAATATTTCTTCCTCTAAGATCAAGCATTTACTGATTTTTACTGCCGAGATAGGAATCCATTTACAAGTTACAGCATCCAGTTCAGCGTTTTTCCAATTCAATTTACCTACTAAATATAAAAGACAAATTGCTTTAGACATAATTGCAGAAAATCTCGTGGGATTCTGTGTGCTAATACTTGGTATTCTCAGCATTAAAGCTTCAAAATTGAAAACTATAAACATGTATAAAGCTAGCTTAACCTGTAAAGCTAGCCTTACCTCTCTCTGATACCGATTAAAACAGTTGTGATTCAATACGTACACACAAAGATTATGAGTTTTCAAAGTTATATCAAGTTTAGCATTACCTGGCAAAGAGGTTTCTGTGCTGCATGAAGTTACATACTAGCCCATAGATTATGTAGGCAAACATATATATATACACACGCGCGCGTGCGCAAATACACCTATATAATATATACACACACACGCGCGTGCGCAAATACACCTATATAATACATACACACAGTCGCACGCGCGCAAATACACCTATACATTATACACACACATTCGCACGCGC
>VWZE01023141.1:3668-20454 GCA_013396675.1 Eubucco bourcierii
AGGCCAACAAGATGCTCAGAGGGCTGCAGCAGCTCTCCCACGAGGACAGGCTGAGAGAGTTTGGGCTCTGCAGCCTGGAGAAGAGAAGGTTTCCAGGAGACCTTGGAGTAGCCTTCCAGTATCTGAAGGGGGTCTACAGGAAGGCTGGGGAGGGACTATTGACAAGGTCTTGCAATGACAGGACAAGGGGCAATGGGTTTGAACTGGCAGAGGGGAGATTTAGACTGGATGTTACGAGGAAGTTCTTTACATTGAGGGTGGTGAGACACTGGCACAGGTTGCCCAGGAAGGTTGTGGTTGTTGCCCCCCTGGAGGTGTTCAAGGACAGGTTGGAGGAGGACTTGAGTGCCCTGTACTAGTGGGAGGTGTCCCTGCCTATGGCAGGGGGTTGGAACTAGATAATCCTTGAGGTCTCTTCCAACCTTACCTTTCTATGACTCTATGTCATGAAAATATACTGGCCATTTTTGTCAGTGGGAAACAAATCAGGGAGACCTCTCTTTAATTAAGATGGTACCCAGCAATGGCTTTGGATTTTACTGGAGGCACTCTGTTGGAGCTTCAAATGGTGGTTGTCCTACCTATGTCCTCTGTTCTGCAGCAAGCTGGTCTGCAGTTTACGAGTGTGTAAAACACATGTACTTCCCCACTGAGTTGTGCAGCAATTTAAAGACATTGCTGATGACTTAACATCTTAAAATGTTCTATTTACTACTGTTACAAGTAACCCCCAAGGCAAGTACAAGTAAAAGTAATGGGAAAATTCCTTCCAAACTCTCTTGCCCTTTTCCTTATCTATTCTTTTCACTGCCCTGTTTTATTGTCTGCAGCAAGGCAGCAGCACACTGGAAGGCAGTGCTTACCTGAAATAGCTGCCACAGAGACTTGAAATGGAAACTGGAGATGATCCAAGAAGAGGCAGGGCTGAGGGTATAGAGGAGCAGGATGGGCAGCAGCTTTTCAGACACAAATGAGGGCAAAAGGACTAGCCATTACACTGAAGAAGCTGCCCTTCTGTTCCAGAGATCTGTCAAACCTTTGGCTTTTCTGTAGGAGTCACGCCAAAAAGCCCACAAAGTTGAGAGTGTCCTTTAAAGCAAGTCACTGAATCTGGAGCAGCATGTTTGTACAGAATGATTCAAATGCAGGCTGCAATAAAGGGGGAAAAAAATTACAGATTTCAAAAATGTGCATCACTGTCTTTAAGATAATTTAAAACATAAATCCCCATGTCCTTGCTAAGTGGTGGGGCGGATCTCTGATTGCTAAATCGAGTAATTCATAGAATCATAGAATGGTAAGGTTGGAAGGGACCTCAAGGATCATCTAGTTCCAACCCCCTGCCATAGGCAGGGACACCTCCCACTAGAACAGGTCACTCAAGGCCTCAATTAACTTATTTTGCCTTTTTTTTCCCCTTTGCTCTGCTCTCCTCAGACCCTGCCTGGAGACCTGTGTGCAGTTCTGGAGCCCTCAGCACAGGAAGGACATGGAACTGTTGGAGCGGGTGCAGAGGAGGCCACAAAGATGCTCAGAGGGTTGCAGCAGCTCTGCTATGAAGACAGGCTGAGGCTGGGAGAGTTGGGGCTCTGCAGCCTGGAGAAGAGAAGGCTTCCAGGAGACCTTAGAGTAGACTTCCAGGATCTGAAGGGGGCCTACAGGAAGGCTGGGNTGTAATGGCGAGAGGTGCCCCCTCCTAAGGGAGGGGGTTGGAACTAGATGATCCTTCAGGTCCCTTCCAACCTTACCATTCTATGATTCTATGATTCCTCTTTTTTTTTTTCCCCTTCCACTACATTCTTCCCTCTATTTTTCTTATTTTCCCTTTTTCTTTTAAAAGCTTTGATGCTTTAAAATCTGAGATTCACATTTTTCTTTAACCTTATTATGTCAGAAGAAAGTCTGAATTTATTTTTTAAATTTGTCTCTGTGTGTGTGTGTTTGTGTTAATTCTTGCACTGCTTCTTAGCTAAGGTCCCAGTCCTGCAAATTCATTTGCACAATACAGCTGCAATCCCCAATCTATCAGTGAGATAAACATTCCTGCAAGACTTGGTTCTGCTCAGTTCACCCACCCATCTTAAAACTACAGCACAGGAAGTTCCACCTCAATGGGAGGAAGAACTTCTTGACTGTAAGGATGACAGAGCCCTGGCATAGGCTGCCCAGAGAGATTGTGGAGTCTCATTGTCTGGACCCTTTCCAGCCCTGTCTGGATGTGTTCCTGTGCGACCTGCACTAGATTCTATGGTCCTGCTCTGGCAGGGGGGTTGGACTTGAAGATCTCCAGTGGTCCCTTCCAACCCCTAACATCCTGTGAACCTGTTGTATATCCTTCTATATTGATTTGACTGAAATGTCTCTAAAATAGCTGCCATCCATACAGAGCTGGCTGTTTACTATGGTGATTTATCTGAAGCAATTCACAATCGTAGATGTTGTCCTCATCAGCCTGAGGAAAGGTGCCCTTAGTTTTCACACAGAGTAACCTTGACTGATAAATTATTTGAAATAATAGGGAAAAGAAACAGAGAAAATCACAGAATTATGGAATATCAGAGGCTGTAAGGGACCTCCAGAGATTATTGAATCCAACTCTCTGTCAAGGCAGGATCACCCAGGGTAGTTTACACAGGAATGCATGCAGGCAGGCTTGGAAAGTCTGCAGAGAAGGAGACTCCACAACTTCTCTGGGCAGCCTGTTCCAGGGCTCTGTCACCCTCATTGTAAAGAAGTTTCTCCTCATGTTGAGCTGAAACCTTCTCTGTTCAAGTTTGTAGCTCTTGCTCCTTGTCTTATTGCTGCTGACCATCAAAAAGAGCTTGGACCCCTCTACTTGACACGCACCCCTCAGATATTTGTACACATTGATCAGTCTTCTCCAGACTGAACAGCCCCAGGGCTCTCAGTCTCTCTTCACAGGGGAGATGCTCAAGTGCTCAAGTCATCCTCACGGCTCCCTGCTGGACTCTCTGCAGCAGGTGTCTGTCTCTCTTGAACTGGGGAGTCCAAAACTGGACACGATACTCCAGGTGTGGTCTCAGCAAGGCAGAGCAGAGAGGGAGAAGAACCTCCCTA
Organism: Eubucco bourcierii; assembly: GCA_013396675.1. NCBI lineage: Eukaryota > Metazoa > Chordata > Aves > Piciformes > Ramphastidae > Eubucco > Eubucco bourcierii. Next base: position 6,747 of record VWZE01023141.1, read on the forward strand.
GTCCTGCTGGTCATACTTGTCCTGATGCACCTCAGACTCCCACTGTCTCTCTTGGCCACCAGGGCACATTGCTGGCCCATGCAGAACTTGCTGCCCACCAGCACTCCAAGGTCTTTCTCCATGGAGCTGCCCTCCAGCAGGGCAGCCTCCAACCTGTAGTGATGCCTGCTGCTACTCCTCCCCAGATGCAGGACCCTGCACTTGTCCTTATTGAACTTCCTATGGTTTGCTTTCATCCAGCTCTCAGTCTGTCCAGATCTCATTGGATAGCAGCACAGCCTGATGGGGTGTCAACCCCCCACCCCATCCTAGTTTTATATCAATATAGTCCAATTATGTGGCTTCATGACCTTCTGTTTTCAAAACTAGAACTCCTCCTGTTTGAATTCATCATGTGGTCACACAGAAAATTAATTTCTTAATCTATTTTCTTAAAAATTCAACTGTTTAATATAAAACAAAGGAATCCCAGTAATGAATCACTTACAACTAAAGCCCACCACATTTGTATGGCTGCAGGAGTTATGTCCTCCTGCAAGAGCACTCTTGCACAACCAAAACTCAACATCAGTCACAGAGTATTCTGAAAGAAAAAAAACACATGAGAAAAGGGATAAAAATAAACAGGTTCAACATGATAATAACTATGCTGGGTCAGATAAAAGTTTATCTAGTGGAGGGTCCCATCTCAGTAGCCAACAGTATGTGCCTGAAGAATAGTATAAGGAGAGAAATAGCCCAAGGCAGTGATACAGCTGTCTCTGTGGTAGCCCTTTAATAACCCCTGACAAATCTTTCTCCAGTGAGCTTGCACAGTCGTGCCTCAGACTGATGTAAAATTTAGGGTTGAATCTGAACACACAAGTTGGTGCCTTGTGCTGGGAGGCTCCATGAATTACTGATCCCTGTTCATCCTCTATATGTCCCATCTGATTTCATAGACCTCTGAGATACCTTTGCCCATTATCCTTCTTCCAAGACAATGAACACAGAAAAGAAAAAGAAGAAATGTTATTTCCATGCTGCCATCTCAGTTAAAGAGCTTTTTGCACCACTTCCAGTTGGTGATCCCACAGCAGTCAGTGTTGACAACTTTGTCCTAAGCTCTATTTAAACCCTGGGAATAAACCTGAAGACTACAGAGTTCTCTCAGACTACTTTGCTAAAAATTGAAACACAGCACCTTTACAGCCTTGCTGGCTACAGAGAAAGCTTCAGAATGTACGCTGGGTGTGCTGCTACATTTCACATTTGTTTTACCTAATGACAACCTCATTTTATTTAACCTGACCTGACAGTACCGAAGTTCTCAACACAAAGATCAACCTCCCCATGCAAACATAAAATCACAGAATGGTAAGGTTGGAAGGGACCTCAAGGATCATCTAGTTCCAATCCCCTGCCATAGGCAGGGACACCTCCCACTAGTACAGCTCACTCAAGGCCTCATCCAACCTGGCCTTGAACACCTCCAGGGAGGGAGCAGCCACAACCTCCCTGGGCAACCTGTGCCAGTGTCTCACCACCCTCACTGCAAACAACTTCCTCCTGACATCCAGTCTAAATCTCCCCTCTGCCAGTTCAAACCCACTGCCCCTTGTCCTGGCATTGCAAGACTTTGTCAACAGTCCCTCCCCAGCCTTCCTGTAGGCCCCCTTCAGATACTGGAAGGTTACTCTAAGGTCTCCTGGAAGCCTTCTCTTCTCCAGGCTGCAGAGCCCCAACTCTCTCAGCCTGTCCTCACCAGAGAGCTGCTGCAGCCCTCTGAGCATCCTCGTGGCCTCCTCTGGACCCACTCCAACACTTCCATGTGGATCACATCATGATCACATCCATGTGCATGAGGTTAGTTCATTACTCCTCTCTGATCATATAGGACACTGGGGGAAAATTCTGTGATGGGGGCACTTGATTTATCTCCTGAAGTATCTCTGGAGCAGCCAGACTGGGAGACTACCACACATCTCCAGAGATGTTGAACTGTCAAAGATGTCCCACTCTTCTCTGAATCTGTCCTGTGACAAGGAGTTATGGCCCTTCCAAGACTTGGTGTTGGTAAAACTTAAAAACTTTAAAAAACCTACTGACATCATAGTTGAGTCCAGCCCACAGATTTTTGTGATACATATCTTCCCTGAAACCTGAAATCTCTTTTTTTCTTCTGTGGACCTAACTCATCCTGTCTAAGACTGCAGTTTTGCCAGCAGAACTACATCTCAGGATCAAAGGATCACAGAATCACAGAACTAACCAGGTTGGAAAAGACCTCCAAGATCATTGAGTCTAACCTAACACCTTCTAATTAACTAAACCATGGCACCAAGTGCCTCATCCAGCCTCTTTTTTTAAACACCTCCAAGGATGGGGACTCCACTGCTTCCCCAGCCAGCCCATTTCAATGCCAATCACTCTTGCTGTGAAGAACTTCTTCCTAACATCCAGCCTAAACCTGCCCCAGTGCAGCTTGAGGCTGTGTCCTCTTGTTCTGTCACTAGTTGCTGGCAGAAGAGACCAGCCCCACCTGGCTACAACCTTCTTTCAGGTAGTTGTAGAGAGTAATGAGGTCTCCCTGAGCCTCCTCTTCTCCAGGCTGAACAACTCCAGCTCCCTCAGCTGGTCTTCACAGGGCTGTGCTCCAGCTCCCTCAGCAGCCTTGGTGCCCTTCTCTGGAAGGGATGAACTAAGCAACTTCTGACCAGCAGTTTTACATCACTTGGAGAGGCAGACATATTATTTTTAAGTGCAAACAAAACAAATAATTTGCTCAGCTTGTGCTTCATGAGTAATAATTATTTTTCCACATGTGCTCATTATCACTTAATTAGCTAAATATAAATAGAGTAAACAATTGGTGCAAGTCTCACTGGAGACTACCCTTGGCTCAGTGATAGATCCCCAAAAGAAAGCCTGGCAACAGGAAAGAGCTCCAACAGCCACCTGCTTTGATCTGGCAAAAGTAGATGGGCAGAGAGGCTTTTAGTCTCTTTCAGGATGTCACCCTGCACAGTGGGGTATTAAAAACAGCAGCTGTGCTGTCAACATGGTTCTTTGGAGTGTGTTCAAGCCTTGCCTCTTTTCCTCAGAATGGGTGCATTTCAGGAGCTACAGATCAAGTTCAAGAACGTGCACTGTACAAAAGCTTTCCTTTGTGCTACACACACTTAACAGTAGGATGTTATTTTCACACACACACACACTGTGAAGGAGAGCATGCTGCAGATACGCTGTGCTCTGCTCAAAACACAAGGGGCTCCCACATGTGCAACATCAGCAATAGTGTGGCCAGCAGGAGCAGGGAGCTCATTCTCCCCCTGGACTCTGCACTGCTTAGGTCACACCTTGAGTCCTGTGTCCAGTTCTGCACCCCCTCAATATAAGAAGGACATTGAGGTGCTTGAGCATGTCCAGAGAAGGGCAACAAGGCTGGGGAAAGGCCTCGAGCATAGCCCTATGAAGAGAGGCTGAGGGAGCTGGGATTGTTTAGCCTGCAGAAGAGGAGGCTCAGGGGAGACCTTCTTGCTGTCTACAACTACCTGAAGGGTGGTTGTGGCCAGGAGGTTGCTTTCTTCTCTCAGGCAAGCAGCACCAGAACAAGAGGACACAGTCTCAAGCTGTGCCAGGGGAAGTTTAGGCTGGAGGTGAGGAGAAAGTTCTTGCCTGAGAAAGTCACTGACTGCTGGAATGGGCTGCCCAGGGAGGTGGGGGAGTCAGCGTCCCTGGAGGTGTTCAAGGTGGGTTTGGAGGTGGCACTTGGTGTCATGATCTGGTCTTAAGGTCTGTGGGAATGGGTTGGACTTGATGATCTCTGAGGTCTCTTCCAACCTTGGTGATACTGTAACTCTGTCACTAAAGGTGCACCTAAAGCCCTTTATCCAGCAGTTCCATAGCCCCCTTTCTGGGGACTAGGAATATGTCTCCTTGCAAACAGACATTTTCACAGAGAAGTGGATATTGAACAACATGCAATTAATGTCACTTTCCACACTGGCTCGTCCTCCTCGAATTAGTGGTTGGAGTACTGAAGGGCACTTTGCTGTGCTTTTGCTGTCTGGCAGCCATAGGGAGTCAAGTCCTCTGACTGCCATTATCCTCCCAGCAAACCTGAGTGGTTGAAAGGTTCTTAGCCCTCTGCCTAAGTGGTTCTCAGCCCTCTGCCTGAGTGGACCCCTGCTTTGCTATTCATCTACCACTGAACTGTGGCCAAAGACAGGCAGGAGAAAAGATACTGTGTCATTGTTAGCTCTGTAGGCACCCCACTCCCTGAGAAATCAGGGTAAACTAGGAGGCAAAATGGAGTGCAGCTGAATTGGGTGAGGCCAGACCTTTCTGCATTGCAGTACACTGCAAAGACAGGTGAAATTCAGTAGTGCCAAAAGAGATTTGGGATTCTCTCTTGAAGGGATACAAGAACTGTGTGATGAAATGTCTTGATAACAAACAGGAAATAAAGCTTCCTGAGAGCATTATGTAGAAGTTAGGGCCTTGTAGCAGTGCCTGAATATGCAAGAACTTGCAGACTTCCCATGCAGATGTCTCTGTGTGTGCCTACAAGAGATGTGTAAATGTTAGTGGCAGAACAGACATCTGCCCAGCTGCCAATCTTGTGAATCTGGTCTTTCAAACCCACAAGATATCAGCACATAATTTCCCTCATGCAAATGTTTGCAATTTAATTGCAAAATCTGGCCCTTGGTATTTTGGGAGTGAGGGATATGCCACTCACAGATGTAGCAATAACAGTAGAGAAGGTAGGAAAAAACTGGAAAAAGGAAAAAACAACACAGCAACTTTAAAGTTTTTAGCTTCTACAATATCTCAGCATTCCTGTATGAAGAAGCAGGGGATCATAATAGAGATGGATTTTAATTGCTCTATTCACTGTTTTTTAGTAGGGGAAAAACTTACTTTGTGTACAAACTAGATGCAGTCTGAATTGACAGGTGCCTGTGCTGGTTTGAGGCAAATTGGAACATTTTAATAGAGAAAATTATACTATAGGCTGTGAAAATGACACAATGGTGATGTCTACTGCACTCATAGGCTTGCTGAGACGGATAAGAATAACTACTCAAAACATAGATAAGTCAGTCACTTGGGGAGACTCTCTGGGGTGGTCTAGCTTCTGGCCTTCTTGTCTCTGCTGAGTAACCTCACTAACCACTTTTCTTCTAACTCCCCTGGCCAATCCTCCAAGCTCACCTTGCACATAAGGCAAACCTTGGGGTAAGGTATAGGGGTGGGGAGAAGGTGGAAGGGTGGTTGGGAGCCCCTCCTGGGTTCTCTGATTTCTGGGAGGGCAGTTGTGTTTCTGTATTCCCTTTAACTTGTCTATGTCTGTAACTATTCCTGTCTATAGTGTCTATCTCTGCTTGTACATTGTGCTGAGCTGTAAATAGAGCTTCAGTCCTTAACTTCCAGCTGGCTGAGCTCTAGTCTGGGTCATTTTACAAAGTGTTGGGGGGCAAGGAACTCCCAAACCATCACAGTGCCCTAACAGAAACTGCCAAGATACTAGACAGTTCTGTGAAAACACAGGTATTCCAAGTTAAGTCGGGACATTTTTGTCACTTCCATTATCTCAAGTTATTACAACAGTGCTGGTAAAGAGTTTTGAAATCCTGTCTGCAGCACAGCACCTACATCAGTGCACCTACACCAGTGAGCCTGCAGTGTGCGCATGCAGCTCAGACAGTCAACCAAGTCCTGGGCTGCAGCAAGAACAGTGTGGGCAGCAGGGCAAGGGAGGGGATTCTGCCCCTTTACTCTGCTCTCATCAGATCCCATCTGGAGTACTGTGTGCAGTTCTGGAGCCCTCAACACAGGAAGGACATGGAAGTGTTGGAGTGGGTCCAGGGGAGGCCATGAAGATGATCAGAGGGCTGGAGCAGCTCTGCTATGAGGACAGGCTACAAGAGTTGGGGCTCTTCAGCCTGCAGAAGAGAAGGCTTCCAGGAGACCTTAGAGCAGCCTTCCAGTATCTGAAGGGGGCCTACAGGAAGGCTGGGGAGGGACTATTGACAAGGTCTTGTAATGCCAGGACAAGGGGCAATGGGTTTAAACTGGCAGAGGGAAGATTTAGACTGAGTGTTAGGAGGAAGTTCTTTGCAGTGAGGGTGGTGAGGCACTGGAACAGGTTGCCCAAGGAGGTTGTCGCTGCTCCTTCCCTGGAGGTGTTCAAGGCAAGGTCAGTTTGAAGGAGGCCTTGAGTGCCCTGTACTAGTGGGAGGTGTCCCTGCCTATGGCAGGGGGTTAGAACTAGATGATCCTTGAGGTCCCTTCCAACCTTACCATTCTATGATTCTATGATCACAGTACAGCATTTTATTTTCCTTGAATGTGCAATTACTATTGGTCAGTCAGAGGAACAACACAGCATAGCTCTTGCAAAGTCTCCTTCCTCTCCCATACCTTCCTGCACTGGGCACGAAATGCAGCCTAACCTACAATTGCACAGCAGAGGAGACCCACACATGCTGCGACCAACGTGCTGCATGCCACTGCCCTCCTGCTGGCACATCCTTCACTGGGCAAATGTGAGAAGTGGGTACAGCGTTAAGGTGTTTGCTGCCAGCTTCCCTCCTCCACCAGCGGCGGGGGTGGAGGGCACCAAGAGGTTAGTCCTCGTCTCCCCAGCAACAAACCTGCCACTTGGCTGAAATTCCACTTGAGTGGCCTGCTGAGATGGAGAGAAGCCTGCCCGGTCTCCATGGGGGGTTGCCGGTCACCACCGCTCCGCTGAGCTGGTGACCATCTTCGCTGGTGCGAAACGGCCAATTTAAACCAGGGCAAACTCTCTCCTAAGTGAACTGAATGAAGCAGCAGGCAGCAGCGCCTCGGAGAAGCTTCCTGCGATCAGAGCACTTCGCCAGCATCACTGGCGATAAGGAAGCACAGGCGGCACCGCTTTTTATTCTCCCTTTGTGGACTTGATCTTATTACAGAAAACAAATTTATCAAGCGTGAATTATCGCAAAAATTCTTAACGCTTTGGCAGAGAAGCGATTCGGATGCAGCACTGGTAAATACGTGTGGCTGCCCGTGCGGACGCCGCTCCCCGGCCCGCTGCGCTCTCTCGACTTTGGGCTGCGAATCGGTGCGAGAATTCTTTCAAAAGGATCCATTAATCTGCCGGGCGACTTTGCGAATCCATTCTCAATGCTGCTGATAGCCGGAGACCCCCTCCCTGTGCTCAGTAATTACCCCAATATTTCCTGCACGCTTGTTTAAACGGCTTACACTAGGGCTGCCTGTGAAGAGGAGCTCTCCCTCCACCCCTCTGAGGCAGGGGAGAGAGGCAGCTCGTCTTATCGCACCGCTTCACTCCATCTGCAGGCAGCAGGGGGGCTGCCTAATCGTTGTCCCTGGGACAGGCGACGAGCAAGCTGGGGGACGCAGATAGATGTGACACCAAAGGAGACCGGGACTTTTCCTACTGCGCTGGTGTGGCGGCAAACTCATCCTGGTCTCGCCGTTTCAAAGGCAAATGAGGAGCCCCTTTTTAAACCAGACGCCTGTCCCTTAATTACACAAATGCAGCGATCAAAGTTATTATCTGTCCTTACAAAGGCCAGAGCTTTAATTGAATGGCACGTTGCTACCTTTGAGACAGAGTGTTCCATCCTCCTGGAGAGCAAAGTGGCAGGAGGGGGGGAAATGGAAAAAAAAAGAGCAAGCAAGAGGAAAAGAGCAAGAGGAAGAGAGATGATATTTAACAAGCAGGATGCTTTATATGGAAATGTAATGAATACGGTTGATAAAAAAAAAGGGAGAGACAAAAGTTGTGAAGTTTCAAGCTGTGAAAGAACTTCAAAGTGTATTCAAATGTCACATTGATTTTCCTTCAAATCTCTAAGTAGCAAGTTTTTCAAAAGAGGAATATGATCCCCTATTTTATCCACTAATGTTTTATCTACAAAAAGAGAAGAGAAAGCAGAGTGTTTTCCTTTCACATGATATAATCCCTTTTTTTTTTCCTTCCTAACCAAAGATTGCTTCCATGTCTTTGAAAATAGTGATGTCTTCACCATATTTGTGTATTGTACCTTAAACTCTGAGGAATTTCAGGTCTGAGACCCTGCTATACATAGAGATAAGTGGGGGCAAGCAATACCACAGTGAGACCTCATTACCGCAGTACTTTAAGCCACCAATTTTAAGAGGAGACTTCTTTCCCTGGAAAAAAATGATGGGGCAAACACCATCATCCGTCATCAAAAAGACACAGCTCAGTCAGGCTCTGTATGGTGGTGGGAACACATCAGCAAAGCAGAGCATTAAAGTCATGCTAATTAATAAGGCAACCATGAAACTCAACATGAAGAATCTAGCTCTGCATTGAAATGGACCCTATGACTATGTCTCATCTTCAACAGCCTACCACAGATCCAGTCACCAGGAAAAACTCATTTTATGCCCTGAAAAAGGGGTCACCAGTTCTTTTGCATGTTCACAGAATCACACAATCACAGCACACTAGAGATTCGAAGGGACCTTCAGAGATGACTGAAGCCAACCTCCCTGCTGAGGCAGGATCACCCATGGTAGTTTGCACAGGAATGCATCCAGGCGGGTTTGGAAAGTCTCCAGAGAAGAAGACTCCACAACCTCTCTGGGTAGCCTGTTCCAGTGCTCTGTTACCCTCACTGCAAGGAATTTTCTCCTCACGTTGAGGTGAAACCTTCTGTGCTCAAGTTTGTATCCACTGTTCCTTGTCTTATTAGCATGCACCACCAAAAAGAGATTGTCTCCCTCCACTTGACATTCACCCTTCAGATTTGTTCATCACTTTCCACGATAACTTACAGAAATTCCAGATAGCATCTCTGAGAAGCAGAGAATAATTAATACAAACAAATCATTAGAGGGTACAAAAGCCACATGACAGTAAATTCTGAATATCTACAGCTCTTCTTATAGCCTGAGATCCTACAGCAATGTGAAAGAGGTGCTTATGCAGCACTTGTAGCACAGGGATTGCTCCATAAACATGCAAACCTCAATGGGAGAGAAATAAGAAGAAAAGCAAATGTATCATAATTTTATAAAACGAAAAAAAAAGTTATTTTTTAAGTTGAACTCAAATTTTTCAAGTGAATCACAGAATCATAGAATGGTAAGGTTGGAAGGGACCTCAAGGATCATCTAGTTCCAACCCCCTGCCATAGGCAGGGACACCTCCCACTAGTACAGGTCACTCAAGGCCTCATCCAACCTGGCCTTGAACATCTCCCTGGCAACCTGTGCCAGTGCCTCACCACCCTCACTGCAAACAACTTCTTCCTAACATCCAGTCTAAATCTCCCCTCTGCCAGTTTAAACCCATTGCCCCTTGTCCTGGCATTGCAAGACCTTGTCAATAGTCCCTCCCCAGCCTTCCTGTAGGCCCCCTTCAGATACTGGAAGGCTACTGAAAGGTCTCCTGGAAGCCTTCTCTTCTCCAGGCTGCAGAGCCCCAACTCTCTCAGAAATGCCACACACCCTCTCTCTGACCTGCTACTTACTGAGTTTCTTTCCCAATCCACAAGCCTCTCTCCCTTATTCCCTTTCTCTTCCCCTTGGAGAAGGGAGAGGAATTAAGAGAGAATGTCTGACCAGCCCAGACCTAACCCTTGCCAGCAGCTTGAGAGTTGCTAATATTTCTCTGCAGGCCCTAATAAAGACCATATAAAACAAATGGTAAAATGGTATCATGGTAAGCATGAAAATGAACATTCACCATTACATTATGTACCTGTTCAGAATTTATGGAGACAAGTGACCTTCATCTGTAGAAGAAACTGCCATAAATACTTAGATGTCTATGTGAGAGTTAGCCATGCAACAAGGATCAGACCAGGGTTTACTTTTGCCTGGTCATTTTTGCCCAGAGCTAGCAGCCCTTTGGGCATAACTTGTTCTAGTTCTGGCACAACTTCTGCTTTCCTCCCATTTCCCACAGTCCTAAAGCTGTGTCTCAGATGCCCACAGGCAAAGAAAGACATTGGCGACCCCTGGGAATTTTCAGAGGCCTTTCAGTAACTGCCTGTAAGAACAGTTCAGTGATGCAAGGCATCTCCTTAGAAGCAATTTAATTCTCAGTTGCTGCAGCTTTGAGCAGGAAGAAACAAAAGGTTATCATGAGAAAATGCCTACAAAATATAAATGAGTTCTAGGATATAGAGAGACATTCCCTGTCACCTGTAGTCATTTTCACACACAACACAAAAACCCTAAGTGGTGGCATACAGGAGTAAATGATGAGAGGTTTCAGGACAGGATAATGCAGCTACTTGTAGATCATAGAATCATAGAATGGTAAGGTTGGAAGGGACCTCAAGGATCATCTAGTTCCAACCCCCTGCCATAGGCAGGGACACCTCCCACTTGTACAGGTCACTCAAGGCCTCATCCAACCTGGCCTTGAACATCTCCCTGGCAACCTGTTCCAGTGCCTCACCACCCTCACTGCAAACAACTTCCTCCTAACATCCAGTCTAAATCTCCCCTCTGCCAGTTCAAACCCATTGCCCCTTGTCCTGTCATTACAAGACCTTGTCAATAGTCCCTCCCCAGCCTTCCTGTAGGCTGTGAACATTTTTGTGGTCTTCCAAAGACATTTTTCAGTCAAGGAGACTACTTCTGACTTTGATGCCATTCTGAGAACCCCCCCACTTTGCATACCAAACAAATTCTACTGAAGGGCATGCATTTACAACACCTGTAGAAAATCATGAGACAAAAATAAAGATCAAACTGGATGGCAATGTTCTCTGGTGCACCTGGCAATAGGGGCAATAGGTGCAAACCTGGGCTGCTTCCTTGCCTTCTAGAGGCTTGCATGCCCTTGCAGACAGGAGAGAAACCTAATTGTGAATGTCATTAACACTCCAGTATGCCTCTCACTCAGGATAATCAAGGCTTTGGGACTGCATGAAGAACACAGAGTACACCTGCTTCAGGTGACACAAAAATCATTACCCTTGGCAAAAGAAACTGAACTCTTTGGGGTGTTTGGTTGAATTTTGGTTTTGGTTTGTTTTGTTTTTTTTAAGATTCATCCCTCTTATTGGGAAATCACTGAAATGGAACACATTCTCTTCTTTACCCTGTCCTGTCCCCTTGCATGCTGATTTCAGTGCTAATACTGTTACATCTGAGCAGTATATGCTCAGCTTTGCGTGGACAGTGGCCCAGAATTTGGATTTCTTACTTAAAGAGATTTGCATTTGGGTATCAGCTGGTAGTGAGAAGTGTGCCTCACTGAGATGCCTAAGACTGCTGCTATGTGAAGGAATAATAAATCAAGGTATTATAATGATGGGGTCTCAGCTATATCCCTTCCTGACACTTGGTAGATGCTGCACTTTGTGGAAGGGCATGCAGGTATAAAATATAGCAGTGCTATGCTGAAGTATCTGTCATACAAGGGTTTCTTCAGCCAGAGGAAAGCTCTAAGAGTGTCTTTCAATGAACATTTTGAACAGCAGAAACTACTATTGTAGATAAGAGAAGGCTTCCAGGAGACCTTATAGCAGCCTTCCAGAATCTGAAGGGGGCCTACAGGAAGGCTGGGGAGGGACTACTGACAAGGTCTTGCAATGACAGGACAAGGGGCAATGGGTTTGAACTGGCAGAGGGAAGATTTAGACTGCATGTTAGGAGGAAGTTCTTTCCAGTGAGGGTGGTGAGGCACTGGCACAGGTTGCCCAGGGAGGTTGTGGATGCTCCCTCCCTGGAGGTGTTCAAGGTCAGGCTGGAGGAGGCCTTGAGTGCCCTGTACTAGTGGGAGGTGTCCCTGCCTATGGCAGGGGGTTGGAACTAGATGATCCTTGAGGTCCCTTCCAACCTTACCATTCTATGATTCTATGATTACAGTTTGTGAGACCAACCTGTGGATACATTTCCAATTGAGTGAATATGATTTTTATTTTTTTTTCCCCAAAGCCTTCAATAGTAGCCCTTACATTTCCAGGTGAAGATCTCCACTCTGGGCAACAGCTTTGAAGTCAAAATATCCACAGTGAAAATTCCTGCTGTAGGAATAGTGCTGGTGTTGGCTCTGGGGTAGCCTTCCAGGACTGCTTGAGGAAAACTTTGATGGGGTCAGTATTTGCAAGAATCCCTTTCCCCCCAAGATTTTCAGTAGGAATAAAACAGAGCTTCACCTACATCCACCTGGGTCATGTGTAGAAAATAATTCCAGTCCTTCTACACAGGGATTCCAAATGTACTCTCTGGGGGAGCTTAGGCTCTGTGTAATGCAATGCAGATGAGATGTGCAAGCAGTCTAAGCCCGGGTGTGATGTCTAAACAAGACATAACTAACATTAAGAGTGAGGTTTTGTAGATACCCTCAATGACTGATCCTCTTGACACGAGTCTAGCTGAACAGAGCAGATGGAACTACCATGAATGAGACTAAAGACAGGAAATCAAAACGGACCAAGTAGGCACCACAATGATACAGCAGAAGAAACCCAAAGCAAAGCAAAGCAAAGCAAACCAACCAAACCAAACCAAACCACATAAACTGTCCCTTTCCAAAGCACTCAATGAATCAATAATTGTTCTAAAGCTGGCAGTCCTCTTTTACACAACTCCCAGCAGCTTTTTGTTGAGTTATGTGCTCCTCTCTCTGTGGCCACTGCCACAAGCTCTGCTCACAATTCTGTTCCTGTCACTTGCTTATGCAAAACAGTAATTGGTGAGATTTTCTCAACAGGTGGTTCAACTCCCAGGAATACTCACTGAAATTTCTAACGTAACTTGAGACAAGATCTGAATAACAATAAATGTAATTCTTCATCTCTAAAGAGAAACGCCGATTTGCCTTACTCCTGCTCTGTAATACAAATACCTGCTTCTTAAATGTGCTGGTTTGAGGCTAATTGGAATATTTTAATAGACAAAATTACACTATAGGCTGTGAAAAGAAAACATGGTGATGTCTACTTCACTCATAGGCTTGCTGAGATGGATAAGAAAGGAACTCAAAACAGATAAGTCAGTCAGTCTGTAGGGGCACAGCATCTCGGGTGGTCTAGCTTCTGGTTTCTCTCTGCCAATTAATCTTCACTAACCACTTTCCTTCTAATCCCCCTGATCCTCCAAACTCACCTTGCACATAAGGCAAACCTTGGGGTAAGGTATAGGGTGGGGAGAAGGTGGAAGGGTAGTTGGGAGCCACTCCTGGGGTCTCTGATATCAGGAGGGGAGTTGTGTTTCTGTATTCCCTTTAACTTGTCTATGTCTGTAACTATTCCTGTCTCTAGTGTCTATCTCTGCTTGTCCATTGTGCTGAGCTGTAAATAGAGCTTCAGTCCTTAACTTCCAGCTGGCTGAGCTCTAGTCTGGGTCATTTTACAAAATGTGGGGTGTGGGGAACTCCCAAACCATCATATTAAGAAAACAGAAACAGACCCTTCTCATGCTACATTTTTTTGTTAGCCACAAGATAATTCACACAAACTTCACAGGGAGATGTTTGTTTGTTATTAAAATGTCACTGATGGAAAACTTATCCAAAGTAGAGTAGGATGAACTGAATTTCTTGTGAGGCAATTAATCCTATTGGAGGCCACAGAGAAGAAAAGACTGCCACCTGACCTAGAACCATTATGAATCTTAACTTGCCCATGCTCCATTTGTAGGGTGTGTTTCCTTCACTCTTCCCACTGTAATGTGTAAACATGTTGCATTTTAGAGCAAAAAAAAAAAAAAAAAAAAAAAA
>VWZE01023142.1:0-29842 GCA_013396675.1 Eubucco bourcierii
TCTTGCTGCAGCCCAGCACACAGTTGCTGTCTGTGCTACACTCACACTGCAGTCTCATGTTGAGCTTTTCAGCACTCCAGACCCTGAGTTCCTTTTCCTCAGGGTTGCTCTCAGCCATTCCCCACCCAGCCTGGAGCTGTGCTTGGGATTGTGCCTACCCAGGTCAGTTAATTCATTTATTGGAACCTAAGTGCCATGCAACATAAACTTAAAGGCATGTAAAAACAAAATCAAATGGTCATATCTACTCTTTTGACTACTACCAGTCAGTGCATCTATTGTAATCCTAAAATACTTGGTAAAATTTTCTTGGCTTTACTGCAGACAAAGGTCATAATGAAGTCTTAAACTTACTCTATGTAATCATAATATACAGTAAGTACGAAGTTGTTATGTCTGGAATTGAACAGGAAGCAGAAAACAAATCTAATTCCATTCATCTGAAGCCTAGTACAATGCTTCTAGTGCTTAAGAAAAATGTCCCTGTATTTCTATCATCTGATAGCAAAAAATAATGATGGAATAATACATGAGAAATCCCTTTTTTTCCCCTCCATGTAAGTATTGTTCACATTTCCACATTAGTGGGTATCCTGGTCTTTTTTCAGCTGATTAGAAGCCTTAGATGAAGATCTATTCTGTATTTTTTGCTATGAATTATTTGGGTTTGAACTTTGTGTTCAAAATTTAAGGCTATAATCCCTGCATCAAAGGTTTAGAGAAAATGACCCAAAGCAACTAAAATACCTTTTTGTGTGCTTGCTGCTGTAGCTCCTTTGTAGTTATGAGCAAGTATTTTTATGTAAGAAGACGTAAGGAGGAAGAAAAAGAGGTGAAAAGTATCAGAAGAAACCATCCTTGATGTCCTCTTCTGAAGCAAATATTGATGTCAGGATAAAGATCAGTAGTTAGTGCTAGAAGGAAACATTAAAGTGTCTCTGTACACTGTTAGAGACCCTATGAAGTCTATATGGACAGATTTTGGCAGAGGAAGACATTATTGTCTTTTCAATACTGTCAGCAAAATGATTCAGCAAACATACACAAATGAGCTCGTTGCTCACCTCTTCTGCTCTGATTGGGGCATTTCTGGTTTTGCCTCTCAATTTGCACTTATAATTATTCTCAAAAAGCTCGGACCAAGCAGCCTGCTGGAGGCAAGTGAAATGAATTCAGGCCTGCATTGGTGGAGACAGGAGACAATTTAGTGAGCTGTGCATTGTGATGGTTTGGGAGTTCCCTGCCCCCCCCCCCACTTTGTAAAATGACCCAGACCAGACTCAGCCAGCTGGAAGTTAAGGACTGAAGCTCTGTTTACAGCTCAGCACAATGTACAAGCAGAGATATACACAACAGACAGGAATAGTTACAGACATAGACAAGTTAAAGGGAATACAGAAACACAATTCCCCTCCCAGAAATCAGAGACCCCAGGAGGGGCTCCCAACCACCCTTCCACCTTCTTCCCAACTCTCTGCCTTACCCCAGGGTTTGCCTTAGGTGCAAGGTGAGTTTGGAGGGTTGACCAGGGGGGTTAGGAGCAGAGTGGTTAGTTAGGTTAGCAGAGAGGAGAGGACCCACTGACTCCCAGAGAGAGACAGAGACTGTCTTATCTATGTTTATGTTCTTAGTCCAATACATCTCAGCAAGCCTATGAGTGCAGCAGACATCGCCAGTGTTTGCTTTTCACAGCCTATCATCTAATTCCTTTCATTAAAATATTCCAATTAGCCCCAAACCAGCACAGTGCATCTTGCAGCAATGGGTGTAAAGACATCATTTGCCATCATCTCCATTGCTTGTCTCTAAGCTTCTGCTCCTCCAAGGCTTTTATCTCTTTCCAGCTACATTCTTGCATGCAGACACGTTTCCCAGAAGGATGTAGGCTTCAGGAAATCCCTTTTTAAAAGGCATGATACTATAATCAACAAAAGCTTTGTCTTCAGAAATTTGAATTGTCTATGGGGTCCTGTCAATCAACAGGACTATGACAGATTCCTACCCCTGAGCACCAGGAGGGAAAGCTAAGACAGCAGGAAACATTCCCTCCCTTGAATAAACAAATACATGAACAAAGCCGCGAATAGTTTTCATACCTCTTGGTGCATCCACACACACGTGCACACACTTCACCTTCCTCACAGAACTCTGAGATTGCCAGTGATGACCAGCTGGTTTCACAGCACCTCTGCTACACACCTGACAAACTGGACAGTGTGCTACTTTGGGAAAATTAGTGTTTCCATTTTCTGGTACTCTATGAATCAGGGCTGATAGAGTTACAAGAACAATGACCTTAATGCCTCTCATGCATCCTGCTGGGAACTGTGCTTTGCCACACCTCCTAATCAGCTTCTCAGACTTGTCTGAAGTGCTGAAGTTCAGATGTGTAGAATATAGCCTGCCCAGACTAACATTATCTTCAAGCCTATGCTTATTTCAGCATTTTTTTTATGACAGGAGGAAGTAATTCTCAGAATTTGATGTTGCATAACTTCATCACGACTGTATCACCTGTGATAATTAACACACCCCTGAGCCCAAGAACATCTGTGCTACCACACAAAAAATAATAACCATCTCTGTTGGCCCACACAGGTCCCCTAGAAGTTAATATAATTTTTACCATAGGCAATATATGTTAAGGAATATGACTATTTTTAGTAAGCAAAACCAGAAATCATAGAATAATAGAATGGTAAGGTTGGAAAGGACTTCAAAGCTCATCTAGTTCCAACCCCCTGCCATAGGCAGGGACACCTCCCACTAGCACAGCTCACTCAAGGCCTCCTCCAACCTGGCCTTGAACACCTCCAGGGAGGTGATCATTTCATCTTCAGGCAGAACCAGAAGGAGAGTTCTAGAAGTGGAAAACTAGCACAAAGTATTCCTACCTGTGGAGTCTTTAATTCTAAAGTAGCAATCACTGAAAACTATTTCAAGGTAATTGCAGCTATCAGTGTAAACGAGAATGAAGATCCACACATGGCAAATTATAAAGCAAAACCTTTAATTGTTTGTGCACAAACAGGTAGGACTCTCACATAGGACACAAGGGAGAAAGAAATGTGCAGAACTCCAGGTTTTTAACAGAAGTTTCTGAATATGTAGGACTACATCACAGCCCCAAGTCATCACCAGCCCAAGCATCTGTCTACAAGGAATTATTGCCTATTTCATTATAAAACTGCTAATTGTTGAAACTTTACTCCAGATGGTGACCATCATGATATTTTCACTCTGGTGGTCAAAAAGGAACAGATGATCACCTCCAGGACTTATATTAAATGGAGTACTGCACCTACCAGCAAAGGGCTGTCGGTGTCTTTATTAACCTTCCCCCAAGGCCTAGTCTAATTTTCACCAGTCTAGTGCTGTGCTGCTCAAAAGACAACAATCTGTTTTGTACGGTAGTGAATTAATTCTCTAGTATTTTATCTTCAAACAACTGAACTCCTATCTTAGTTACAGTAATAGAACTCATCCAGGACTCCATAAACTCAGTAGAGTAGTATGGGATGGTGTAAAGCTGGATTGAGAGAGTTTGAAACAGTAGACTGAAAGAATCTTACATGAGGAGCTATTTGCAATATTTCAACAAAATATGTTTTCATTAAAATATTTCACTGCAGTCAAAACCTTCCATGAAGATTTGTCAGGTTTGATTACGTTTTCAATAGGAAATACGCCTGGGTCCAATGCTTTCTGATCATTTATGACCAAAGGCAGGGAGGGAAGAAAAGGACACAGTAAAAAATTGACCTTTTTACCCTAAATGGTAAGTTTTGGCTCAATTTCATTTCATGAAAACCTCCATAAAATAGTGATTATATTCAACATTCTAAAATGATGAGAGTAACTGTAGAATTCTCTGTCTCTGGACAGCTGCACTCAGCACAGTCAAAGAAAAAGAAAGATACTTTTTTGTTGGTTTTTGTTTGTTTTTTGCTTTCTTGACCCCTTTTCAGAGGACTTACAGCTTACCATGGTGAAAACCGAACACATCTGTTTGAGTTAAAAACTAATAATGCTAAACTAATTTAAAATAATTTTGCTTTTGGAACACAAATGTTCTGTATGGTGTTTAGCATAATGTGTTTTGTAGTAAGAAAAAAAATGAAGGCAACCTGCTGTTTCTTTGCAAGCAAATTGGTCTCTACCTATAAATTATTCCACACTGTGAAGCAAAGAGTTTGCTTTTATCTAGAGGTACGTGGGCAGCCTGGCAAAATGGCTGTGAGTAATTTGAAAAAGCTGTTTTTAGTGACCCAAGTGACTACAGATTGCTTCTGTGGAGACAACACCTTGACATATTTTCAATGTCTTTCATGGGGTGACATTGGTGCTGTGATTCTGCAAAGTTTCATATTACTTTTTGGACTTTCATTCATTTAGGGTCTTAGGCGAATTACTGTGGGCTGCTATGCTCTTATAGAATCATAGAAAGGTAAGGTTGGAAGGGACCTCAAAGATCATCTAGTTGCAAACCCCTGCCATAGGCAGGGACACCTCCCACTAGTACAGGTCACTCAAGGCCTCGTCCAACCTGGCCTTTAACACCTCCAGGGAGGTTGTGGAGCACAGAAACATCCAATGTGATCGAAGATCACATTGGGTGATTCTGGGCTCCACAACTTTCTGGGCTACCTGTGCCAGTGTCTCACCACCCTCACTGTAAACAACTTCCTCCTAACATCCAGTTTCAATCTCCCCTCTGCCAGTTCAAACCCATTCCCCTTGTCCTGGCATTGCAAGACCTTGTCAATAGTCCCTCCCCAGCCTTCCTGTAGCCCCCTTCAGATACTGGAAGGCTACTCTAAGGTCTCCTGGAAGCCTTCTCTTCTCCAGGCTGCAGAGCCCCAACTCTCTCAGCCTGTCCTCAGACTAGAGCTGCTGCAGCCCTCTCAGCATCTTCATGGCCTCCTCTGGACCCACTCCAACAGTTCCATGTCCTTCCTGTGCTGGGGGCTCCAGAACTGCACACAGGACTCCTTGTTTGTAGCATATGGACCAGAAAGAAAATATGTCCTTAGCTGCCCCTCAACACCATAGGCACCTTGATATAAACTTAGCTGGAAGTGTCACCATGGGTTCATCTTCCCAGCATACGCAGATGGAGATCTCTCTTTTCTCTTTTAATATTACTTATCATGCTGTTCCTTCACAGTAATAAGAACTAATCCATAAACACTGCTAAGGAGCTATCAAGAAAGATTAATAAAGTTGTTTGCACTTTAACTGCTCCAGAGAACCTGTCGTATATGGTGTAGTCATTTATGAGGCCACTGAACAAAATGTGCTCCCCAGCCAGAGAACAAATCTTGCTTATGTGACACAACCCCTGTGGCAGGCAAATGGAAGGCTATCAAAGAGTTTTGTTTTTAATCATTGCCATCAGATGGCCAGTTAAGACAAAAAGGGAAAGATTAAAATGATGGATGAAGAGTGTACAACTAATCCTGTGAAATCCCCATGCAGCCTAATAGCTGAATTATTTAGCAACTCTACAATATCTCAGCATCAGTAGTGCCTGAGAAGGGTCTGGGGATCAGGATTTGTTATCATTCTCAGTGATCCAATTAGACTTTTCTGTATGCACAGGTGGAGAAAGCACAATGTTCTCACGGCTCCAGGAATGATACCAGAGCAATTCATAGAAGAAATATCTGGTGCTCCCACACAGAATCACAATCACAAACTTAATTTTACAGTAACACAAAAAACTACAGACATGGTAGCAACTATTTTATAGCACTACAAAAACATCCTGCATAGGATGACTTTCTTTAAAAACCTAGCTTGCCTGGAAACCAGTAAATCCAGTTATTTCTCTTAGAGTACAGAGAGGAAGGAAACACCAGGTGCAATAGGGGAGAACTCTTACAAAAGATATGGACCATGCAGAGATTTTTTTTTTTCTTCAGTTACTTTTGCCTGGTTTCACCTTTTTTTCACTTTCCTTTTTCTTTTTTTTTTTTTTCTTCCTTCCTTTTTGCTCATGATTTTAGGAACTCTGAATGCTAACAAGCATTTCCAGGGAGAGGGTCCTGTTGTCCCTTTTCTGTATTGATGGCTAAACACATATCCTACTAATGTATGCACCTGAGGAATAAAAGGATTGAGGAAAATATGACAAGTAGTGGAATTAAAGAATCTGCTTGGTGCAAAGGGGATGTGAGTCTCCAAGTCCTGATACTGACAAAGAGTTTGTCACACTTTGATCCACTTTGGCTCTCCTTTGGTGAAAGGGAACGATACTACCTTTTCCCAGCAGCCAATTCGGCCTTCCCATTTCACTTCAAAGTTCTTTAAGATATGATTCATGGGACTGCACAGAACTTAACACAGGGCAGCTTCATTTTCAGGTACAGGTAGAAATAGGAACGAGCTAGAAATAGTAAATAGACATTTCTAATCTAATTATTCTCAGCCATGAATTAAAACCGCAAGAGAACCACGAGAGGTCTTAAAAGATCACAAAGTAATAAAATAAGGGCAGTGTCAGCCAGCAAGAGCACTGCTCTTGAAAGATGAAGGAGAACAGATTACATGTTTAAACACTGGCTGCAGCAGTTTACATCAACCGGGGAACTACTTGCTAGTTGCCTTTACTTTCTGGCAGCAGCTCAGTTCCCTGGAGAAGAAAAGACAGAACAGAAGGAAAAAAAAAAGGTGTTTACATCTGCAGCTAGGATTAAAGTCACTTCTCAGTCTTCCTCTTGTTTTACTCTTTCCTTGAAGGAGGATACATGATGCCAGCATACAGGGTGCACAAAGACAAAGCAGAGCCAAATGGACATCCTATTTCCAGAAGCTGGAAATGTGCTGCTCCAGCCAAAACCCTGCGCTATATTGATGGCTGCAAGACACAGTATTCTGTGTGAACAGCTTCACATGCTAGACAGCACCACAAGCCTTCTCATCGTGAACAGAGGAAAGAGGACAAAGTAATGGCAATGGCTAATTTTCCCCACAGTGCACAGAACGAGAGGAAAGAGCCTGGCATATGTGTTTATGAAGAAGTTCACAGCAGAACAAGCCTCTGATATGCTGTCCTAAAGTTTCTGTGCTCTAAACTGCTCTAAACCCTTTTCTTTTGAGTTCTTCTAAGCTTGTTTCACTTAGGAAGTTCAAAGGCTTCATGTTGAGTGAATCCTGACAAACACAGAAGAGAGCACAGAAAGCTGCTCAGCCTCCTCTTTTTTCACTTCTCTTTGCCTTTGAGGTCTGTGTGAGGTTGCATCAGCGAGATCAAACTTGCCAGCAGGCGCAGGAATGACACCTACCAGCAGCAAAGCAAAAGACATAGTCCTCTAGTATTAATTCCTCACAGTGGGTGATCTTCAGCCCTGTGCAAACAGCCAACAAGACTCACAAAACACTTAAACTCTTCTAATACTTTTTAAGTGAGTTCTAAAGGGTGCAGAAGTTGGCCTTCAGCCCCCAAGCAGACTCCACATGCCAGCGTAATTCAGGCAACGGACTCCTTATCAACATGCGTCCTTATGCTACTTTTGAGCACAGTCATTACCACAAGGAATCAAAAGCAGTATTCTTGCAAGCATTTTGTGCTTATACAAACCCAGACATCTCAAATGAGTTCAGGAAGACAGAGAGGCAGTGCACAATAAGACTTGAGAGAGGGCTAGAGGGAAAATTGGTTGTTTTTTTTTTTTAAGTGAGATAGATTTTGAAGTTATTCTACACGCAGCAAACTATGCCTGCTAAAAAATGCAATTATTGTTTTCTGCTCCTTGCAGAGCACTCTATCTATTCAGGTCACTGCATTAATCAAATAAGAAGACCCTCTTTTATGTTTTCTGTGTAGACCTCTAGGTGCTTTAAATAGGCTTCATCAATATATGCTAGGACACTGGAGGTTTGCCAGTGGTTTTCTTGCTTTGACTGAAAACTGAGGTAGTTCCCAAACACAGGTATTTTTGTAAGCATAGGAAATCTTGGATCTTAACCTATGTCTACATCACTATTTGGGGTACTAGAGTCACAGATTCTTTACTTGTATACTTTTTCAAATAAAAATATGTGGGATATTTGTGTTGTAACCTACTATGTTAACACTGAAGCCAGCGTTCACGTTACATTCAATCCATGTGTTGTCCTCACTTCCACACAATCCTTTTGTACAGGGGGATGCAAAATGAGGGAAATAAGAAGTAAATCAGCTTTAATGGCCAGGGAAAGATTCCTATTGCCTATACATGTAACAGCAGGGATAGGCTTGCACTTTCCTGTTTTATTTCATATTTGATACACATATGCAGAGGTGAAAGGATAACTGTGAGGGCCACAAAGATGCTCAGAGGACTGGAGCAGCTCTGCTCTGAGGACAGGCTGAGAGAGTAGGGGGTCTGCAGCCTGGAGAAGAGAAGGCTTCCAGGAGACCTTAGAGTAGCCTTCCAGGATCTGAAGGGGGTCTACAGGAAGGCTGGGGAAGTACTATTGACAAGGGCTTGTAATGACAGGACAAGGGGCAATGGGTTTGAACTGGCAGAGGGGAGCTTGAAAGTGGATGTTAGGAGGAAGTTGTTTGCAGTGAGGGTGGTGAGACACTGGCACAGGTTGCCCAGGGAGGTTGTGGCTGCTCCCTCCCTGGAGGTGTTCAAGGCCAGGTTGGAGGAGGCCTTGAGTGACCTGTACTAGTGGGAGGTGTCCCTGCCTATGGCAGGGGGTTGGAACTGGATGATCTTTGAGGTCCCTTCCAACCTTACCATTCTATGATTCTATGTAGGAAAGGAGGAAAAAAAATCAAATCTCCTGCTTTATGGATGGATGAATGGCAGCAGAGCCCATAAGCCAAGCAAAAGGATTCTGAAAAGCTGAGTAGCTGCTGATACTGCTTTGATTACACATAGGAAATTTTCTTACTGTAAAAAGACCTCTTTACTCCAACCCTGTCTTTGGACTACTGGCTTCTGCTATGCTATTCAGGGCATTTGGCCTAGAATATAGAAGTGGTGTCAATGATAGAATAAATATGGGAAGTGAGGAAGTTACCTGAGCTTTCACACATACACATATACATACTTCACCTCAATCTGATTTGGCATTTCACTCCAGATCTATCTAGACACCTCTGAGCCATTACACTAGATTGCTGACCTTAATTCAAAAAGTGGTGTGAAATAATAAAGAACAAAACCCAAAATTATTCCCAAGTATAATAGACTTACTGATTTCTAACAACAAGAATGAGCTCAGCCTGCAGCAGTGGAGTTTGTTTACAGTATAGTAATACTTTCCTTGCTGGTTCAATCAAAAAGAACTTCATTTCCTAATACCATACATCCTGAGAGACACTGCCACATGCTCAATCCAAACATAGGCTTAAACTAACCCATCCTTGCAGCAATTATCTTCAAGGCTTTTCAGCTTCTTGGGGAATATTGCCTTCCTCTGTTCCAGTGAAGCAGAAAACCATCTTATATTCAAGAGAAAAATAAAATAAATCTGTGCACACACTGACTGCAAATATTGTAAGCATTAACTCTCACACCCCACCCCCATTTACTCAAATGTTACATGTAGGTCTTACCTGAAACATAAATTCCATACTTTCCACAAATAAAAATAAAATACAGAATAAATATAGTGATAAAAAGGAGACAAAGCAGAGCATATCCACACACACTCTGGCTTCTGATCCTGCACTCGATTTCAGCTCATCACCAGCAGTAATATCTCAGCATCCATCTTGACTAATCCCCCTTCACCGTTGGTGGATGAACACTCCACACAGGTATTGTTAATCTAAGTAAAAACAATCACAGTTTTCAAAGGAATCTCTATTTTTCTGCCATTTGAAGATGGCAAACAAGATGAATTCCCATATGACCTACTGACAGCTACAGGACTGGCAGTCAGCAAATACTTGGTAACGGCAGTCAAAACTTGCCTATTTTCTCCTTCTCTAAACCTTAGAGTGACCAACTTGCTATCAAACATGATAATTTCCTTTCCTTGCCATCTTTGCAGTTTTGAGCATCAGCTTGCCTTTTCAATCAGCTACTCCAGAACACTGTGAATGTGATCTTACAGTGTTAGCAAGGCCATGAAGGTTCAAACATGGTTTTACTGCTAATGGATAATTATATCCTGCAATCTGTTGCTCACAGTCCTGCTTGCCATTGTACATATGATTCACCTTCTGATCATCCTTTCTAATCCAGAATAAGTCAGCAGTGTCCAGCTTCAGTCATCAGAACGGGTGATGACTGTGGTGAAAAATGAGGTGACCACTTAAGGCTATTCCTGAAGAGGTAGACTCTGAAATGGTGTGAAGATGAGCCAGTTGCAAGCATGATAGTCCCATTTCTCTTTCCTGACTCCAGCACCAAACCTTTGATTAAGTCTGACCCAGAAGCAGTCAAAACTACCTGTAAAAGAGGTGCTTGGAGAGAGTGCAGTCACTCCACTGACAAACATTTACTCTCCAGGCTCTTTTTGCAGACACTGATTTTTCTCTGGAAAACTTGGGTGAAAATTGCCTTAGAGTAAGAAGCAGCAAATGAAGACAGGATTGAAAACAAGATCGTCCGCCTAATGCAGAATACAGCAGAATACCCCTGCACCCAGACAAGCTCTAAATAGTACTGTTTAACTGCTGAAATACTTCTAAGAAATGCTGTGGTGGTCTCCATCAAGCTGTATGGGTAGGCTGTCCCAGATACCTTACTAGCAAAGTAATGAAAATAAACAAGATAAAGTGTCCTCTGATGGCTTGTGTTCAAAAGCCAACGAAACAGAGGTTCTGGCAGTTCCAGCTCCACTGAGTCAGAATCATGGCAGAAATAAAGGAAATCCTCTTTTTCTGAAACTTCTTTAAAAAATCTCTTCAGTCTACTGTGTAGAGATCTGGAGCCCCCAGCACAGGAAGGACATGGAACTGTTGGAGTGGGTCCAGAGGAGGCCACAAAGATGCTGAGAGGGTTGCAGCAGCTCTGCTGTGAGGACAGGCTGAGAGAGTTGGGGCTCTGCAGCCTGGAGAAGAGAAGGCTTCCAGGAGACCTTAGAGTAGCCTTCCAGTATCTGAAGGGGGCTACAGGAAGGCTGGAGAGGGACTATTGACAAGGTCTTTTAATGCCAGGACAAGGGGCAATGGGTTTGAAGTGGCAGAGGGGAGACTGAAAGTGGATGTTAGGAGAAGTTGTTTGCAGTGAGGGTGGTGAGACAGTGGCACAGGTTGCCCAGGGAGGTGTTCAAGTCCAGGCTGGATGAGGCCTTGAGTGAGCTGTACTAGTGGGAGGTGTCCCTGCCTACGGCAGGGGGGTGGAACTAGATGATCTTTGAGGTCAATTCCAACCTTACCATTCTATGATTTTGTGTTGCCATCCTCAACATAAGGACACTAAAGGCCAGGCCTCATACATGCAAGCACTGGCTTTGTGAAGGAGTTTTTTGGTAATACAAGTTGCAGTTGATTATATTGACCCCAGTGCTCATTTACATGTGTCAGTCTGGGGGTAGAGAGCTCTGCCCTGGAAGGGCAGTACTGACTGTATTTCTGACCAGATGGCTGCCAGCAGGAGACTGCCTCATTCCCTGGGTCGTTTGTATGTTATGGGAACTTGGGCCTGGGATTGACCTCCTGGGTCATTAAGTCCAGACCTGTGGTCTCACAATCAGCCCTGTCACTGAACTGTAATATATTAACTGGGAGCCGATGTATGGTTTATTCCTCCTTTCGCTGCTCTCCCCATTTTCTCCTGGGAGATAAAGCCTTGTGCTTCAGTTGCTTTCATTCCAAGGGGTAGTTAATGATCCCTTCCAAAATCATGGCATGACAAGCATTATTGGCCTCCTCCTGGAATTCACAATGCATTTTTATTATTTGGTTTAGATTAAGAAGCTGAGAAATAATGGTTCTGTGCATGGACTGCATGCAATGTTATGGCAGAATATAGGAACGACAAAAAACTTTTAGCCTCCTCAGAGGAAACTGCTCTGACATAGTAATGCAAATATCAGACAGACTTTCTCAAGAATTTCAGGATAAGACCCTTTATGATCAGAGGGCTGCAGCAGCTCTGCTCTGAGGACAGGCTGAGAGAGTTGGGGCTCAGTGAGGGTGGTGAGACACTGGCACAGGTTGCCCAAGGAGGTGTTCAAGGCCAGGTTGGAGGAGGCCTTGAGTGAGCTGTACTAGTGGGAGGTGTCCCTTCCAACCTTACCATTCTATGATTCTATATGTTATATAAAGAAGTAAGGCTGAGGACTACAGGATCTTACTTAAGCATACCACACTGGGAGGTTATTCTGAGTCTTTTTCAGGAGGCCCTCTTGAACCCTTAGAGCAATGTGGAATGATGACAACTCAAAGTATGTGTCAGGTTGCACTTGGTCTTTGTTACTGGTGTTGCAATGCTAAAAAAGGCAATACTAGGTCTGCCTCAGAGTTTAAAAAAAAAAAAAAAAAAGTTTCTTAAGGGTTGCAAAGTGAGATGAGAAGTAAAATTAAAAGTTACAAGTTCCTGTCTCCTAGTCTGCCTTCAATCAATGAAACCACATGCTCTCTCTGCTTAAACATCCAGCTTTGAAGACCTGGCCCTTAATGGCCTGAGGTCTAACTGTTCCAGCTTTGTTATTTTGGTTTGGTTTGTTTTCCCCCTCAGCCTTTACTACCAACCACAGACCGTCATTCGATGCAATTATAAGGAACAAGACTGGTGTCACAGTGGGGAACTCAATTTAATGAAAGCACTTGGAGAAATGCTTTTGTTTATTGAAAGCATGTAAATGGACAGGATGATTTACAAGGTTACAGGGAAACAAGTACACAGCTTCCCCTGATCCTGTGGTTAAGACAGCTTGGAAACTATTGTGCTGTGTGACAGAACACTGCTGAAAGCTGGAGCAACTATTCAAATCCTTCCTTGTTTTAAGCACCAACTATTAAAGTGACTCTGCTGGTTTTACCTTGTTCTCTCTGACAATGGGTGACAAAAGTCCTTTGAAATACTGAAAAGTTGCAAATCTGCCTTTTCTGAATTGCAGAAGAATGTGTCTCTGTGGTTTCTGAATGGCAACAAGGAGCCCAGGCTGAAAAGAATAGTTGTACATACTGTGTCAACTATACATAGCAGAAACCAAATATAAACCTGGAATGTGGAGACCCACAAGAATTATATAACATGATTTTATAACATCCAGGTTTTACTGTAGCCTGAACAAGAGATGGTAGAAGCCATTGCAGTTATTCTATTGCAAGAGAAAAAAAATACACCTCGTGTTTGGAACTCCATGGTATGCCACAAAGGCGGATTACCCCAAACTCTTGTCCAACAGTATAATATATACAACTTTATGTCAGGATTAAATAATCCCTTATGTTTTTCACCACTTCTTGCACTTCTGTTGCCACAGGATTTAATGAGCCATTTTAGTCTGCAAACTGAGATGAAAAAACTGCAATAGCTAACTGAAAATGTCAACTCTTACCCTGTCCCTGGAGTGCTTTTGATCAAAATATTAGGATTGCCTAAAATACGTTAATTATTTGGAACTAGACAATTAAGTATTTTGCAAATTACAGGCATGAGATGGGCTATTATTGGAAGTGTCCTTATTATTTGCAGTTGATAACAGTCATAGAAGAGTTTCTGGTTTCTTGTTCAGTGCTCATAATTCCTATGATAGTTTTTCTGTTGGAAATGATCACATAAAGATAAATAACAACAAACTCAACACAACAGCTTGCAATTCCCTCTTCAAAGCCTTCACACAAATATGCTCAAACACCAAGAAAAAAAATGAATTGAAATGCATCTCTCCAGTTTTCAGGAATTTCTGTTTCTAGGGTCAAATTCTTCATCAATGAAAACAGGTCATTTTATGGTGCTTGTCAGGCAGAGAACACACTCTGCTATGGCAGGGGGTTGGAACTAGATGATCTTTGAGGTCTCTTCCAACCTCACCATTCAATGATTCTATGATTCTATGTTTTGGTATTTCAAAGCAAAGTCTGACTAAGAGATTACATGGACATTTTGAGAAATGTGTAAAAAGGAGCTGTATCATTCTTATCACTGTACAAAAGGGTTTTTTCCCCTATGTTTGGCTCTAAACATATCTTAAGATTTCTAGAGAAGTATTTTTTTTTTTAAACCAATGCTATAATTTAATTAAATTTAAGAATGGGAATGTCCTTTCTTTAAAACCAACCAAAAGAAAAAAAAAAGAAAAAAAAAAAGAAAAATCTGCACCATTTTGATCTTCCATAGAATTACAGAATTCATAAAGTTCCAAGCCCCTGCCATAGGCAGGGACACCTCCCACTAATACAGGTCACTCAGGGTCTCATCCAGCCTGGCCTTGAACACCTCCAGGGAGGTTGTGGAGTACAGAAGCACCCAACGTGATCATGTTGGGTGCTTCTCTTCTGTGCTCCACAATCTCCCTGGGCAACCTGTGCCAGTGCCTCACCACCCTCACTGCAAACAACTTCCTCCTAACATCCAGTTTCAATCTCCCCTCTGCCACTTCAAACCCATTGCCCCTTGTCTGTCCTGGCATTGCAAAATCTTCTTAATAGTCCCTAGTCCCTCCCCAGCCTTCCTGTAGCCCCCCTTCAGCTCCTGGAAGCCTTCTCTTCTCCAGGCTGCAGAGCCCCAACTCTCTCAGCCTGTCCTCACAGCAGAGCTGCTGCAGCCCTCTCAGCATCTTTATGGCCTCCTCTGGACTGGCTCCAACAGTTCCATGTCCTTCCTGTGCTGGGGGCTCCAGAACTGCATACAGGACTCTAGGTAGGGTCTGAGGAGAGCAGAGCAAAGGGGCAGAATCCCCTCCCTTGCAATGCTGCCCACACTGCCCTTGCACCTATAAGGCTACTCTAAGGTCTCCTCGAAGCCTTCTCTTCTCTATTTTCAAGTTCCCATGATTTAACCTTGAGTGTGACCTTTACAAATCTTTTATGCACACGAACAGACAGACTTAAAGCAGTCAATGAGCCTGGAGGGTTGGGCCAATCATCACCACTTACACTTAATATTCTGTTAACTGCACACATGGCTTTGGTTTCTCCATCCCACTTTATCACTCAAGATACATCTTATACAATAGTTACATTGCTAACAACAGCAGCTCAATAGAAGTAATACAAGTTAATACCTTGTGGAACGATAAAGAGGTAAAATGGCAAGAAAATACTCTCAGTACATTTAAAAAAAAATAAATTATGTTATCCAAGTTTGTTAGGACTGTTCTGAATGATGTTAAGTGTAAAAGGTTTGAGCCCAATATTTTGCAGAAAGTATCTGAAACTTTGTTTTCCAGAGTCAGTTGATTCATGCATGCATTTATTGCTGCATCAAGGGATTTTTCCTAAAGACCTGAGTAACCAACAAGATAATGGCCTTCATTAGTTTCATAGGGTATTTAAGTGCCTAATTCACTCTACAAAATGAAAGTTTATCCCCAAATTTCATCTGGCACTGCAATGCACCATCATGTACTGTGTAAAATCTAACAACCATGGTTTGACTTAATTTGAAATATAAAAACCCAGCACTGTGTGTTACAGTAGAGTTGCTAATGGTTGTCAGCCAAAACTCTCATTTATTCCAGGTATTCTTCTTTTGCACTTTTATCCTCACAGCCTTCTAGAAAATCAATGCTATTTTACTTGCTATCAGTTAAATTTGCTCAAGTGCATTTTCTTCTCCTCCCTCTACCCCCTGGTCTTAATGAAGATACTGGCACCAGTAAAATGCTGAGGAAGAACCTAACTGGAACCATTTACTGTATATTCTTTACTGTGTTCTGTAACTGAGTTCACACAAACACACATATTTATTTCTACCATTTCTTTCTCTCTTCCGGCTGTTTGCTCCATGTTCTTTCTCCCTCACCCTCCCCAATTCTCAGGGTCAGGCACAATCCACTCCAGGAGGTTTCTGGGGGCTTCAGGAAGGGTGGACTGACTTCTGACTGATACTCTTCCCCTCTCCTGACACAGCTAAATTAAATGATATCTAGGTTTTTGAAAGGATTGTATTGGGTTAGAAAACGAATACTTTTTTTTCATTCTTGTTTAACTTGGAATTTCTAAGGTGCATTTGTTTTTAATAACAAACTGAGTTTCAAGTCGCTCTAACCAAGCTTCTCTTAGATTTGTGAACTGAACATTTTGTTTCCTTTAGTCTGGGGTCCCCAGCACAAGAAGGACACTGAACTGCTAGAGCAGATTCAGAGGAGGGCCACGAAGATTATTAGAGGGCAGGAGCACCTCCTCTTTGGGCACAGGCTGTGAGTCAGCACTGTTCAGCCTGGAGAAAAGAAGGCCCAGGAAGACCTCATAGTAACCTTCTATCCCTCATCCCTCCATCCCCCCTAATGAGAGCTGAATGTGCAAAGAATCTCTTGACCTAGCATCAATAAAACACTTTTGTGAAATGCTTCTTTTTAATTAAATGTCTAGGCTTGGGGATGCAAGGTACCAAAGAAATAATATTGGATACCCAGAAATTAGACACTACGGATTTGAATAACTTGTTTATAATAAGATGAATAAAGAAATTATTAAACAGTGGTAAAGTGATCATTTATTGGGAAGAGACTGCAAAAGGGGAGTTCAGAAATCGGCAGTAAAAAAGTGATCAAGGAGTCAAAAAGTAGAGAAAGCCTACACCACGAAACATCTTCTAGAGTTAAAAGCAAAATATCCACAAGTGGACTTCACAATTGTAATTGGGACCAATGCCAAAATATGTAAACCAGAGAAAATTAATTGTACATCAATAAAGTTTCTAACCACAGTATATAAATTCTAGACATAGTATTAAGAGTCCTGGATTATCTAATATGTTGCTACTCCCAAGGGTTCAAACAGATTAAATAAATTTCTTGATTATACTGTATTTGTTTCAGGGCTTTGATGGTCTCCTATGGAAAATATTTTTGCATCTGCTTTGATGAATGTTTCAGATTCTGGGACACTTTCTTTGTTTGCCTGTTGGACAACACTTGGAAAGGGGAGAAGCAGAGCAGGCACCTTGCCCTCTGCTTTCCCCTGTTCCTAAGAGCAGCACACCTGATATGGCTGAAAGACACGTGCTTTCACTTAAATCAGTTGTCAGCTTTGGGTTTTAAAGCAAACATTTTCTCACTGCCAAGTGTTTTTGGAAAGAGATCATCATTTGTTGTCCTACCTCGTGTGGGCAGTATTCTATTTTCTATGCTCACATGAGGAGTTTCCTTTAATAAATTCAGACGTCAGTAGTTGCTTTTATGTGTGCTCTTATGTTACTCCTACTGTGAGGATTGTTTCGACTTTTCATCTGAAACTGGGCTTTTAAACATATTTTCTGGCCTGTAACATATGATAGTAGACAAAGCAAATTATGTGAATGATTGCAAAGCTCCCTCCAATATATTTCTAGCATTACTAAGGATACTGGTGCAGAATCAGTATTCTCCTCACATCTCTGCTGAACGTACCAGATATGCAATGCTGTCACAAGGGGTTTGCAAATCCCAGTTTCTCAGATGATCTATGCTCTGGCGAGCTCTCCTTTAGATAATGCCTCCTCTGCTGCTTTAATGTAGCTCCAGCACTTGTACAAGTTAGAGGCACTTCAGATGGTTTTAAACCCCTCTGGCTGGTAGCAGCCTCTGCACAGTTATTTGCCATCTGAGAGCAAGTGTAAGGAGATGCCAAGTGGTTGCCTCTGGTAAATGGTTGGCTCTGGCCCATTTGACCCACTGAGTAACCAATTTTTTGTGCCCAGGCTAGCGATGGGATCATTTGGGAATAAAGCAGTACTAGTTTGTCTTCTAGTTTGTTCTGCCAGAGCAAAACCATACTGCAAGACAAGCTCTGAACATTCCTCTGTAGGACAAACAATCTATCCATCCAAAATTTGCCAAGTAGTTAGCCTGTTGAATATTAAAAACTGCTCAAAAAATACTACATAGCTGTGTAGAAATTAATCTTTGCGACCCTCCAAACCTTCCCCACAGACAATGAAGAAAGACTTTTCTTTGTTCCCACATAAGAAGAGCTGATGGGACTAGCAGTGAAAGTCCTGAGGCTCTTGGCCATGTGGGTCCCCTAGGAGGGTGATGCACTACTGACAGCTTCTTCCTAGCCCATGTGTCTTGCTGAGTGAGATTTACTCTCACCTCTTGGCTACTGAGACGTCATCTGTTCTGTTGTCAGAGCTGTGCATCTCACTGGCTTCAGCAGAGTAGAACAAGGCCATACATCAGATGAGTACTTGGTGGAAGGGCTCAAGTATGTACCAGTCTTTCTGCTGGGGTGTTCAGCATTCTTCCCCATTAGTCCAAGAGGAGGCAAGAAAGTGCCAAGTGGCATCTTTCAGGGACCAGTGCTGTTTAACATTTTTGTCAGTGATAAGGACAGAGGAATTGAGTGCACCCTCATCAAGCTTGCAGATGGCACCAAGCTGCGTGGCACAGTTGGATTGTGAGAGGGCAGGGATCCATCCAGAGGGACCTGGACAGGCTGCAGAGCTGTGCCCAGGCCAACCTCAGGACATTCAACACAGCCAAGTGGAAAGTCCTGCACCTGGGTAGGCACAATCCCAAGCACAACTCCAGGCTGGGTAGGGAGTGGCTGAGAGTAGTCCTGAGGAACAGGCCCTGGGGGTCTGGGTTGAGCCCGAAGTATGCACATGCAGCCCAGACAACAACTGTGTCCTGGGCTGCAGCAAGAGCAGTGTGAGCAGCAGTGCAAGGGAAAGGATTCTGTCCCTTTGCTCTGCTCTCCTCAGACTCCACCTGGAGCCCTGNCAGAGGAGGCCATGAAGATGCTCAGAGGGCTGCAGCAGCTCTGCTGTAAGGACAGGCTCAGCGAATTTGGGCTCTGCAGCCTGGAGAAGGCAAGCCTTCCAGTATCTGAAGGGGGCTACAGGAAGGCTGGGGAGGGACTACTGACAAGGTCTTGCAATGCCAGGACAAGGGGCAGTGGGTTTGAACTGGCAGAGGGGAGATTGAAAGTGGATGTTATGAGGAAGTTGTTTGCAGTGAGGGTGGTGAGACACTGGCACAGGTTGCCCAGGGAGCTTGTGATTGCTCTCTCCTTGGAGGTGTTCAAGGCCAGGTTGGAGGAGGCCTTGAGTGACATGTGCTAGTGGGAGGTGTCCCTGCCTATGGCAGGGGGTTGGAACCAGATGATCCTTGAGGTCCCTTCCAATCTAAACCATTCCAGGATTCTGTGATTCTATACATGTGAAGTCTCTGCCTTCATCCCCACCCCAACTATTTTGGCCACTGTCAAAAATAAAAGATGTCCTTAGAACACTGTCAGCAGCTTCTGATAGATTGGAAAAACTCCAGTCTATACTTCCTCTGAGAATACTGATTACAGCCTCACAAGCAAGAGAACAGAACTGAAAATGTTTTAACACTATGCTACAAGCACATCGGAAACGGAATCATTTGGAACAAAGCTATGGGGCTACCTCTTGACTAATGTCAAATGACTGCTGTAGGTAAGACATATGTGAAAGTTTCTGAAAGAAGAGCTCACAGTAAACCTTGGTAAAGGAATTGTTAGCCAATCTAAATACAACATTTGTAATTAGTTCTCACTATAATAACTGAGTCAAAAAAAAAAAGCTCTAATTCTGTTTAACAAAAAAATGAGAGGCAGCTAACAGCAAGAGTACGATCCAAAAGCCAAGTGTTTCACTAGTATAATTAAGTACTCCATTTGCAAGCATAGAAAAATGTTAACATCTGAGTGTTTTCTAAATGCCTATTACTATTCTTAGCATTTACCATTTAGAGATTACACAAAGAAAGTAAAATTTTAAATCTCAGGAAGGACTGTCAAAAATTAACAAATCTTAGAGGAATGCAATTAGGCCATGAGTGACACCAGGAAGTTTTTCAGACCAAGCACTATTAGCAGTGCATTCATCACAGTGACACTTGATTTACATGCCTTTTTATATTTAAAAGCATGTTGTAAACTTGAACAAGACCCCAAAATTTTCTGTAGAGGAGACAAATAATGTAGATAAACTAAGTGAAATGGAAAAATGAAGAACTGTATTTTGGAAATCCCCAGTAATTACAGTTAGGTTAATTTCTAATAGAATTGTAGATGCTTAGTGCTAGACTGGTGTTTATTTTTCATCAGTGCATGTCTCTTTGGTAGAAAATCTTGAACCAATGTCTGTATTCTGGGATTGAGCTTTTAATTTAAAAAAATAAAATATTCAGGCATCAGTGATACTATCATTGTCCAAAGAGAATATTTCTACTGCTGACCTGGCATCAGAAGACTCTGAGTGTTGATTCCAACCAGTTTCAATTTTTTTTTGAACAGGGAACAGAAGATCACCTACTGCTTCTCCTCTTGACCAGGTTCCCACTGCCCACTCAGGCAGGCTCTACAGAGCCAGGAGTGGAGGGGAGGTGGAATTTGGTACATGCAGATGTAGATTCAGTCTTCCTTCCAGGCATGTATTCTGAGAACAGGATGCCATAGCCACGTTCACATAGCCAGGTCACAGTTACCAAGGACAGACAAAACTAGCTTAACTAATAAAAGGCTGAAAAAAAATTTATTAAAGCTGGAATGAGATGCTCCAGGTAATCTCAAGAGTCCTACATATCATTCCTATTAAAGGAGAAAACATCGCAAAATCATAAAATTCAACATTTGATTTTTAGAGATTTTTCTTTTGAGAGAGAAAATAATCAGGATTTAGAGCTAGGACAGCACAGGTTTGCCCCAAAGTTGTAGGAGTCAAATGCAATTAGCCCTACCTTCTACATCAAAGTCAGACAGATATGTAAGAGTTTCTGCATGACCTGCTCCTAGTTTCAGGTTCTAGAAGTTTCAACTGGAAATCCTGTCACGAAAAGATTGCAGGCACAGTGTTAGATTAATATAATTGTAAGGAACTGTTTTGCTGAAGAACTTGAAATTGGAATAGAAGATGACTCAAACTCTACCCTAATATTTCAAATCAATCTCAGCTAGACTCAAGAGTTGTTGCCAGCTGATGACAGTTCTGTATGAAAGGACTAAGTAGAACCCAGCACACTTATCACTGGGCCAGTGTGCATGGCAAAAATAACGATGTCTGTTTGCAGTAACTGTCCCCTTGTGAGGCCAAATAAGAAAGTAAGCATGAAGATGAAATTATTCACTGAAAGGTCCCTCTGGCCTAAGCAAAGGGGTAGTGAGACAGTGTGTCTATGTGAAAGGAGGATAAAAACATGACTCATGGTTTCACAGCGCTTATGATGTATTTGTTCAAAGCTTTCAGCCTGATAAACCAGCACTGCAATAATTAATGATGAAAATAAATCTCTTTACTCCCTAAAATTACATGATGGGCAAATACAGAACAAAACATGGACATCTTAATATGGTCTGTATTAAAATAAGAAGTCATTTCTATGTCTTTAGTCTTATCCTTAATAAAGTACCCAAAAAATTAATCATGCTCATATCACCCCTCATCAGGAGAGCTGATGGGAAGGATTCATCTATGCTGCACAGAGATTTATGTATGATCTCCATTAACACTAATGGAAGCCTTCAGCTAAATCCCCAAGCCCTGCAGTAGGCATCTACCCTTTATGATTTAGGGAAGAACAAAAAAAAAAAGTGGAGTAAGACTTAAAGAACATTAAATTAAAAAACAAACAAACAAACCAAACCCCAAAAAAACCTGACCAAAGAAAAACACAACAGAAATCAAATAGTAACTGGAATTGCAACAGAGGACAGCAAAACACACTGCAGAATTTTGTGGCCTTTCTTTAAAGGCAGTTGTAAGATTCCAGTAGGGTCCTGAGAAGGTAAGAATAGAGCTGGTGTGTGAATAGGTGTGATGGAAAGCCAAGCAGCTTAGGATGCCCTGTAGCAGAAACAGTGGCACACCCCTCCATGATGCTGCAGAACAGAAGATACGGTATTATTTTTCAGGGATGAATCAAAGTGGTATTTTTAGTTTGTATCTTGTGTTTTGTTAATAAAGAAACGGCTTCTTAAGAACTTCATCTGTTCTTTTTCAGCAAAGGGAACATGAGAGAAGAACAACTCTGTGTTTTTCCAAGCACCTAAAGTTAAACTAATATTTTCAATCATCTGGGATCTTGCTATAGCTGGCTGTATTTTAAAAAACAATTTTGCAGTGTAAAAGTTCATTATTTCAGTTTTCCTCTTTCTTCGCGCTGTATATGTGCACTGAAAGAAAATGACACATCGAGGGTTGAAAATGTCAGCCTTGGCAAGGCAAGCTATTTCATCTTACAACAACTTCTGTTCTTTTATCCCACTCTGTGTATGTTAAATCCCACACTTAATCAAACCCCCTACGTGAAAGCAGAATTTGATGGAAAAGGAAAGCAAGATTTAATGGAATTACGCCAAGGACAGTTGTGGGCCAAATTGCATGTAAAAGAATTTCTGACCAGAGTCAAAAATCTAATAAACTTTTATTAGGTTATCACCTTTTAATGTAACTATAGACAAACCACTGTCAGAATATATTGCTTCCATATATATATTCCATAAAAATCTCTATTTTTATGGCTGAGGGACATAAAAATAGAGATTTAAGGCAAAATAGCTATTACAAAGACAGAAAATAAGGTGAATTTAAGCAAGCTGATCCAATGTGGCTGGGGATCTCCTGCATATCATATAAGAAAAATACACTTTGGATCTGAAAAAGGTGTTGTGCAAAGCAGGGTACTCAGGCAAGGCAAAGGTGAGACAAATGTACTCTCAGCCACCACACCCCCTCCTAAAAAACCAAAACCAACCAAACATCCCAGCAACAACAAAACCCCAGCTTCTTAAGGACTTGAATGGGAATAATCTAACCCAAGCATTATTTTAACACGTAAGAGACTGTTCTCTGCATTGTGATTCTAGATTAAGAAACTCGGATAGGGTCAACATCTTCACAACAGGTTATCTGTGCTGCCTGTTTCCAGCAAATGTGCAAGAGACTTGTGCAGTTATTCCTATCACTGACTGCAGGTTGTTTTTAACCTCCATTTCAGCTTCAGTGAAGCCCACATATGTATCCATAACTTGTAAACTGACACTGCAAACAACTTGACCCTCTCGCAAACCAAGAGTTCTTGGTTTACTCTGTGTTCTTTCTTTGCATTCACTTTGCATCTGTAGTTAGATGTATTTATTTATTAATCAATAATCTGAAGAGTAAAATGGCTACCAGAAAGAGAACAAACACACCAAAAAACCCAGAACAAAACAAACCCTCGCCCCCCCGTCCCCCCAAAAAAAAAAAAAAAAATTCACAAAGACTGTTTCAGAGTTAGAGTTATAATGCAAAAGTTGCACAGAATTAAACGGAGAAGAGTTATGAATTACCACAGAGTGGTAAGGTTTTCAAGAGACCTCAAGGATCAGCCAGTTCCAAGCCCCTGCCATAGGCAGGGACACCTCCCACTAGTACAGGTCACTCAGGGCCTCCTCCAACCTGGCCTTGAACACCTCCAGGGAGGGAGCAGCCACAAGCTCCCTGGGCAACCTGTGCCAGTGTCTCACCACCCTCACTGCAAACAACTTCCTCCTAACATCCAGTTTCAATCTCCCCTCTGCCACTTCAAACCCATTGCCTCTTGTCCTGTCATTGCAAGACCTTGTAAACAGTCCCTCCGCAGCCTTCCTGTAGACCCCCTTCCTTCAGATCCTGGAAGGCTACTCTAAGGTCTCCTGGAAGCCTTCTCTTCTCCATTTAGGACTGATATAGAGAAAAACAGACACCAAAATAAAAGAAAAAATTCCTGGAACAGGTAAAGGGTTTCTCTCCCTCATCTCCATTAAACTGAGCTGTTACTGAAATTACTACATCTATATAGATGAACTCTATAACAAATTTCTGAAGGTTGACATTTTAAATATATAGGATGTAATTTTTTTTCTTTTATTTACAAATGAAAAGTAAAGAATAAGTATAATTAATGTCATCATTTAAAAAAATGGTCAGAGTTCTCAATAAAACCTGAAATCTGTCTGCACGAAATACAGTACATGTATTTATATGTTTACATTTTCCCCCCTCCCTCTAAATTTGACACAGTTTTACCCAGAGAAATGGTACTGAAGGGGTTAAAGACATAGTATTAACTTTGTACTACACTTATGTCAGCAATTTATGACAGGATGGTGGGTTCCAGTGCCAATAGCTATGGCACAGTAGAGAATGTTATTTTAACAGCATGATTCTCTGTGAAAGCCTGTCATCTTCTGTTCTTGAACCTTTGCTAATGTACTAAAGTGACATGCCCAGATAGAAAAGAATGTTTTTCAGCAGTTATGTGGTGGCTATTAATATAGTTACTACTACACAATGAATATGCTGCCACTGTTTGCCATCATTCTAAATTGACAAAGACACAGGAATCTCTTGGGACACCACTGTTTCTAGAGGGCCACATCCTTCATTCCTTACTCAGATGAAACTCTTAATAACTTAGTCTCAGGGGTTTAAAATTCTTAAAAGGAAAGTTTCTCCTGAGCTATCTGGGTACAAACACCATGCTGTATCAGGCCACATTCACTGTAGCTGACAGGGCATAATGCAACACACAAGTTCAAATTTTTCTGCATTACTGCTCCCACACTCCTTGGGTATTTTTCTACTATGCCTGACAATGCCATAGCCAGATCCAGCACATGAACAGCAGCAGAAAGACAGAGATGAAATTCTGAACATTATAACTGATTTACCATTTTGTCTAATAGCTCTCACAACTCACTTGTCTTTCTGCTACCACTTTCCCAAATCACTCACTTGTATTCCAAAGATTCCCTGCCTTTCATTTGGTTTTAAAAAGGAAGTAAAAGAGAAACTTTCTGTATAGAAAATGAATTTTTTTCACACATGACATGAGAAGAGAAGGCTTTCAAGAGACCTTAAAGTAGCCTTCCAGGATCTGAAGGGGGCTACAGGAAAGCTGGGGAGAGATTATTGAGAAGGTCTTGTAATGTCAGGATAAGGGGCAATGGGTTTGAAGTGGCAGAGGGAAGATTTAGACTGGATGTTAGGAGGAAGTTGTTTGCAGTGAGGGTGGTGAGACACTGGCACAGGTTGCCCAGGGAGGTTGTGGCTGCTCCCTCCCTGGAGGTGTTCAAGGCCAGGTTGGAGGAGGCCTTGAGTGAGCTGTACTAGTGGGAGGTGTCTCTGCCTATTGCAGGAACTTGGAACTAGATGATCTTTGAGGTCCCTTCCAACCTTACCATTCTATGATTCTATAAATCACTACAGAGAAATATTTACATCATCTCAGTAAAAATAAAATCATTCTTTAGTGTTAAACCAAAGCATCTGTGGATGTCCTTTATAACAAAATTAAAATGTAATGTTCATGTACACATTAATGCTCATGTTTGATGTAACACTATAGTAGAGGTAGAACTGGTTGTTGTTCATACCTACTCATACATAATTTGGGCCTATATACTTTTCATGTGCTTTGTTGCCATCACTCATCCTGATCTGCTTTTCTGCCAAAAATTCATTAAACAATACTTGAAAACTCACTGGGAAATGTAGAAGTATTTATTTCCCTTGTATATTTGAGACAGAGAGAGAGAAGGGAGAAACAAAGGGAAAAGGTAAAGAAGCAAATTAAAAAATGTCTCCCAGTGACTGCATCAGTACTGGAAATGAAAACTGAAGACAGTGTTGCACAAGATCTCAGCAAAGGAAGCAAACAGTAACAGAAATAGGTGACCTACTGGTTTAGGCACAGAATTTGTGCTTAAACATGCACATGCGGTAGAACTAGAGGAGGCATCCCGGGTCAGTGAATTCAATTCCCTGCTATCATAAATAATCATGTCATATAATCCCATTCATCTCATTTGAGCTCCATCTTAAAACCCTTTTTATGAATTTGCAGAATAAATGCATTCCTAGCTAGTTTATAGTCATTTGTTCTTGTCTAACCTTGTCCTTCAGCAAAAATAGCTCATCCTCCTCCTGCACCATGTTTATTTATAGACTGTAATCATACTTTTTCTCAGCTATTATTTTGCCAGGCTAAGTCCAGCTCTTTCAGTCTCCTCATGTAAAACAGCTTCTTCATTCCTCTAATTATCAAAGCAGCTGCTCTGTGTACCTGCTTCAGTTCAAGCATCCTTTTTCAAAATTCTCTCTGTGATGTTCCAA
The DNA here is from genome assembly GCA_013396675.1 of Eubucco bourcierii. Lineage (NCBI taxonomy): Eukaryota > Metazoa > Chordata > Aves > Piciformes > Ramphastidae > Eubucco > Eubucco bourcierii. The sequence goes on from VWZE01023142.1 coordinate 26,148, forward strand.
ATAGTTTTAACCACTCCTGCTATTAACCATCAAGTTTTCATTGTCTGCTGGAAATACTTCACACACATGAAGATATTTTGCTCCTCTCATTCTTTTTCGTTTCTTTCCTTTCTCTGTGTCGTGTCCAAGTCACACAAATGTTTTCTGATTCAAGATTCCCTACCCATCTGTTGTTTTCCTAACTTTTTGTTCGTCACCAGTATGGATGTACCGATACTTCTTTTGTTTGTTATGCCTAATTTCAATATAAATCTGTTATTTCTGTGTCTTCGAACTGTGAAAGTTTTATTTCATTTGCAATTGCAGCACTTCACTGAGAGTTTATCTCAGACTTGTGTCATTGGTCAATTTGTTTTTCCCTAATAAATTCTTAAATGAAAATGCTAATAATTGTCAGTTTCCAAAGATAATGCTAGAGGAATTCTGATAATCTCTCTCCAATTACTCCTTCTCTTAGTTCTCTTCCCTTTAGTTGTTTTATTTTTTTTTTCCTAAGTCTCTAAGTTTCTTACTTAGATTAAAAAACTTCACATATCAAATGCTCTCTTGAAGTCCTAGTTGGAAAACATGAACTATATTTCTCTTTGAGAAAACCTGTGATCTTGTTAAACACACTTATCAGGCCAGCCTGCTTCTATCTTTGCCTAGAGCAAACTGCAATTTTTCAGAAATACCACTGTGTTCTTAAACAGTTGTCCCAAAATGTGATTTCAATTATTATGAATTTTTCTTACGACAAAGACACATTAGCCATGGTAACAAAGACGATCGCTTGTTTCTTTCTTTTCCTCCATCTTTCATACATGTTTCCCAATTATGGAAGATGTTTCATAGAATGGTAAGGTTGGAAGGGATGTCAAAGATCATCTAGTTACAATCCCCTAGGACACCTCCCACTAGTACAGGTCACTCACAGCCTCCTCCAACCTGGAGCTGGATGAGTAACTCAGGAGTTACTTGTTCAGATTTTCCGTATTTCCAGGATGAAAGTGTAGATGCTCTTAACTCTTGCTGCATTCTCAGATAAAGGAATAGCAGTGGTTCTATCAGCCTTTCTGATTTTAGCAAAGCTGATACAATAAAAAATGCAAACACTCAGTAACAGAGTTCTAACCAAGAATAACTCACCTGGGAGCAGTTATAAAAGCTCTCTTAGTCTGTTTCCCTACAATAGGGATAATGAAATATTGGCCCTCAAAGCAAGGTTAGAAGGTTTGATTTGCTTATGTGTTGCATTAGGAATAAAAAGCACTTTCGATGCATCATCATATCCCCAGTAAATGACACTATGATCTCATAGCTCTTCACAGGGAGGGTGGTGAGAGACTGGCACAGGTTCCCAGGGAGGCTGTGGCTGCTCCCTCCCTGGAGGTGCCCAAGGCCAGGTTGGACAAGGGGAGGCCTTGAGTGACCTGTACCAGTGGGAGGTGCCCCTGCCTACAGCAGCAGGTTGGAACTAGATGATGTTTGAGGTCCCTTCCAACCTAAACCATTTTATGATTCTATCAAATCCTTTGGGACGTCTCTCCTATGAGCTAAATATTTCAATTTTGTGTAATGTCTCTTCATTATATTACTAAGCTTTCTTGTGGACAATGCATTTCATTTGAAAAAGAAAAAAAAAAAGCCCATCAAAATCGAACACAGGAAACACTCTTTTGCCATTGACTTCAGTTTTGAAGAAATGGAGATGTCTCCATTTTTATGGGACATTTCATAAAAAAATATCATCTTCCATTGCATCTTCTTTAAGTGTTCTGGAGACAAAAGATGATTCACCAAAACAGTGATGAATGAACTTTCTGGGACAGGTCAGAATTTTTAGCCAGATAAGACCAAAGGTCAAATGACTTGACCTAGGCAACTCAGTCAGCAGCAGAGTCAGAAGGAATAAGACACGGGAATGAAATCTCAACTTTTTGAAGCTGATAGAAATTTCCCAACCTCTTCCACAAATCCAGGAATGCACTTCTGTTTCTGTAATATGTTTCTCTTTCTTCTAATTACTAAAGCATAACTGCATAAAGTGGCTTTCTAGATGCTAAGCATGTGAAGGCAATTTTCTTGGTGATGTTGGTGATAGTTTTTCATCCATTTATGTACTTGATTTCTTCTGATGTCACCAAAATGCTCACAGTGCATTATTTCTGTAATGTAAACTTCAGCAAGTAGCATGACTTAACACTTACTGACACCATAATCACTTTAAATAGTTTCAGCATACCATTAACTTCTTGTGGGAATGAAAATGACAGCATAAGATCAAAATTAAATCAAGTAAACTATAAAATTTTTGAAGCAAGACATATCTCATTCCAGGCTATTTGCACCAATGAATATGATGATAAAATATTTGTATATTTGATCTAGAAACACTTCAGTGGCTTCTGTTTGCGCATACCCAGTATAAAACTGGGTTTTACCTGGCAGAGGGGAGATTGAAAGTGGATTTCAGGAGGAAGTTGTTTGCAGTGAGGGTGGTGAGACACGGGCACAGGTTGCCCAGGGAGGTTGTGGAGCACAGAAGGCATGACCTGTGCAGTAGCTTGATAGCTTTATCCACCTGGGAACAAATCAATGCATTTTCCAAACAACCCACAGAGCTCCTGAAGAATTGCAGCTTGCAGGCATAATGGTGTGAAATGAGATTGCTTAGGCCATGTGAAAATGAGAACAGTTCGAAGCAGAAACACACATGGCTTGAGACAAAAATTTGCAAAAGCTTCTGGCTGTTCAGCAGCTCAATAAAGCAAACCTCTGAACCACAGCACAGCCATCTCTTGCCCTGACTCGGGTTAAGAGTCAGGACTGCACCTCCTACTGAATAAAGCAGGTTTTAACTTAGTTACAAAAAAAAAAGACAGAGTTTTAACCACACTGACATAAACGAGCATCAATGAGGTTTGAGTTTTATTCCATTTACCTTGTTAGGGATTCTCAGACATTTCCTCCATGCTAATTCAGTGCTCCCCTAGCACATGAATGGGCTGCCCAAGGAGGTGATGGAGTCACCAACCCTGGATGTCTTTAAAAGTCATTTGGATGTGGTGCCTGGGGATACAGTTCAGGGTGAACCCTGTAAAGCAGGATTATTTTTCGAACCTGGTGACCCTGAGGGTCTTTTCCAGCCTGCCTGTTTCCGTTTCACAGATTCACTGCACTCATTTTTACAGTCCTAGAGGTAAGCAGAAAGCAGCAACTAAACACAGAGCAGCTCAGCCTAAGGAAGGAAGAGCCCAGCCAGCACCCATGGGTGACTTCAGAGCACTATGTCAGAGCAATCATCAGGTCCCTGCCCTAGCTAACCAGGGGGCCACCAGGCCCCCCGGCCTTTTGGAACACCTCCACCATTCACCCAGTGTGCACCGTGGGGACTCACCTGTGAGGATGGGAGGAGGATCCCTCTGCCCAGCTGGGCAAGCTTGGGGCTGCTGCCTCTCCTGGGGCTGATGAAAAAGGCCAGTGGGCAGGGAGGGCAAAGTGGGCACACCTGGGGTGGGAGGAGACTCCAACAGCACTCAGCTGCTCTGGGTTTGGGGAAAAAAGGGGCAAATGTGGAGTGGGGTGGGCAAGGGACAGGTGTGGTGGAAAAGGGGAGTGAGCTGGTGCTGAAAGGAGGGAGGTGGAGAGGAAAAGCATGGAGAAGAAAAGAGGAAGATGGGAAAAAATAGGAGATGGTGAGGAAAGGAGGGAGA
>VWZE01023142.1:30077-55734 GCA_013396675.1 Eubucco bourcierii
AGTGAGGTCTGCCCTCAGCCTCCTCTGTTTCACACTAACCATCCCCAGCTCCTTCAGTCACTCCTCATCAGATGATTCTCCAGGCCCTTCCCCAGCACTTTTGCCCTCTGCACTCTCTCCAGCACCTCAGTGTCTTGTATTGAGGTGCCCAAAACTGGACACAATACTTGAGGTGTGGCCTCACCAGTGCTGAGTGCAGGGAGACAATTCCCTCCCTACTCCTGCTGGACACAGCATTTGCAGTCCCAGCCAGGATGCCATTGGCTCTCTTGGCCACCTGGGCACACTGCTGACTGTCAGATAGAACCCCCAGGTTCTCATTTCTGCCAGGCAGCTTTCCAGCCAGGCTGCCACCAGCCTGTAGCCTTGCATGGGGTTGTTGTGGCCCAAGAGCAGGACCTGGCCTTGCTGGAGCTCCTATCACTGATATTATCCCACTGATCCAATCTGAGAGTCTCTGTAGAGCCTTTCTACCCTTGTGCAGATCAACAGCTAACTTGGTGTCACCTGCAAACTGGCTGATGATACACTCTAAGGGCAGCTAGGCAAAGGGTAGGGCAAGAGAGCGGATTCTGCTCCTTTACTCTGCTCTCGTCAGACCTCATCTGGAGTTCTGGAGCCCCCAGCACAGGAAGGACATTGAAATGTTGGAGGAGGCTACCAAGATGCTGAGAGGGCTGCAGCAGCTCTGCTGTGAGGACAGGCTGAGAGAGTTGGGGCTCTGCAGCCTGGAGAAGAGAAGGCTTCCAGGATCTGAAGGGGGCTCCAGGAAGGCTGGGGAGGGACTATTGTCATTGCAATGACAGGACAAGGAGCAGTGGATTTAAACTGGCAGAGGGGCGATTGAAAGTGGATGTTAGGAGGAAGTTGTTTGCAGTGAGGGTGGTGAGACACTGGCACAGGTTGCCCAGGGAGGTTGTGGCTGCACTCCAGGCCAGGTTGGAGGAGGCCTTGAGTGAGCTGTACTAGTGGGAGGTGTCCCTGCCTATAGCAGGGACCTGGAACTAGATGATCTTTGAGGTCCCTTCCAAACTTGCCATTCTATCATTCTATGATTCTACATGGGACTCACATTAATAAACAGTGATAACATTTTCTGTCCCAAATCTTTGTAAACTCAGAACCATTGTAAAGGAAATAAAATTTTTGTATGTTTGATTCTGCTGTAGAAACTTGAACAGTCCAGCAGGTTTATATCTTCCTTCTTTGACAGTTAAAGAGTTTGCTTTTACTGATACTTGCTTTGAAAAAAAAGCAGATATTTGCTTAAAACATTTTTTCCTTCTTTCTTATTGTTACTATACTTTATAAGGTTATCAGAATATTTTGAAAGCACCAAATGAATTTTAATGTTTTTACACCAACACACAAAAATTAGTAGCAGTTTAACTCAGACATAGATGTTCATTTTTTTCAATCTCACTTCCCCATCTCCTTACTTTCCTATCCATCTTGTACTTTTTCCCATCTTCCTCTTTTCACCTCTCTCCTTTTCCTCTCCACCTCCCTCCTTTCAGCATCAGCTCACTCCCCTTTTCCACCACACCTGTCCCTTGTCCACCCCACTCCACATTTGCCCATTTTTTTCCCCCAAACCCAGAGCAGCTGAGTGCTGTTGGAGTCTCCTCCCACCCCAGGTGTGCCCACTTTGCCCTCCCTGCCCACTGCCCTTTTTCATCAGCCCCAGGAGAGGCAGCAGCCCTAAGCTTGCCCAGCTGGGCAGAGGGATCCTCCTCCCATCCTCCCAGGTGAGTCCCCACGGTGCACACTGGGTGAATGGTGGAGGTGTTCCAAAAGGCCGGGGGGCCTGGTGGCCCCCTGGTTAGCTAGGGCAGGGACCTGATGATTGCTCTAACAAGTGGTGATGGGGGAAAGTTGCTACTGGGGACATTCTCCTCATACTCCAGAAGCATGGAGTCTTTCCCAGGAGCACAGTCTCATTTCACAATCATCTCCCAGGGGAAGTAGGGAAGTCCTCTACACTGGACAGTTTTAAGACTCAGCTTGACAGCGTTCTGGGCCGGCTCATTGTGACTCTGCTATTGCCTGGAAAGGTTGGACCAGATGATCCTTGGGGTCCCTTCCAGCCTGGCATTCTGTCATCTGTGCTCATTCATACTGGTTTGGTTTGGTTTTGCTTTTTTTTAATTTAAGGTGGTAGACTCTAATGCACTGGAAATAAAGTTAAAAGCTGTTAGATGCTACAACTGATGGGTGCAAAACTACCAACCTGTGGCAATTGCTTGGTACAAAACTGTAGCAAGTTATTATACTTCTCTATAAACAGGAAAAAATACACTACTTAAATGTATTGGCAATGAAGCTGGTGAAGGGCCTGAAGAACAAATGTTATGAGGAGTGACTGAAGGATCTGGAGCTGTTTAGTTTGAAGAACAGGAGGCTGAGGAGAGGGCTCACTGCTGTCTGCAACTCCCTGAAAGGGGACTGTAGAGAGGCTGCTGCTGGTCTCTTCTCACAGGTATTAGTGATAGAACAAGAAAGAGTTGCCTCAAACTACAAGAGGGTAGGTTTAGAGCAGGCATCAGGCAGTTGTCACAGGGAGAGTGGTCAGGCATTGGAGCAGGTTGCTCGGGGAGGTCACTGAGTTACCATCCCTGGGTGTGTTTTAAAGGCCATTTAAATATGGTGCCTGGGGATATGGCTTAGCAGTGGACTTTGTAGAACAGGGTCAGTGGTTGGACTTCATGGTCCCTGTGGACTTTTCCAACCTGAATGAGTCTTTGATTCTATTAACTTTATAGAATTTTGCTCAAAATTCTTGAGACTTCTTTGAAATGGTGGAAATTCTTTTTCCATTTAATATTTATGTTTTTAGCCAATACAGATAGGCATTTTTTCCAGTGCAGCTTTGCCAGTGACATTCAATCTGGACAGCTACAGTTCTCACATTACTGCAATACTGTTATTGCTGTTAATAATCTCAAAGAACCTCTGAGTCTGAAGGCAGTGCCTAAAGCTGCAGATGGTTACGTAAAGGTCATTACTTTTAGAGCTATAATTTTAAAACTACTGGAAACTCCATCCACATGGATTTGCCCTGCTGTATGCTTAGCTTCAAAAAGCCATAAATGAATGTGACAGAAGAACACTGGCAGGAAACATAACACTATATAAACAACATTCTAGTTCAAGCTAAGTTTATGGCAATATAAATATTGATGTTATTAATGCCACCTAAAGTAGCCAGGTATAAAATATAACTCCCTGTCTTGTGTGCAACGTAGCAGTTTGTGTCAGCAAGGTATTACTTGTCTTGCAATGAGCTTTATTTTAAAGTTGTTTATTGCACTGAAGTCCATTAGGAAGAGAAGGAGCTTGAGGAGGTGCACAATGGGCATAAGGCAGGATGAGGAAAAGAAAGAAGTGGATGTTTGCACAGTTCAGTAACACAAATGGTCAGACTGTCTTTCTGGAGTCTGCAATTTTAACTGTTGATACAGCAGATGTACTCAGGGGATGCGATTTCCTGCAGTGAAAGGAAACGTAGACGTTTGTAACAGTTTAGTAAATTGGGCATACAGATAAAGCACTTCAGTATATACCTACCAGATCTTATGAAGAGGTGTCTGGACAAGAACTCTGCCAGTATGCAACAAACTGTTGCTGTTATTTTAATGCCACGTGTTCACAGAAAGGGTTATCAAACACTGGAAGAGACTCCCCAGGGAGGTCACTGAATCACCATGTGGTGCAAAAGGACATGGTTGAACACCAGACTTAGCAGAGTCAGATAAGGGTTGGATTCAATCATCTTAAGGGTATTTTCCAATTGAAATGACTCTGTGATTGTATGGTTACCTTCTAAATTACTCGCATATAGCTCCCGCTGAAGAATGGTAAGGTTGGAAGTGACCTCAAAGATCATCTAGTTCCAAGTCCCTGCCATAGGCAGGAACACCTCGCACTAGTACAGGTCACTCAAGGCCTCCTCCACCCTGGCCAGAGACCTTGTGTAGCACAGAAATGCAGAATGTGATCTTTGTGCTGGGTGATTCTGTGCTCCAGAGGTAAGCCAAGAAAATAATATTGGTAGAAACCAGCTGACCAAAAGACCTGCATGTTCAAATGAGACTCAGATATGCTCAACAGTAAATCAGTAACTGAATGGCATGCTTTCAGCCCACTGCTATCACACTCACTACAATATTACAATAGTTTCTCTCCAGAAAACACTTGAGAAGAAAAACTTCAGATACCATAAAAAAAAAAAATTAAAAAAAAAATCATAAAACCAATCCTCCATTTGGGAAATTAGTTGGGAGGTTATAGTACCAAAGTAAGTTGTACAATTCAAGCAAACGAAGATGTTGGAGAAGCACATAAAAGCTTTCCTTTGAAATAAATTTTAATTCCTCGCATGTCTGCAGAAGCAAACTGCCTTTGACAGGCTATATTTTGCTGCTATTTCATTTAATAATTCATATCAACATTTGCCAAGGGAAATTGGTCTTTGTTTTAATTCTCATTGTATGCCAGCCAACCTGCTACCCATTTTTTTATGACTTTTAGAACTTATTACTAGGGTTTTGTGGACTATGCCACAACTAAACCTAAGCATCAGTATGAGAAAAATTTATAGAATCATAGAATGGTAAGGTTGGAAGGGACCTCAAAGATCACCTAGTTCCAACCCCCTGCCATAGGCAGGGACACCTCCCACTAGTACAGCTCACTCAAGGCCTCCTCCAACCTGGCCTTGAACACATCCTTGGGCAACCTGTGCCAGTGTCTCACCACCCTCACTGCAAACAACTTCCTCCTAACATCCACTTTCAATCTCCCCTCTGCCACTTCAAACCCATTCCCCTCATCCTGGCATTGCAAGACCTTGTCCATAGTCCCTCCCCAGCCTTCCTGCAGCCCCCTTCAGATCCTGGAAGGCTACTCTAAGGTCCCCTGGCAGCCTTCTCTTCTCGAGGCTGCAGAGTCTCTCAGCCTGTCCTCAGAGCAGAGCTGCTGCAGCCCTCTGAGCATCTTCAGAAAGGGCTTTTATTTCAAACTCTTTCAAATTTCTATTTTAGGTCATAGTTGAAATTTTTGAAATTAAATCTTTTGTCACTCAGAATCCAGCAATATTAGGTGATGCTTCCTGAGACATCAAATGGAGATAGCCAAAAACCATTTCTTTGGGTTTAAATACATAGAAGGAGCCTGAAAAATGTTTACAATGTGCAAAACCTATTGATTTGTATTGGAATTGAACGTATACAGGATTTTTAATAACTTGGTCTCAGCTGTGGAAAGGGGACCCTTTCCACATTTATTTTTGATCAAGCTGGAAACAGAAGGAGCCAGTGTCATATACAATATCAAGTGGAGGACTGCATCTCACAGGAATAATAATTTAGGCCCTTTCTGGGGAGAAGGGAGAAGACAGAGGAGAGGAAAAAAAAAAAACCCAGAGAAACTTCTATTGCTTTGGCATAGAATAACTGTAAAACAAGTACAGTCACCTCATTCTAAGCTTTGAGAAGAAAAAACAGTCTTGGATATTCTTAAATTCAAGTGATGTGGAGGTAGCTCTCCTCTGGATCAATACTCTATATGTGCTGAAATACCCAGGAGAAAATACTCCTGACTTAGATTGCTATAATGGAGAGCAAAACCCTTGGAAATCAATCATGGCTGCCTAAATCTCTCTGCAAAAGGTGAAATATACAGAAGTTGTAACAGCAGTAGTCACTTTTTTGCAGTGTTTTTCAGAATTCTGCTGTAGTTTCTGGACTGTACTGTGTGCAGTTCTGGAGCCCCCAGCACAGGAAGGACATGGAAGTGTTGAAGCAGGTCCAGAGGAGGCCATGAAGATGCTAAGAGGGTTGCAGAAGCTCTGCTGTGGGGACAGGCTAAGAGAGTTGGGGTTCTGCAGCTGGGAGAAGAGAATGCTTCCAGGAGACCTGATAGTAGCCTTCCAGTATCTGAAGGGGACCTACAGGAAGGCTGGGGAGGGACTATTGACAAGGTCTTGCAATGCCAGGACAAGGGGAATGGGTTTGAAGTGGCAGAGGGGAGACTGAAAGTGGATGTTAGGAGGAAGTTGTTTGCAGTGAGGGTGGTGAGACACTGGCACAGGTTGCCCAGGGAGGTTGTGGCTGCTCCCTCCCTGGAGGTGTTCAAGGCCAGGTTGGATGAGGCCTTGAGTGAGCTGTGCTAGTGGGAGGTGTCCCTGCCTATGGCAGGGGTTTGGAACTAGATGATCCTTGAGGTCCCTTCCAGCCTTACTATTCTATGATTCTATGATTTATATTAAAAAGTAAAGGATTATCTCTTCACTTCCCTATTAATTGGTATTTTTAATGAAAACTTGACATGCTTCAGGAAAAAAAAAAAATTTTTTAGAATTTATCTTTGGCCTAAATGTTCTATTTTTGATCATGGTCTAAAAAAATGGTGTAGATTTTTGCATCTGCTTCTTAAATTTCACTATGGTGGCATGTACTGTTGTCTCTGCATTGATTCATAAACCATCAGCACCTTCTGCTTTACTTCAGATATTCCTTGCAGTCTTGCAGTTGCATTGCATTTTTAATTGTATACAGTCCAATATATGTTTTTCAGTAAGACTGTGAAATGATTTGATATAAGAATGCTCATCTTTCTCTCTTACCCTGTGGAAGTAAGCCTGAAACAAGGAGTAAATCTCTTCATTGTCAGTTATAGAAATGTAAAATAGTTCCAGACAGCAGAAGAATAAATCTAAATTTACACTGGAGAAAATCTGTAGTGAAAGTGTAGCCAGGCACACACTAGCACTCGCTGTTGTATCTGGTTTTGTAATTAATTTTTCCTTATTAGTGATGGTGTGTGATGAGAAGATTTAAATAAAGAAAATCTATCAGAAAAACTCTTCTCTGTTTCAGACCAATAGTATGAGAGATGAAGATAATTCAGTTTTATTTGCAGTATTGCAGTATATGTAAAGGAGAATAATAAGGATCCCCATATGATCATCAGCAATTATGGAGCACATGTACTTCTTTACGACAAGGAGACTTTTCATACAGAAACTGCCTGAAAAGCAAGCAATACACTGAGCTGATGAATTGAACTTTTATAATTACCTGGGAGAAATGAACTGGAGTGAAACAAGAGATTTGCCTTTCATCTGATCAGCTCTAATCTCATTTCCACACAGTTTTAAAACGACAGTTTTGTATCTATATCTATTAGTGAACCTGTAGACTTCTTCATAAAATAGCTCCTTCAGATAAGAGATGTTAAAATAGATAGAATCATAGGACCATGCAAGTACAACCTTTTAATCTCAATGGCAAGGTCTAGGTTTTAATGTATCTATGGTTTTAAGGATTGGAGGTTAAGATAGTAGCTAGAAAGACAGAGGGAGCAAAGGTGAGAGAGTGGCACTTTATATTACATTTCCAATCCATTGCAAGTAGTTTTTGCAGCACTGTCATTTGCAGATGGAATATGCAGCAGAATATGTCATTCTGTTAATCCCTTATCTGGATTGTTCCTATGTTTAAAGTCAGTGGAGCTATAACTATGATCCATGCAATCATAAATAATTGTGGGTACAAACCACTGCCCTGAATTTTGTATTCAGAAGAGAACTTAAAGCTCAGCAATTGTAACTGACCAGGTCTCATGTTGCCTATCAATTTTCTGTTGATTTGGTACTATCAAGTATCACAGAATTCTTTTGTAAAAATATCTTTCACTGAAGTTTTACAGATTGGTGTTAGGCTACTACAGTGAAGAGCAAAATATAAGACCAAACAGAACAGAATATGACTCACTATTATTCAGATTGTTTTATATCTAGTTGTAAATCACTGCAGTAATTTTTAGGAAGGAAACAATTACTAACAAATTGTATCTTTAGACATTTATTTTTAGACACTAACTGCTTCTGTGGTACTAGTGATAATTGTACAAGAAAAGGGTTGCTAAATCAAGTATCTAAAGACATCACCAGTTACTAGCTACCAAAACTCCACACACTGCTGCCTGTATCTGGAGACAGAAGTATAAAATCTCACTACCTATTCAGGAGGCAAATATTCACCTGCAAAGCAGCAGTACTCTTATCTCCAGTAACATTAATTTCCTCACATTGTTCTTATCTTTCTTAAACAATATGCTCATCAAAATATGAACCACTATAGGCTTAACTTTTTTTTTTAATGGCAAATTAATACAGGACCTCTGTTGTTATTCTCCCCAGTCCTGCAGCAGGCATTTCCTACAGCAAGAGAATTTATTTAGTTCACTAAAACCTATCAGTTTGAAAGGTAATGCGAGCATCCAAAGCCCAGAGCTGCTTCGGTAAAACCACTATTCCTGCAGCCCTATGGAAACAGGAAATGAAGTTTAGTGTGGTAAAATTTTTAGAGCCATACTGCATGCCCACAACAGTCACATGCATGTGAAAAATCAAGCCTCATCTAATATAGCAACGGTGGAACGCGTGGAAAGTGTCATAGAAAGTATCAGTCACAAGGGACATAGCAATTGCTATGAGACAGATACACGAAACAGAACTGAATATAAATAGATGCCTTGATAAATTACATAACCATGTCCACATATGAATCTGCTGCTCCAAGTTGTGCAGCAAGTAACGAGAGACATACTTTCAACCTGACCTTTGGCAATTGTATGCCCAAGCATTTCTTTGATTCGGAGTCAGCTAGGGCACAAACAGCAGTGTCAGCTCCCAGACTACAATCCTTTCCCTTTCAAGCAACAGAAGCAAGACTGGCCTCCAGTCATGGCTCTAACAAGGAACTCAATAGAGAAGTTTTCTGTTCTATATTGTGGATATTTAGCTGCTGTAAACTCGCCCAGCCCTGATTTATGTGAGCACTACATATCTACCATCAAGAGGCTTTCTGAATCTGCCTGTGTATCAGCACTTCTTTGATCAAATGCTGTTATTAACTTTTCCTTCTATTCTTTGCTGGTGTTGCCTCTTTTTGTGTCAGGGAAAACAGTGCAGTTTGTTTCTCTTAATGTGCTTTTTACAAGGACTTCTACGGCATAACTTTGGCTTAATTCTACTTTGTAAGAACAGAGGAAGAAGAGAATGTGGAGGTGAAAGAGTAGTTCATTCTTCTTACCTAATAAATCTTTTCACTTCTGACAGGGCCTGGAAAAATGAGGCTCTGTTAATAGTGTGGGTTTACCTGAGTCCACCTTTCATTTCATAGACATCACTATGTCTAGATTTCAAATGGAAACACAAAAATATATTTAATGGATAAACTCTGTGTCTTTCTGTTTCTTCTTTTACTTTAAAAACATTATACTTTGTAATTTGTCTTAAACTGTTAGAAAAGATTCACCAGAAGCCATAACATTAGTCCTGTTCCCAGGAATTAAATGTTGGCTAGTAAGAAATAATTCAGAGTAGTTTTTTTTAATGTCTAATAAAAGATTTGCAAATTTGACAAAAAGTGGGTCTTCTCCAACTCTCTGAAAACTATTACTTGAAAAACACATTTAACTAAATTTCAGTGCTCATGAAAAGGAAAGACACACACCACCGAGTGAAGCACACACATTAAATTCCCTGGAGCAGTCCTGGCAATGCAGTTTAGTCCTGTACTGGTCCTGAAACTACTCACAAAACTATCCTATCTAGTACCTACTCCCATGTGGGCAAAAATCCATGAGAGGATAGACTGAGACCAGACAAATTGTTTTTCATTAGTCACAGGAAGCTTGACCTGAAAGAATGAAGGGCTAACATCTTAACTCTCACAGCCTTATCTTTCCACTAAGGTTTTTTTTTTCCTCTTACTTACAGGTGTGGTAACTGAGTTCTAGGCAGACTCTTTACTAGGCTGTTTGCAACACTGCAAGTAAGCAAAGAAGTAGAATTACATATGACAATATATATGCCAAATATTATTGGTACCAGAACACTCTTGGAGAATGTTGAAATAACTGAAGAATTACACACCCTCTCAAACAAAGCAAGGACATAAATCTCTAGTATAATCTTTCCCATAAATTATCTCCTTCTCTAAGTGCCCAGCTTGGTGCTGCTGGTATTTGGTGTTTTGGTGCACCTGGGGTAAGAGAAATGCCAACCTTCCCATATGTGCAAACATGCAGAAGTTTCTGCAGCTGGTGCCAGTTCACTTCTCAGGGTGCACTGCTTCTCTTCACCTCAGTTTTGAGAACCCAGTGTTGAATTCTGCCTTGCAGAATTCAATCTGCAGAGGAAAAGAATACACTGCAGGTCCACACAGAGTTTGATTAATGTTTGATAGAGAACAGTGATTTAACTAACAGGACTGCCTGAAAGTGCTAGTGATGCAGAAGCCACATCACAATTCTTTCTACTGCAGTCCATGATGGCCCTTTCCTTTAGCCTATTTCTTAGAAGAAAGAACAATAAAGAATTAGTTAAGTGCCATTTGCCCTTAAAGCATTTTCCACAGTGATCCCCTAAGTCAGATGTGGATTTTTTTACATAAAGGATCTCAGGATCTCTAAGCCTTCAGGTGAGAGGTCTGAAGACAAGATAATTCTAAACAACATAAAAGCAACCAGGATGTATTTAATTTATTTTAAATAATAAATACCATTAATTACCTGCTTTTGATTTGTCCATATAGAGTGGAGTTTCTATGTATACACACATGCCTGAGAGGAAAATTTGAGACTAGTTGCCTCACTAATTGCTTTGTCCATCCCATCTTTTTTTCTGTATGCACTTTCTTTTTGTTTCTGTGGTTAACATGCAGAGCTTCTAAGGAGCAGAACAACAAAAAGGAGTACGCCACAGTTCACCAAACCAGACTCACCACACAAAGAAGGGTTCTGTTTTAAAGCTAACACATTCGGAGATAGCATTAACTCTGACAATTCCCATCTGCTCTGCCCACCGCAGAAAGAATTGACTGAACCTCACAGACAGTTTCCTCTGCTCCCCAGGTCCTCCTAGATGGTGCACTGCACTACCCCTCCCTCTCACGGCAGCTCACAGTCTTCCTTGCAGATGACTAACAGCGTAGGTGATTAAAACTGATCATTAGGAAACTCTGACTTCCTGTTGCACAGAAAGTTGACTGCATATCTCTGCATTTCATTCTGCCTGGATAATTTTGATTACTCACTTTCATCCTGCTTTTCCCTCAAGTTATTTTCTACTCACTTTCCCTTTCCTGTTTTTATCTTCCCTGCAATACTTGAACTGCGAAAATAATAAGGGAGATATTTAAATAGAAACAAAAGCTTCCAGCAGAATTACTGCTTGTTTTAGTTTTGATAATATCTTTAGAATACTTTGTGTCCTTAGTGCACCTGACAGTCAAAACAGAACGAATTCCAACTTGAAAGAGAGATTCTTCTTAGCTGAAGATGTAACTAAAAATTCTGATTCAGCCTACACTGCTGTATATATTTTTAAATATTAAAAAAAAAAAAAATAAAAGAAACAGAAGAGAATATAAGTACCCCAGATAGTGGAAGGGAGTGTAAATTTTATAGCCAGGCTACAAGTCTTTGCATCCTAATAAGCAGGAGATGCTGTTTTAGCATAACACTGAGCAAGTTTAAAAGAATGCCTTTCTGTCAGTTCAACACAGGACAACATACAGGGCTATCCTTAGACCTCTTCACAAGATGGTCAGTATCTGCTAGCGAGTTCTAAACAGCTCATGTACTGATACTGATGATATCTGAAATTTTAAGGTTTATTCTTCTAGCTCTTAAAGAGGATAATCTTTCTGCAGCCGGTGGGCTAGACTCTAGGATGTCTTCTCTCAGTCAGCATATGTATAACAAGACAATCATTCAGCAGCTTGTAAAATATGATTGCATACAAGATACTGATGGCCCTAGGGAAGCTCTAAATACCAGAGGTTCATAATTACAATACCTATGCATTTTATCCAACAGGGTCTCAATCACTGTCACAGAGGTGAGTGGTTATGAATTTCAGAGTCATTTCTGCCCATAAAGACTGATTTACAGACTTTCAACTTTGGACAAGTGAAGGGCAAAGTAGTAAAGCCAAACCCTTCTACACAGAGAGCTCTTTATCCTTATAGGGACTCTGAAATTTGTAATAGTCTCTCCTGGTACTCAGGTTCAAGCCTCACAGTTGGTAACTTATGACCTATTTGCGCTCGTATCATCCATCCGCTTCCAGTCATTCTCTCCCTCTATCTGCAGATCCACAGTCACGCCACATAGGATGCACGGAACAGCTGATAAGAAATTTCAGCAGGAAAAAGAATATGAGCAGATCAACAGTTCTGTTGCCAGAGCTGCTGGCAGCAAGTTTAACATCTCATTTATTCCAGATTTATAAAGAGTCACTGTACTGATCTGAGGATAGAGCTGCGTGCTTGACTTCTGTGGTAATAGACTGTCTAGTCAAAATCTGTATTTGGTACTAAATATTATGTTAAACTGATACTGATAACATTATCCAGGGTGGGAGAGAAAACAACCACCTTGCTAGCAAAGAGATTTCCATAGTTCCTGGGCTGTGGGTTCGCATTTCCTTTGGGTTTGCTTTTGGGTTTGTTTTGGTTGGATTTGCCAGATTTTTCTGAGTTGTGTTTTTGTTGCTTGTTGGGGGGTTTGGGGTGTTTTGGGTTTTTTTTGTTGGTTGGTTCATTTGGTTTGGGTTTTTCTTTGGTTTGGTTGTTGCTTTTGGGTCTGGGGTTTATTTTTGTTTTTAACTTGTATCTGTTTTTCAATCACTGCATTTTATTGGAATTATATGTAACTAAAAAGTAGTGTCAAGGCAGGGGTTCAGTACCCTGTGGTCAACACTCAAAAAAAAAAAAAGAGAAAACCAATTGTATTATTCTTTTTAAAAATATCCTAAACAGAGTACTCTGAGAGAACAGTTCTTTATTGACTGTGAGGAGAAAGCACAAGGGGACAAAAGAAAACTACCAAACTAGAAAATCTCATATATGGTTTCCATTTTAAAAGGCTCCAATATCACTGAATGCTCCGCTATTTAGTTATGCAATAACAAAAAGTGTTAACTAAGCTTCAGAAGGAAACAAATGTTGCTGAATTGCCATTCCACTTCTCTCTTTTTTTTTTAAATTTTTTTTTTTTGTGTATGTGTCCCTGCATGTGTGTGGATGTTTATCATTATGAATGCACAATATCACGCGAATAAAAAAGACATTTTGATTAAAGCACAAAATGAATAAAGCAATTAGAATAATCTTACTGTCAGATGCTCTGCCACAGAGGTTTAGGCATCTCTTGGCAAATCTAAGGGACTTGCCTGGGATGCTCAAGGTGCACTTTTGTTTGTTTTCTTTTTTTTTTTTTTTAAGTAGTATCTATTTTGCTTCTTCCTTTTAAAACATTTTCAAAGCTATAGTTGCAGACAATTTTCTTTCTGACTTAAGACTGCTATTCTGTTACACAACTACTGAAGAATAAGATTCTAAAATTAATTTTGTCACTCAGAGAAAGTAATTTCTCAAATAAAAACAAACAAGAAAAGGCCTTCTGCTGGCAAAACACATTTTAGAATTTACTGCTGAACCTCTTCACTGAGAAGCACGGCACAGGGCCAGAACGAGCTATTTCAAAAACCGCTGCTGGGCATATACCAATTTGATGCACAGAATTTAGCAACACAGCTGGGAATTACTGTGTGTTTGTGTTTATACTCTGCTAAATTTTAGCAGTCTCTTACTGCATACTCATCTTTGCTATGAGGTAGTTTGTTGTTAGACTGGTAAGTTTTTTTAAAAGGAGGGGAAATTTATCATGTGGATAATAATCCTTTTTGCTTGTTTAATTGCTTTCTGTTGGAAACTATTTTTCTATAGGTAGTTCAAAGAATAAAATGTTTCAGATTAAAACAAGAATCAAATATTATTGAAGATTTATAGACTCATAGAATGGTAAGGTTGGAAGGGACCCCAAAGATCATCTAGTTCCAACCCCAAATGAATGAAAGAAATGAAGATGGGATGTGTATTAGAAAGGTGACTGTGAGCTGTTGGTTAACCTTCTATGTCTTACACTACCTCCGGATTCTCTCCCTCAGTGAATAATGTGGGGGTTTACAGTAATGGATTGCTAGAACATGATACAATATGCATATAGAGTATTAACATAAAATTGAGTAATCCAACCACTCCATTCCAGTTCATTATTAAATAAGCAGTAAATGTCCAACTGATACGGCTCAAGAAATGATGCTTAGTCTAGGAGCATTTGCAACTAACTCCAAAGCTAAGTGATTAAAAGAATAAGGTTAACTCTAGATCAGTCAGTGAGGTGCCCTGTGAAACCAGGCAAACAAGATTGCTAAACGGAGTACATTTAGTTGGATGCAAATCTCTCAATTATCCAACAAGCATCAGCTAGGTAAAACCTTCCAGATCACAAATGAAGTTATAAAGTACTGCTAACACACGTTCATTTAGAGACACTTCACATGGTTTCAGTGTTTTGGGCATGCAACAGGCTCATTAAAACCATCTCGCTTACCAAAAGTGTATTCATTAAATGATCTACACACCCAATGCCTGCTCTACAGAGAGCTTTTACAGAAGCATCCTCATGTAGGCTGTAGGCTGCATCTCTTACCTATGCACTGCAACAATCCTAATACAGATACAGTTTTGGTCATCTAAATAACTTGTACCTACAGAGCTTGTTTTTCCATAGACACATGAAGAAACTACTGATCAAAGCATACATATATTAGCATAACCAGAGACACGCTGCTGGGATTGTATCATCTTCAATTATGGCTAAATGACATCACTTTGGCATATTCAAATTATTACTCACATGAGTAATCTCTAATCATGAGAAGAGTGTCTGTGAAATTAACATGCCAGTGAAAGAGAGAAGGATTGAGTCTGGAATCAAATCTATTAATTTAAAAACCAGGGTTTTATCTGTGAAGTTCTATTTCATAAGCACAAGTAAGTTTGCTACACACTCTTTCCGTTGACCTTGGGAGCAATACCTATCGGGAGCACCTTGGTGTTTTACCTAATAGAGAAACTTCCAACTCGCTGGAGGAAAACTATCAGGTTTTCTCCTTCTTTAATTTGATTTCAGTTCATTGACAAAACTAATTTTGAATGAAAATTAATTGCATATGCTTTGAATGGTCTGACAGAGACCTCTGTGATTATACAGTCACCTGTATATGTAACATGTATCAAATACATGCATATATAAAATAAACCCCTCGTTTCTTCTTCAGAACTGTATATTAAATCTCCTGTTCTGTAAGATGATGGTACAAAATAATACCTGTTGTTGTTGCAGTAACTTTCAGTGACATTGTGAATGTCATGCTCATCTTAAATCAGTTGTAATACTGCATTTATTTTTCTCTGTAGCAGAAACACACAGGAAATCTCAAGAGAAAGAAGTATCTGTAACTCTGAATTTACAATCATGTGGCTGATGATCTTTGTTTTGGCCACAATCTGGTCCTTTGCAGTCAGTGTGAAGACTGCAGACTGTATGAGAATCACGAAAGGTTCTCACTAGTGCTAAGACACTGCAGGACCACTCCGTCCTTTCCTCAGTGGAAACTCTTTTTCACATATTTCTTAGTTAACTTTATGGAACAGCTCAGTGAGGTATGAGTTCCTTGTGCTGCTATGTGGAGTAGGACTGGAGATACTTTTGAGAAAAAGCTCTTCTCTTCAGTTCAATTTTCCCTTATGGTTTGATAAAGGAATGAAAAATCTGCCAGCAGCAACTGGGAGTAACACTGGCATGCACTGATTTCAGCTCTCAGTAGATGTTGGTGAGGCTTTTCATTCAGGGCCCTGACCTTTCCTGCTCTTAATAAGTCTTGTAGTACTTCCATACAGTTTACAATATTTACTAGAAGTGCCTAGCATCAGGCTGCCCAGACCATGCTGGATACATGACTGTGAACAACTAATGAATGTGAGATGGAATTTCAAAATCTTTTGCCTGTAATTCTCCCTCAAGACCGCTGACATTAAACAATGTCAATTTTGCCTGAATAAATGTTGCAGGATAGCTTTGGATAAATCCAGTCACAGTTAACATGTTTGCAGAAAGGAACCAATTTGTTGTTGGTATGATTCTGCATTTTTAAGGAAATAAGATTACCCATGACAACTTGGCCACAATAAAGAATTTTGACCAAATAGAAGGACTTCAGCCCTTCACCCAAAAATTTTCACTGTGATATAGTCACAAATCAATGATGATAAAAGGAACTAATGCCCTCTTCTGTATTCAGTGAGTCGAAATATCTCCCTGTCCAGGCCAGTAAAACTTTGATGCAGACCATTGAATTCATCTACAGATTACTGCATAAACTATCTTTCAAAATTACTCTTCAAAAATACTGTACTGCAGTCTTTAATCCATAGCTGTGGCAGCAAATGATAATGTTTTACCTTGTGAATAGGTAGCTGGTGATTAAGTGTTATGAAAGTGGCCTGTTGACTTGAAGGCCAAGCCAGAATGTTATCTGTGACCTTTAATATTCTGCTCTGCAAAGGACATACCCTACAAAACACTGACCAGGGCCACTGAAAGCAAGCCATGTCTCACCTGGGGCCAAAACATAATCAGCACGTTGCAGGACCAATTCTAGCAATTATCTGATCCTGTACATCAAAAGCCTATTGGGTTGGAGGGTCAGTTTCAATGACAGTGTACTTCTGCATGACCAACAGTTCTCTGTGTGGTATGCTTTTATAAATACATCTTTGCATTAAACTAGACTACAAAAAGGTTTCTTTTACAAAAAATTAATAAAGAAGTTACAGCTTGAACTAAACTATACAGCAGATTTTTTGAGGTAAAGCAGTTAGAACAATAGTTCTTTTTAGAAGGGGCACTTTCCCAAACTTTTTAAGCATCGTTTTCAGGATTGCTAAATTGATGGATTTGATTTAAGATGTAGCCAGTATTTAATTTTGATTCAGTTCAAAGGGTGATGTCAGAAGAAGGAATTCAACAGGGCTGGGGGGAAGTTGTTAGCTCAGTAAACTATCAGTTAAAAATAAAAAGGTACAGGAAGATGCCAACACCTGTCACCACTGCCTTAAAATATCTGATTAAATTGCACTATTCCTGGGACACACTCTTTGTGATTGCAGTATGATTTGTAAAACAGAAAATAGTTTTTATTTCAAGTGTTTCTTCCCTGAGTATCACCTATGGCTTAAGGTTGGGTTTGCTTTAAATAAATAAAACAGGCATGTCAAGAAACACATTTTAATGATGATTTCTTTTGTAGTTGTTTCTCTTTAAATGATGTCAGTTACTTGAAATATTTAGGCTCCACAAAACTGTAGAGGAACTAAAATTCCTATCTTCAGTGCGTGTTAAGTTAGCTTTCTTTATAATAAGAAGTAACTTTTTTTTAATTAAAAAACCAAACCAACAACCAACCAAAAAAACCCACAACAAAAAACACACTGATTCTATCAAAAGAAAAGAAAAAGTAATTTTTATACCTCCAGGGCAAGTTCCAGCTTTTTTGGTTTCTTGAGAAAATAAATAAAAGAATTGGCAGAAAGACTTCTAAAAAGACTGCCCAAGGGGGAGGGAAGGAAACACCTTAAAACATCATATTACCAAGTGCTGAGGTAATCAGCTACAATCTGGGAAATGTCAAACAATGGTATTCACCTACCCAAAGATACTGCTGATCGAGTCCTCAACTGCCATTTACAATCACTAACTAAAACATGGAATATAGCTGAGGATATAAACAAGAGACAAATTAGTATTGGGAGGCTGGGTTTAATAATCCCCTAAAAGAGACCATCTGTTTATAAAGACCTCCTTTTCCTTGATCTCTGACATGTATCCCTAATATAGACACAGCTGGATTTTTATTTTTTTGGTACATTTTTTAAACACCCTGCTACTATAAAGTCTACTTAAAGTATATCTGGTCTGAGTGTTTGTCTCAAGTTTCAGTTATTATGTAAGCACTGGAGGGCAATGAAGTTTCACGTAGAGTTAGCCTGCTTCAGAGCAAGTACTAACCCACCAGACAAACACAAACGTAATTCCTTTATTACTGATGTTCAATACCATAGCATACTTTAACATTTTTATGATTTCTGCAAATGTTCATCGTATTATTACTAGAATAGCTGGAACGGTTTTACAGTTCTTTCCAAGTTCTGGATTCGTGTTTGGAACCACAGGTGAGTTTTCTTGTTTCTCTCTTTTTAAAAACACTGGGAAATCGCATTATCTGCAACAGATATGACACTGGTAACCTTGCAAGCTAAGTGATTTGCAGGAATAAAAAAACCCAAAACAATTCATAGTGTGTGTGTCCAATCTGCTACCGTGGTGAGGAAAAAGGGAGGAAAACACTATTGACTACACACTTCTCACAGATAGAGGTCACTAATGGACTGGATTTGAAACCCTCTGGTGAAAGTCTGAAAGTTGCATGCAAGTAATGTAGTGAAAAGAGAACTTGCTTTGAGACTGAAGAGGTAACATAAATGATTAAGAAACGAAGCTCTCACCGTCGTGGAAGCAATATTATTTTAAGTATGTCTTCTTTCTAGTCCTTTAAATAGAAAGTGCAGTGCAGGAAAAGCCTGACAGTGATGTTTCTTTGAGGTCCATTTTGTTTTCTTGACTTGGCAAAACTATGTCTATACTGAAAAGTAGGGAAGTCAGCTCTAATAACCTTCTACACTTTGGATACAGCTATTTTAAGCAGTTAAAAGCCAAGTACATTCCTGACTTACGAAGGAAACCATAGCCTGTGTAATGCAGATTCCAACTGGGAGGGTGTAAGGTTGCGCAAAGGAGGTATGTCTACATCCTAAATCAAACTATCCAGCAGGCCAAGATACAAATGTGACTTGTAATAGTGGTTCAAATTAAATCCAGACTCTCAAAGCCAAACACAGATAACATCACATTATACAAAATATAGGGTGTATGTCTGTATGAGGAGTGATTCTTGTAAGAACACTGAGTACATTCCAGAACCACTTCTTGCCATAGTCTTAGACTTCAGGGAACACTGATGTCTGTCCTAGTCTCAGGTAGTTTTCCAGACACTGCATTTATACTTCACCTATAGTACTCCAGGCCTGCACTCTCTTACTTTTAACTGCCTCACTACTCTATCAGGATAAAGAACAACCATTTAAACAGAAGCTCTTCGACAAATAGAAATGTTTGAAGCTCACCTCTGACATAACCTTAAGGATCACTTTTGTCACTTAGAAGTGATAACTTTTAAATAACATCTGCTGTATGGGTCTGATTATGCAAAAACTATGTCTCAGTGATAACACTGCATACATTGACTCTTTAAAGGAAGAAAGGAACAAAAGGTGCATAGAAGTATAGGTAGGGTACCTTTTAAGCTTTTGGGGAAAATGCCAGCATGGAATTTTCTCCTTCCAAAAATGCATGTATCCGAAATGAAGTTATGGACTTCCTCTTCGACTACAAATAAATAAAGGTGGTTTTGCAGAAAGACCATGTCAATGAATGAAGCAAGGAATGAATTCCATGGAAGTCTGCGGGGTTTTGTTGGTTTGTGGGTTTTGGGGGTTTTTTTTTGTTTGTTTTTTTTCCCTCTGATTGTTGTGGTGTTTTATTATGTTGCTGGGGAGGGTGGGTTGTTGGTTTTTTGGTTGTTTTTTTTTCTGTGATTGGTTGGGTGTTTTAAACCCAAGTAATGATCAATCTCAACTTTCTAAACTCTCTTCATTTTCCTGCAAGCACAGTAGTGTTAGATGCAGTAAATAAATCTCTCTTTAACACACAGCCTGTCCTTCTGTACGCATATAGACGTCTGTGTGTGAAAGAGAGCTCTGACTTGCTTTAGTGTCTTTTCCTACTCGTCATGTATAGAGCCTCTTCCCTTCTGTTTAACTGAGCTCTGCACTGCAAAAAGTAGCATCTGAAGAAACCTTGCCAGTATCTCACACACACAGTGCAGGAATTTACACGGATTTGTGCTTTGGATTTATTAGCTTATTGTTAAGCTTTAAAACAGATCTCCTCCATTAAAATTAATTAAAAGCTCCTGTTAGCCAATTCCCACTCCTAGAAGAATATTGAGAGTCTTACTCTCTTAGTTCGCTTCTGATTTATCTTTCATATTTTTTTTAATCTCATGCTCTGAAGAGGTCTTTTCAGCTGTTAAGACTTTATTTTTGCTATCTATCATTTTTTGTCCACACACACACACCCTTTGTAGTATTTGTAACCATCTTCCCAGAAACCACCGCCTAATTTAACAGGTCTGTGAGGGGTTCCTTTGTATTCCCCAGTCCAGACCTAATTCTCTTAACCTCACCCTCCCACCACCAGCCCCACTCCGAGGACTGCTGATGCGGTCTGGGTCTGATGGATTCTGGTGCCAGGCTCAGCACCTCGCTTTCTCTTAACACTTGACAGCGCCAAGGTAAGCCGACTGCTGTTTCCGAGCCAGATTCACCTTCAAAGGTCCCACTGCTCAAAACCACGTCCCAGATAACACTAACGGTGGTGCTAAGAGAGGAACTCTGCCGGCTCCCCCACAGCAAGGGTAGCTCTCGGTTCGCCCTTCTTCGCCCGGCGCCGTGTGGGGGCCACGGGGTGCGGGCCAGGTTCGGCACCCGCCCACTCGGCACTGAAATGCGACCGAGGAGCCGGAACCCCGCTGCAGCTGTGAGGTCCGAGTCCCACTCCTAACCAGCAACCTGGCGTAAAATAACCCGGGGAGCCTCCTAACACTTGTCCTGGCCATTCATAAATCGGTGCGTGTGTGTGCCCGGGGCCGCACACTCTGACACGGGGCTCTAATGAGGCAGAGGCGGTGTTTCTGGCACACAACCTAATCCCGGCTCCTTAAGTTCGCCTTTTCGGAGAAAGCGAGCGGCACCTCTGCTTTAAACCGCCCAGGGCTAGCATTACGGAGAAGAAAAAGAGAAAGAAATTAAATCCCAGCCGTACCTGGCGATATCTGGGAATCCCTCGCCGGCATAAATCATAATCCCTCTCTGCGCCTCTGGCCCCCCACACCAAAACTTTTCCGCTGCCGCCGCCGCTCCTCGGTGTGGCCTCCGCCTTCCGCGCCGCGCAGCGCTGCCGCCCAGCGCCGCTCTCGGCCGGCCCCACGGGCCCACTCCCCGCCGGCCGCCGCCTCTCCGGAGCGACCCCCGCGCCTTCCTCCGCCCTTACGAGGCAGCGGCATCGTCCTCCCCCCTTCTCCGCCACCTCCTTCTCCGGCGCGCAGCCCGCAGCTCTGGCATCCCCAACGCACTTTCTCTGCTCGATTCGCTCGCTCTTCCCCCCGCCGCTCCTCCTTCTCCAGTGAAAAATAAACGAGAAGGGACCGCGGGTACGCCCGGTCTTGGGGTTTCTTTCTTTCTTTCTTTTTGTCCTCTGGAAATGATGAAAGGATCACATGAGGAGCAAGCACGGAGGCGACCCAAGACCCCTGGAAGCCGGAGAAGGCATCGGACACTTCTGTGTGAGTGTATGTGTATGTGTGTGGCTGGCTCCCTGCAAGTCCTGCGCCTGCCTTCAGCCGCGACTGCAGGCTGATCTTAGCAGTAATGATGCCTCAGATCTGACTATTCCCTGCTAATGTAAGTCGTGCCTTTTTTTCCTCCCTGCCTGACACCCCAGGGAGATGTTTACAGTAATGAATTCAGTTGATAGCCATCTCTCTCTCTCCTGGAGTCCCTCCCACATTTCTAGTTTAAAGAATGCTTGGAAGGCAGGGCAGCAACCTAAAGCTTTCCAAGACGCAAAGTCAGGCTAGGTTTTCTTTTTTCTTTTTTTTTTTCNCCCCCCTCTCTTTTAACCCATTGCTTGCTGACGGCACTTCAGCAAGCTCAGTCGCTTTGGACTTGCCCTCCTACCCAACTCTCTGGGAACGGAACCGCGCTGGCGGCGCCGTCCGGGGAGGTGTTGGGCTACTCAGTCCCCGGACCCCCACCGCTCCTCACCGCGGAGCCTGCGGGGCCGGGGCTTGCGGGAAAGGGAGGTTAGGATGTCGCTACCGCTAGCGGTGGGTCTGCCTCGGCCCAGCCGCTCCAGAGACTTTTGGGGTGTATCGAAAGGGGAGCTGGCGTGTGAGCTCTGCACGAGCTGCTGCCCTAACTAGGAGATGTCCTCTAGCAATTTCAGCTGTGCTTTCCACCAACATGGCGATATTTTATGTGCAGCCGACGACAAGCCCGCCTCCCCCACCTCCTTCTCTCCTCCCCCCCGCGAACTTTTAGGTAGGCAATAGCAATACGAAATAAATATAACACAGAATAAAAGAAAGTCCAGCCCTCAGGGAACAGACAGACCTCCTTTAGTATTCCATCTGATTTCCATCATCAGTCAGAAAGACTTTAAAACCACTGGAGAAACCGCCTTTTGCCCTAAAGCTCTAACAACGCCCCCCTCCCTCCCCACCCCCGCAATGTCTCCTGTGCACATTCAGTGCGCGTTCGTGTTTGTGCGTGTGTGTAAGTGTGTCTATGTATGTGTGTGCATCCTGGGCTGCCTGCGCTTGTTTCACAGTAACCCTTCCCCCGCCGCCCAGTTCCCTAGCAAACTATTACCTTGTTCTGACAAGTCCACTTAAAGACAAGACTATTTAATGCCGAAAAGCACTTGAGCGATAGGATACAGCCGTCAAGGTAGGACGTGGAGCTTGCGAAGACAATTTGGCTCAAACTCCTCCATTAGGAAAATGCACGATACGGCTTTGGCTGAGAGTTACTTTAAGAGAGGGGCTGGAGAGGGGTGGGAGAGAGGAGAGCTGATCAATGCCATGTGTCGAAGAAACTGAAAAGGCAACTGGAATGCCTCGGGGTTTGCATTTCCCTCACCCTTGTCTGCTTACTACTCGCATTTTCTGCTCAGCCGTACCTCAAAAGCTGAATCACTCGCCATTGTCTCCGGACCTCCTTCGCCCTTCGCTTGGGGGGGCTAAATTATTCACGACTTCAAAGGCTTTAATAAGCAGTACCGAGAAGACCATCGCGGAGCTACGAGAGGAGCGGGATGTTAGCCCCGCAGCAGTGTGCTCGGCTCCCGGTGCTCCGCACCCATCCTGCTGTCCACCTCGTGCCCTCCAAGGAGATCCCCCGAAGCGTGCTGCCTGCGCGCTCGGAGAAGAGGTTGTGCCCTGGGCTACGCAGATGAGCGTAATGATGGGGGAGGGGGTACGGAAGGGGGAGCGCAGGTAGAACTGCCGTTTCTCGGGGGACTTAACGAGGTAAAAGGACTTGAGGACTAGACCCGGCTTGTCTCCCGGTGGCACTGCCTCGCACACCAGGGTCTCTTTTAGGCCCCCGGGATCCGGGCTGAAGGGGAAGGAGCCCAAGGCCCTCCGCTGGGCTCAGCTGGCTAGAAAGGAGCGGGTCTGGCACGGGTCGGACCCGCGAGGGGAACCTATATCCCCGGTTCGGAACTGGGCTGCTTTGAAGTCCAGTCTGCCTGCAGCTCCCGCCTGGTCCCGAGGGATGAAAGCATCTGGAGCCCCGTAGGATCCAAAGGCGAATGAGTAACATTTTTTCAAAGGCTGTGCTGGGTCATTTTTTAAGACCTGTCTTTTTGTGGTTTGGGTTTTTTGTTGCTGTTGTTTTGCTTTTGTTGTGTTGTTTTTCCGTTTGTTTGTTCCCCCCCCACCCCAACGTCTGCATACTTTTCAGAGCACTTATTTGAGCATAATTTATATCTTTCCAGAAGCAGATAGAGAACTGGTGCATTTTCTCATGGAAAAAAAAAATAAATAAAAATCCGCTTTCTAAGTCAGCTTCTGTCCACCCATCCCTTCTTTCTTCACGTCCCCAATGTTAGCAACCTGTCGACATCACATAAGGCAAAGCAGATCTTTGTTGATCATAGGTATTTCTGCTCTCTATACCCCCAGTCACGGAGGAAAGTGGGAATGCTTAAAAAATCTGCAAGGCTGCAGGCTGCTGCACTGACCCCAAGGCTCAGGATGGTTAGGAGGAATTATACCTGTCCTACTCCCCCTCTCTGCCCTGGGCCCCTCAAGCAGCCCCGCTTCAAATCAGAGAAAGATACTCAGGACACATTTTCGTCGAATAGAGATCATCTTAATCCAGAAAGTGACTTAACTAGCCATTACCTGCTGCTGCAGAGGTGGGTCCTTCTTGGTAGGTCACCCAAAGCCCACCGGGTCCGGCAGGTTGAAAGGGAAGAAAGTGGTAGAAGAGCTGGGCTCCGGCATGGTATTATTTTAAAGATGACCATTCAATGTCTGTGTTTCCCATAGCTGGCAATGGTCACCATCACCCAGGATTTCTCTCCAGGAAAGGAGGAAGGAAATTTTCTTTCCAAGCTGTTATCCAGCCAGTCATTTGGCCCTGACACTCACCGATGACACCGAAGAACACCCTGCTAAAGCAGTTAAACGCCTTGTAATTTCCTTTCTTCTCTTTCCTTCGGCGGCTCCGGCGCAACGCCGTGGAGCGATCTTATCACTGTGTGATCATTATTCACCGGTGACAACCAAGAGATGCAGAGCTCCTAAGTGAGGGTGACAGATTTCAAAGCGGGGCTGCACCGTACTTAGCCTCGGACGTACTCTGCCTCAAACTTTGCCTAGCACGCAAGTTAACCCTTTTCAGCCCTTCCTCTTGCCCAAGTACCGAGACCTGAGCCCATGGGGGAATGGCTTACTCGAGAGGAAGCACAGCGTGCACGGCTACTTGGCTGGGGACATTTTATTACGTGTTATTTGCTGTTCGTGGTTATTTTCAGTGGACACACATCAGAACCGCCAGATCTGGAGAGCAGTTGGATAGCTGAATATGTCTCCTCTGTGGTTAGGAGCTAGAAAAATCTCCCGAGGAGTCACCTGTGGTCCCTACTTTGCCACCGAGTCTGATGTGCAAACTGCCATATACATTGCTTGAGTGTCTCTCACACAGGCATGTATAGAACTCCCTGCACTTTCTTCAGCATGGCGTGGCTGAAAACACAGGTCCAAAAGTGTTGTTTTACTCAGTCCTCCAGACTCAGCTCATTTACAGGTTATTAATAACAGCAGAGAAAGGAGCAAGAGGGAAAGAAACATATTTAAGAAACAAAACAAAACAAAACAAAACCAAACACCAAAACCCAACAAAACCAAAACCCAGTCTTTTTTCACACATGCACCTTGTAGTGAAAGGAAATATTTACCACGAGCAAACTCCAGCATGTCAGAACATATTTCCTCCAAAGCAGAAGAGAGCCTTAAAAATGAGAGAAAAAGCTTGTGAAATTCAAAGATGAAAATAAGTGCATGAAAACTTTTCAAATTCCGTACCAACAACTCAGAGCCTGATGTCAAGATAATGCTGTAGCACTATAACATGCAGATGTGGAGAGGGAAACGTGAAAATTAGCAAACTCCATTGCTTTTCTAATATTTATTTTTTTTTTTCCCATTAAATTATGATGGGTCTCTAACCCTTCTCTGCCTCTCGTCCCCTCTGAAAAAGAAGGGGAGGATACCTCTAACTGCAGCTGAATGACACTGAGAGCCTGGATGTGGATGTAGGCTGGTGGGAGCTCCTTCCCTAGCTCCTTCCAGATCCCCAGTGGCCACAGCATAGGAAGGACAGGGAGGCAAGTTGGTATGTATGAAGAGAAATCTGAGTGCACTCGTCATTAAATGAATAAGGCTGGACAAGGAAGGGGAAGAATCCTACAATAAGCAAATGGGCGGGGG
>VWZE01023143.1:12131-30812 GCA_013396675.1 Eubucco bourcierii
TGGAAGGGATCTGTTGACAGCTCAGGGGACAGAGGTGGTTGGGCTGGAAGGGATCTGTTGACAGCTCAGGGGACAGAGGTGCCGAGACAGGGTTGCTGTGGCAAGGTGAAGTCGTTTGCAATATTTTTGCATGAACAGAGCATCCTCCTCTCCAGGGTTACCTATTCAGTGATTTAATTTCATCTGAAAAAAAAGAAAAAAAACCCAAACCCCCCCAAAGCCCCAAAACCCCACCCCAAGCCCAGCAGACCCCAAGGGTGGCTCCCCCTGCACGCGCCGGGGCCGTGATGGAGCTCATTAAGCCACGCGCGGCTCTAACGGTTTCATTAGAGGAGATAATATTGCAGAAGAAAAATAAGAAATCATTATGATGAATGCCTCAACATTACATTACATGTTAATGAAGTGTAAATGATCTAATTATTTTTGAAAGAATCCAGATTCGATTAAACTGTCGGAATTAAATTGGAAAGGACAAGCCTATTGTACTTTTTATGTACAGACAAGTTAGCGTTAATTAGGCACAATCTACAGGAACAAATGAGGCACAACCCTCGGTGAACAATCACGGAGCCGTTGCTCAAGGCAGGTTTCATAAAGAAATATATTAGGGGAAAAATTGTAAGTCAATTAAATACAGTGCTTTGAGCAGTGGGAGGGAGAACGAGCAGGGAAACCTTCCCCCCCCCTTCCCCTCTTTTCCATCCCTGCGTTTCGGAGCGGCTGGGATGCGGCAGCGCTGCCACCGCTGCTCCTGCACTGCCACCGCTGCTCCTGCACTGCCACCGCTGCTCCTGCACTGCCTGCAGAAATCCTGGTGCTGCTCGGCAGCCACTCGGGGCTGGGGTGCAGCTAACTGCCTCAAACCGCATCCTCTGGGCAGGGGGGTGGGAATTTTTGGTGGGGAGGTTGGAGTGCTTAGTTGGTTGGGTGGCTGGTTGATTTGGTGAGAGGTTGGGTGGTTGGTTGGTTTGGTGAGAGGTTGGGTGGTTGGTTGGTTTGGTGAGAGGTTGGGTGGTTGGTTGGTTTGGTGAGAGGTTGGGTGGTTGGTTGGTTTGGTGAGAGGTTGGGTGGTTGGTTGGTTTGGTGAGAGGTTGGGTGGTTGGTTGGTTTGGTGAGAGGTTGGGTGGTTGGTTGGTTTGGTGAGAGGTTGGGTGGTTGGTTGGTTTGGTGAGAGGTTGGGTGGTTGGTTGGTTTGGTGAGAGGTTGGGTGGTTGGTTGGTTTGGTGAGAGGTTGGGTGGTTGGTTGGTTTGGTGAGAGGTTGGGTGGTTGGTTGGTTTGGTGAGAGGTTGGGTGGTTGGTTGGTTTGGTGAGAGGTTGGGTGGTTGGTTGGTTTGGTGAGAGGTTGGGTGGTTGGTTGGTTTGGTGAGAGGTTGGGTGGTTGGTTGGTTTGGTGAGAGGTTGGGTGGTTGGTTGGTTTGGTGAGAGGTTGGGTGGTTGGTTGGTTTGGTGAGAGGTTGGGTGGTTGGTTGGTTTGGTGAGAGGTTGGGTGGTTGGTTGGTTTGGTGAGAGGTTGGGTGGTTGGTTGGTTTGGTGAGAGGTTGGGTGGTTGGTTGGTTTGGTGAGAGGTTGGGTGGTTGGTTGGTTTGGTGAGAGGTTGGGTGGTTGGTTGGTTTGGTGAGAGGTTGGGTGGTTGGTTGGTTTGGTGAGAGGTTGGGTGGNTTGGTGAGAAGGTTTGGGTGGTTGTTTTTCTTGGTGAGGAGGTTTGGGTGGTTGTTTTTATTGGTGGAGAGGTTGGGGTGGTTGGTTGGTTTTGTGAGGAGGTTTGGGTGGTTGTTTTCTTTGGTGAGGAGGTTTGGATGGTTGATTGGGTGGTTGGTTTTTTTTAGTGAGAAGTTTTGGGTGGTTGGTTGGTTTGGTGAGGAGGTTTAGCTTGTTGGGATTTTTTTGGTGGGGAGGTTGGGAGTGCTGGTTTCTTTGGTGTGGACATTTGGGTGGTTGGTTTCCTTGGTGGAGACATTTGGGTGGTTAGGTTTTTTTGGTAGGGAGGTTGGGTGGTTGATTTTTTTGGTGAGGAGATTTGGGTGGTTGGATTTTTTGGTGAGGAGGTTTGGGTGGTTGGTTTTTTGGTGGGCAGGTTGGAGTGGTTGGGTTCCTTTGGGGGGGAGGTTTGAGTGGTTGTTTTCTTGGTGGGGAGGTTTGGGTGGTTGGTTTTTTTGGTGAGAAGGTTTGGGTGGTTTGCCAAGATTCATAGAACCCTAAAATGCTGAGTCCTGAAATGCTGAGATCATAGAATCCTCAGATCCCAGATTGACAGAACCCAAGAATCACAGAACCCTAAGATCATAGAGTCCTACAATCCTAAAATCCTGGAATCATAGAATCCTGGAGTTCTAAAATCCTGGAATCATAGAATCCTGGAGTTCTAAAATCCTGGAATCATGGAATCCTTAAACCCTTAAATGCCAGAATCTGAGGTTCACAGAAGCCTAGAATCATGGAACCCTGAAATCTTAGTCCTAGAATCCTAAAATCATTCAATACTAAAATCCTTGAATTCCAGATTCATAGAACCCTAAAATCTGAGTCCTAGAATCCTAAAATCCTTGAATCATAGAATCCTCAAATTCTTAAATCCTAGAATCCAAGATCCACAGACCCCTAAAATCACAGAACCCTAAAACCCTAGAGCCCTAGAATCCTAAAATACTAGAACTATAGAATGCTGAAATCCAAGAATCCTAGAATAATGGAATCCTGGAATCAGAGACTCATTGAACCCTAGAATCTTAGAGTCCTAGAATCCTAAAATCCTGCAATCCTAGAATCCTCAAATCCTAGAAACCTCAAATCCTAGAATCCTAGATTGATAGACTCCTAGAATCATAGACCCCTAAAATCTTAGAGTCCTCCAATGCTGAGATTCTAGAATGTCAGAATCATAGAATCCTGGAATCCCAAAACCCTAGAGCCATAGAATCCTGGAATCCCAAAACCCTAGAGCCATAGAATCCTACGATCCTGGAATACTGATATTCTCTCATACTAGGATCCTAGAACCCCAGAATCCTAGGATCACAGAATGGGAGGGGTTGGAAGGGCCCTCCAGAGATCACCCAGCCCAATCCCCTGCCAGGGCAGGGCACACAGAGCACATCCAGGTGGGTTTGGGAAGTCCCCAGAGCAGGAGACTCCACAGCCTCTCTGGGCAGCCTGCTCCAGGCTCCAGCACCCTCATACCACACAAGTCTCTCCTCATGCTGAGGTGGAGCCTCCTGGGCTCCAGTTTGTGTCTATCATCCCTAAGGGTTGTCAGAACTGTGCCTGTTCAGCCTGGAGAAGAGAAGGCTGCAGGGGGACCTCAGAGCATCCTGCCAGTGCCTGAAGGGGCTGCAGGAGAGCTGGGGAGGGACTTTGGACCAGGGCTGGGAGTGCCAGGGCAAGGGGAATGGCTTTGAGCTGGGAGGGGGAGAGTGAGAGTGGGAAAGGAGGTGAGGAAGAGATTCTTTGGAGTGAGGGTGGGGAGACACTGGCACAGGTTGCCCAGGAAAGCTGTGGATGTCCCTCCCTGGAGGTGTTCAAGGTCAGGTTGGGTGAGCCCTGGAGCAAGCTGTGCTGGTGGGAGGTGTCCATGGCAGGGGTTGGCACTGGATGAGCTCGAAGATGCTTCTGAGCCAACTCATTCTATGAACCTATGAGCTTGAAATTCCCTCCCAGCCCAGACCATTCTAGGATTTTATGGTCCTTCATTTCAATGAAATGAAATGAAAATGAAAATTAAATTAAATTAAATTAAATGAAAATGAAAATGAAAATGAAAATGAAAATGAAAATGAAAATAATGAAAAAAATTAAAATTAAAATTAAAATTAAAAAAAATAAAACAAAATCAAGGAAAATAAAATAAGACAAAACAAATTAAAATAAAGTAAAATTAAAATAAAATACAATACAATAAAGTAAAATAAAACAAAATAAAATAAAATAGAGTAAAATAAAATAAAGTAAAACAAAACCAAATAAAATAAAGTAAAACAAAACTAAATAAAATAAAGTAAAATAAAACTAAATAAAATCAAATAAATATAAAAAATAAATATAATTAAAATAAACTATGATAATAAATAAATAAAGTTATGTTAAGTAAAATACTAACATATGAAATGTAATTAAATAAAAGATACAATAAAAGTAGCATAAAATAAAATCCAAAAAGTTACAGAAATAAAATAAACAGAACATGTAATAAAACAAATCTGATCAACTCCATCAAATAACTTCAAATTAAAAAGAACATTAAGTAGAGCATTAAACAAATAAATTTATATCCAACAACATAGTAAAATAAGAAACAAAATTAAATTTAAAATAAAAGAAAAATAACATCAAAGAAATAAAAATATTAAAATTTAAATAAATAACAGAATAAAATTTAAACATATAAAATAAATCAAAACAAAACAAAATAAAATAGAACAAAATAAAGCAAACCAAAAAAATTAAAATAAATTTAAAATAAAAATGCAATAAAAAGGAAATAAAACAAAATAAAAGAAAGTAAAATAAAATGAAATAAAATGAAATAAAATAATAGAAAAGAATAAAAGCAGTCAGGAGAAGCCCTGGTCCCAGGGTGGTTCTGCTGAAGCAGCACCAAGCAGAGCACTTGGCTGAGCTTTTAGCTCCACCCTCTCCAAGCTCTGCACTCCCAAGCTCCTCTGGGAATGGGAGCAGTAACTCCTGAGGGCAACCCTCCTCTGGGCATGACCCATTTTGTGCTGGCTAATGTTTGACTTTTGGGGGACAGTTTGGATTTCCATGCTGCAAGCTGAAAACCAAAGAAGCAAGAGGTGGCAAACTCACTCCTTGACTCTCTGCTGCTGCTTCCCCAACTCTTGGGGACACTCCAATGTTTTTATAGCAGATGCAACGAGAAACCTGAATACCAACAGAGAGAAAACAGAAACCCTCCAGGATCCCAAGCAGTGACTCCTTTGAGAGGCAGCACAAGGAGAAGCTACTGCAGGTCAGCAGGGGAGGGTCAGGATTGGCCTCCTGTGGGTTGTGTCCATGGGCACAGACTGTAGCCAGGTGTATTAAAATTTATGGAAAGGGGTCTGCTGCCTTGCCTGCTGCGAGCCTGATGGCACCTCTGGGACCCACCAGTGTCATCATTATCAATTGGAGCAGTAATGGTCCAACAGGCTTCCTACAACAACCTTTGACAGGGCATAAATAAAGAGGAATGAAGACAATTATCCCTGCTTCGGGCTTGCCAAGGCAGTGGAAGGAGTCAGATTAATAGGCTGATTAATTCAGCCTCCTGGCTTGCCTAGGAAGGGGTTTCAGATGGACTCTCATCTTTACAGGACTCTTTCTGCTCCAGAGCTCAGAGATTCATAGAATGGTCTGGGCTGGAAAGGATCTTAAAGATCAGAGAATGGTTTGAGTGGAAGGGACTTGAGGGATGATAGAATGGTCTGGGCTGGAAGGGATCTTAAAGATTAAAGAATGGTTTGGGCTGGAAGGAATCTTAAAGATTAAAGAATGGTTTGGGCTGGAAGGGATCTTAAAGATTAAAAAATGGTTTGGGCTGGAAAGGATCTTAAAGACCAGAGAATGATTTGGGTTGGAAGGGACCTTGGAGGATGATAAAATGGTTTGGGTTGGAAGGGACCTTAAAGATCAAAGAAACAGGGAATGGGTTGGGTTGAAAGAGACTTTAGAGATCATTGACTCATAGAATGGGTTGTGTCAGAAGGGACTTTAGAGATCATAAATTCATGGAATGGGTTGGATTGGGAGAGACCTTAGAGATCATAGACTTGTAGAACAGGTTGGGTCAGAAGAGACCTTAAAAATCATCTAGTTCCAACCACCCCACCATGGGCAGGAGTTGGAAGGGACCTCCAGAGATCATAAACTCCAACTCCCCTGCCAAAACAGGGGCAAGGGTTACAGAGATCTGAAGGGGGGATGGGGGGCAGGAAGCAGGTCCCAGGCTCTGTTCAGTGGTGCCCATGATAGGACAAAGAGCAGTGGGCACAAATTGGAACTCAGGAGGTTCCATCTCAACATGAGGAGAAACTTCCTTGATGTGAGGGTGCTGGAGCCTTGGAGCAGGCTGCCCAGAGAGGCTGTGGAGTCTCCTGCACCTATCTGCATAGATTTAGGTTAAACATTAGGACTTTCTTTCCTGTGAGAGTGGGGAGACACTGGCACAGGCTGCCTAGGGAGGTGGTGGATGCTCCTTCCCTGGGTTGGATGGGACCTTGAGCAACCTGGGCCAGTGGGAGGTGTCCCTGCCTGTGGCAGGGCGTTGGAACTGGAGGAGCTTGATTCTATGATGCTATGACAGATGGTACCAGAAGCTCAAGGTGTGGGGCATGTCCTTCTCTTTATTCCAAAGAGGCTGCCAGAGGAGCTCTCTCTGTGCCATTCCCCCCTACCAGGTGCAGAATAAATTGCACCAACCCTGAAGACTGAGCCCTGCTGCTGTACAAGGTCCTCACTCCAAACAAAACCAAGCCCCACACCTTGTAAACTTCCCAGAGCATCCCAAGAGCTGAAGGGATCCCTTTGCTGAACCTCACTTTAATCCAACCTGGAATGTCACTCCAGGCTCTCCCAGCTGGCATTTGCTCTATGCTCCCTGTGCCAGATTGTCACCTGTTATGCCAGGGTAATGCTAAAGCAAACCAGAGGGATGTGGCTGCAGCTTTACCTGTGGCTGCATGTTTGGTGGCCCGGTATGGAGGGGGGACAGGCTCTGGCACCACTGCCTGCAGGAACTCTTGGAGTCCAGGCAGGAATCCTTAACTGGTTAGAAAAGAAGCCTGGAAATGTTTTTTCCAGTGAACCTGCAAAAGATCAGAGACTGTCCTTATGCTGCCAGGGGAAGATCAGAGATGAGAGCGTCAGAGAAGCATAGAACCATAGAATCAGTCAGGGTTGGAAGGGACCACAAGGAGCATCCAGTTCCAACCCCCCTGCCATGCCCAGGGACACCTCACACTAGATCAGACTGTCCACAGCCTCATCCAACCTGGCCTTAAACACCTCCAGGGATGAGACTTCCACCACTTCCCTGGGTAGCCTGTGCCAGGCTCTCACCACCCTCATGTTGAACAACTTCTTCCTAACATCCAGGCTGAATCTGCCCATTTCTAGCTTGGTTCCATCCCCCCCAGTCCCATCTCTCCCTGATGTCCCAAAAATTCCCTCCCCAACTTTCCTGTAGCCCACTTCAGATACTGCAAGGCCACCAAAAGGTCACCTGGGAGCCTTCTCCTCTCCAGCCTGCACAGCCCCAACTGCCTCAGTCTCTCACCACAACTCTTTGGGCTGTCAGAGCACACTGAGGGCTCACATTGAGCTCCTCATCCAGCAGCACCCCCAAGTCCCTCTCCTCAGAGCTGCTCTCAAGCCAGGCACTGCCCAGCCTATATTGATATTTAATGTCCAGGCAGATTGTGGATGTGCCCTCCCTGGGGGTGTTCAAGGCCAGGCTGGATGAGGTCTTGAGCATCATGTGCTGGTGGGAGGTGTCCCTGCCCATGGCAGGGCTTGGAGCTGGCTGAGCTTGAAGGTTCCTTCAAGGCCATTCTGTGGTTGACGTGACAATCCTGGTAAGATCAGGATAGGATTGGATGGGATAGGAAAGGATAGGGTAGGGTAGGATAGGATAGGGTAGGGTAGGGTAGCATAGGATATGTGATGAGATAGGATATGTGATATGATAGATATGATAAGATCAGCATAGGATAGGATAATAAATGTGATATGGTAGATGTAAGATTAAGATAAGATTAGGGTAGGATTGGATATTACATATTATATGATATGTGATATAGAATCATAGAATGGTAAGGTTGGAAGGGACCTCAAGGATCATCCAGTTCCAACCCCCTGCCATAGGCAGGGACACCTCCCACTAGTACAGCTCACTCAAGGCCTCCTCCAACCTGGCCTTGAACACCTCCAGGCAGGGAGCAGCCACAACCTCCCTGGGCAACCTGTGCCAGTCTCTCACCACCCTCACTGCAAACAACTTCTTCCTAACATCCGCTTTCAATCTCCCCTCTGCCATTTCAAACTCATTCCCCTTGTCCTGTCATTCCCAGACCTTGTCAATAGTCCCTCCCCAGCCTTCCTGTAGGCTCCTTCAGATCCTGCAAGGCCACTCCAAGCTCTCCTGGAAGCCTTCTCCTCTCCAGGCTGCAGAGCCCCAACTCTCTCAGCCTGTCCTCACAGCAGAGCTGCTGCAGCCCTCTCAGCATCTTGGTGGCCTCCTCTGCACTGGCTCCAACACTTCCATGTCCTTCCTGTGCTGGGGGCTCCAGAACTGCACCCAGGACTGCAGGTGGGGTCTGAGGAGAGCAGAGCCAAGGGGCACAATCCCCTCCCTTGCCCTGCTGCCCACACTGCTCTTGCTGCAGCCCAGCACACAGTTGCTGTCTGGGCTGCACTCACACTGCAGCCTCATCTTGAGCTTTTCATCACCCCAGACCCCCAGGTCCTGTTCCTCAGGGCTACTCTCAGCCATTCCCCACCCAGCCTGGAGCTGTGCTTGGCATTGTGCCTACCCAGGTGCAGGACCTTACACTTGGCCTTGTTGAATGTCCTGAGGTTGGCCTGGGCACAGCTCTGCAACCTGTCCAGGTCCCTCTGGATGGATCCCTGCCCTCTAGCAAGTGACTGTGCCACACAGCTTGGTGCCAGCTGCACACTTGCTGAGGCTGCACTGATTCCTCTGTCCATGGCACTGACAAAGATGTCAAACAGCACTGGTGCCAGCACTGACCCCTGAGGGACACCGCTTGGCACTGGTCTCCAGGTGGACATTGTGCATTGATCAGCACTCTCTGCATGCACCATCCAGCCACTATGTGATCTGTGATATATGATAGCTGAGCTGAGCTGCTCCAAGGGGACAGCAGCAGCAGCAGCACCCCGATGGGAGCAGCTACCCAGAGCTAAGTGCAGGCTGTACTGCAGTAGGCACCGCAGGGCAGGGGCCCGGGCAGGTCGAATCGGCTGCCGCCTGAGGAGATGTGCTCCACGGCCTGTTTACACACATTGTTGGATCCAGAGCATTGATTCTGTGCTTGATGTGAAAAGAAATTAAAGCCCTGGTCTCATTAGATAACCAGTTCTGGTTAAAGATCAGAGGGAGACTCTCTCTCCTTTTGTACGGTGCTGAATGGGGCTCAGCAGGCAGCTCCTGGCGCACAATTGATTTCCAGCAGAGTTTTGTCTGCAAGATGCTTCTAGATTATGGCAAGAAAGCATTCTATAATCCTTCTGCCAATGCAGTTATGTTTAACAGACGTTCAACTCTTATCACTGATTGATAACACTTAACTCAAAACATATTTAAGCTTTAGGAACGTCAATATTGTGCCGCCAAGTGAAGGTGACCCTTGCTCTTCTTGTTTGCTAAGTGTGCGCGGGGCTCTGCTGGTAAACGTGTGAGGGTGGTTGTGTGGGCAGGCTTTATGGATTTGCTATCTTAGCCTGAAGTGTTTGCTGCTGATTATGTGATTAAATCAATAATCATTTCTGTTTGGCCCCTGCGCCTTCTGGATTCATCTTCCTCGCGCCACGCGGCACAGCACAACAATGGCAGCTGCCACGCTCCCACCCGCTGCCTGCTGGGCAGGGCATGCCAAAGGGCTGCCTGGGAGGCTCCCAAATCGGGGGAGAGGCTCCCAAATCGGGGGGGAGGCTCCCAAACCGGGGGAGAGGCTTCCGAATCTGAGGGAGAGGCTTCCAAATCCGTGAGAAAGGCTTCAAATCCAAGGGAAGGGCTTCTAAATCCAAGAGAAAGGCTTCCAAATCCAAGGGAAAGCTTCTAAATCCAAGGGAAAGGCTTCCAAATCCAAGGGAAAGCTTCTAAATCCAAGGGAAAGGCTTCCAAATCAAGGGAAAGGCTTCCAAATCTGAATAAAAGCTCCCAAATCAAGGGAAAGGCTTCCAAATCTGAATAAAAGCTCCCAAATCCAAGGGAAAGGCTTCCAAATCAAGGGAAAGGCTTCCAAATCTGAATAAAAGGCT
This sequence comes from Eubucco bourcierii, assembly GCA_013396675.1. Taxonomy (NCBI): domain Eukaryota; kingdom Metazoa; phylum Chordata; class Aves; order Piciformes; family Ramphastidae; genus Eubucco; species Eubucco bourcierii. The sequence goes on from VWZE01023143.1 coordinate 22,129, forward strand.
TCCAAATCCAAGGGAAAGGCTTCCAAATCCAAGGAAAAGCTTCTAAATCCAAGGGAAAGGCTTCCAAATCAAGGGAAAGGCTTCCGAATCTGAATAAAATCTCCCAAATCCAAGGGAAAGGTTTCCAAATCCAAGGGAAAGTCCTCCAAATCCAAACAAAGGCTTCCAAATTCAGAGGAAAAGCATCCAAATCCATGGGAAAGGCTTCCAAATTCAGGGAAAGGCTTCCAAATCCAAGGAAAAGGCTTCCAATTCCAAGGAAAATCTTCTAAATCCAAGGAAAAGCTTTCAAATCCAAGGGAAAGGCTTTGAAATCCAAGGGAAAGTCTTCCAAATCCAAACAAAGCCTTCCAAATTCAGAGGAAAAGCATCCAAATCCACGGGAAAGGTTTCCAACTCTGAATAAAGGCTCCCAAATCTGAGGAAAAGGCTTCCAAATCCAAGGAAAAGGTTTCCAAACCCAGGGAAAGGCTTTGAAATCCAAGGGATAGCCTTCTAAAACCAAAAAAAAGGATTCCAAATTCAGAGGAAAAGCATCCAAATCCAAGGGAAAGGCCTTTCAAATCCATGGGAAAGGCTTCCAGAGCCAGGGGAAAGGCTTCCAAATCCAAAGAAAAGGCTTCCAAATCCAAAGAAAAGGCTTCCAAATCTCAGGAAAATATATCCAAATCCAAGGGAATGGCTTCCAAATGCAGAGGAGGTTCTCCTGCATCTAAAAGAAAAGGTTCCTAAATCTAGAGGAAATTCTTCCAGAGCTAAGCAAAAGTTTTCGAAATCCAGGGTAAATTCTTCCTAATCTAAAGAAACGGTTCCTAAATCTGAAGGAAATTCTTCCAGATCCAAAGAAAGGTTCCCAAGTACAAAAGAGAATCTTCCAAATCCAAAGGGAATTCTTCCAAATCCAAAGAAGGGCACTTCCTTACTGTCCCTTTTAGTCCTTACAGTCTGAGCCATGTTGCGTGAAGCCTTCAGCTCTCTCTTCCCCTTAGCTTCCAGCCAGCCGAGGCCACCCCCAACCCTTTACAATCATTCCTAAGGGCCACAATAATTCCTGATATTTATAATAATCCATAATATTAATCATAACTCTTAATATTTGTAATAATTAATACTGTTTTACATAATTAGTGATATTTCTAACTGTCCTTTACAATCATCATAGTCTGAGCCATGTTGCATGAAGCCTCAACTCTCTTCCCTGTAGCTTCCATCCAGCCGTGGCCACCACCAATCCTTTACAATCATTCCTAAGGTCTATAATAATGACTAATATTTATCCTAGTTAATTTGATAATTATTAATATTTTCATAATTAATACTATTTTTGTTGCTGTTATTAATAATCATAACACTCTGTGCCATGTTGGATGAAGGCTCAGCTCTCTCTTCTCTCTAGCTCCCAGCCAGCCATGGCCACTACCAACCTTTTACAATCATTCCTAAGGTCTATAATCATCATTCCTACTATTTGTAATCATTCCTAATATTTGCAATCATTCCTAATATTTGTAATCATTCCTAATATTTGTAATCATTCCTAATATTTGTAATCATTCCTAATATTTGCAATCATTCCTAATATTTGTAATCATTTCTAATATTTGCAATCATTCCTAATATTTGTAATCATTCCTAATATTTAGAATCATTCCTTATATTTGCAATCATTCCTAATATTTGCAATAATTCCTAATATTTATAATCATTCCTAATATTTGCAATCATTCCTAATATTTGTAATCATTCCTAATATTTAGAATCATTTCTAATATTTGCAATCATTCCTAATATTTGTAATCATTCCTAATATTTATAATAATTCTTAATATTTATATTCATTCCTAATATTTGTAATCATTCCTAATATTTGCAATCATTCCTGATATTTGCAATCACTCCTAATATTTGCAATCATTCAATATTTGCAATTGCAATCATTCCTAATATTTATAATAATTCCTAATATTTATATTCATTCCTGATATTTGCAATCATTCCTGATATTTGCAATCATTCCTAATATTTATAATAATTCCTAATATTTATATTCATTCCTGATATTTACAATCATTCCTAATATTTGCAATCATTCCTGATATTTGCAATCATTCCTGATATCTCCCATAACTAATTGCATTTCTAACCTCTCTTACTATCTCCAACCTGAGCCACGTGGGATGAAGCCTCAACTCTCTCTCCTCTGTAGCTTCCACCCAGCAAAGGACACCTCCAGTTCTTTAGAATAATGATTAATATTATTTGTAATGAGTCCTAATATTTCTCACGACTCCTAATATTCCTGATAATTAATAATATTTATAACTCTTCCTGATATTTATCGTCCCTTGAGCCCCCACTGGGTGAAGCTTCAACTCTCTCCTGGGTAGTTCCTCTCCAGCAGCAACTCTCTACAGTAATAACAGCTCCTAATATTCAGAGTCATTCCTAATAATTCTCCTCATTCACTACATTTATCCCTGCTCATCATTAATAATATTTATCCTAATTAATAATATGTCTAACAACTCATAGTGCTTGCAAGCATCTGAGCCCTGTTGGGTGATCCTCAAACCCTCTCTTTCCTGTAGCTTCCCTCCAGCAAGGGACACCACCAACTAGCTACAATAATTCCTACTGTTTATAACAATTAATAACATTAATAGCCACTGATTAATTAATGGTGTCACGATTGATGGTATTCCTCATAATTAATAGCATTTTAAATCATTCCTAATGCTTGCAGTCATCTGAGCCATGCTGGGTGAGCCTCAAACTCCGGCAAAGGGCACCTCCAATTAGCCACAATCATTCCTAATATCCGGAATAGTTCCTAATATCTATAATATTCCCTAATATCTATAATAGCTCTTAATATTTATAATGTTCCTTGACATTTATAATGTTCCCTAACATTTATAATGTTCCCTAATATTTATAACGTTCCCTAATATTTATCATATTTATAATAATTCCTAATAGTTATCATGTTCTCTCATATTTATAATGTTCCTTAATATTTATGATATTTCCTAATATTTTTGTTCCCTAATATCAATAATATTTCCTAATATTCATAATGTTCCCTCATATTTATAATATTTCCTAATATTCATAATGTTCCCTAATATTTATATTTCCTAATATTCATAATGTTCCCTAATATTTATAATATTTCCTAATATTCATAATGTTCCCTAATATTTATAATATTTCCTAATATTTATCTTTCCTAATATTTGTAACATTTCCTGTTTATAACATTCCCTAATATCTATAATAGTTCCTAATATTTATAATGTTCCCTCATATTTATATTTCCTAATAGTTATAATGTTCTCTAATATTTATTATGTTTCTTAATATTTGTAATATTTCCTAATATTCATAATGTTCCCTAATATTTATAATATTTCCTAATATTGGTAACATTTCCTAATGTTTATAATATTCTCTAATATCTATAATAGTTCATAATATTTATAATGTTCCCTAATATTTATATTTCCCAATATTTCTAATGTTCCCTAATATTTATAATATTTCCTAATATTTATAATATTTCCTAATAGTTATAATATTTCCTAATCGTTATAATGTTCTCTAATATTTCTGTTTAATATTTATATTTCCTAATATTTATGTTCCCTAATATCTATAATATTTCCTAATATGTATAAGGTTCCTTACTATTTATATTTCCTAATATTTATAAGGTTCCCTAATATTTATACTATTTCCTCATCTTTATGTTCCCTAATATCTATACTATTTCCTAATATTTATCATGTTCCCTCATATTTATACTATTTCCTAATATTTCTAGTATTTCCTAATAGTTATGTTCTCTAATATTTATCATGTTCCTTAATATTTACAATATTCCCTAATATTTATGTTCCCTGATATACTATTCCCTCTAATATTCCCTAATATTTATGATATTCCCTAATATCGATAATATTTCCTAATATTTAGAATATCTCCCAATTATTTCCAACGCTTGCTAATGTTTATTAGAACTCCTCCTCATTCCTAATGATTATAACAATTCCCAGTATTTAGAACAATTCCTTAATATTTCTAATAATTCCTGTACATTTCTAGTAATTCCTAATGATTCCTAATATTTATGCTAATTCACGGTATTTATAACTCCTAATATTTCTAATAATTCATAAAGTTGATAATTATTTCGAATAATTCCTAATATTTCTAATAATCCTAATCCTTACATTCATCCGTAATATTCATTGTAATTCCTGATGTTTATTATTATTACCACTATTTATTATAATTCTTAATGTTTCTGATAATTATGTGAATTCATAATACTATAATTCCTAATATTTATGGTCATTCCTAATATTTCTAATAATTCCTGGCGTTTCTAATAATAATTCCTAACACTATTTAATCGTTCCTAATATGGATAATATTTCCTCAGGTTAAAATAACTCCTACTGTTTCCATTAGTTCCTCACGTTTATAATCATTCCTAATATTTCTAATATTAACTAATATCGATAATAATAACTAATATTGGTAATAATAACTAATATTGGTAATAATAACTAATATTGGTAATAATAACTAATGATGATAATAATTGCTAATGCTGATAGTAATAAGTGATATGTATAATAATAGCTAATGCTGATATCAGTTACTGGTGGTGATAACAATAATTAATATTTACAACAATAACTAATACTGATAACTGATATTGATAACAATGATTGGTGTTGATAACAGCAACAACTAACATCAATAGCTGCTATTGGTACTAATAACTTAGATTGATAACAATAACAAATATTGATAGCTATAGCTAATATTGATCACTGATATTGATAACAATAATTGGTGTTGATAACAACAACAACTAATATCGATAGCTGGTATTGATACTAATAACTTAGATTGATAACAATAATATTGATAGCTATAGCTAATATTGATAACCTATATTGATAACAATGATTGGTGTTGATAACAGCAACAACTAACATCAATAGCTGCTATTGGTACTAATTACTTATATTGATAACAATAACTAATATTGATAGCTATAGCTAATATTGATAACCTATATTGATAACAATGATTGGTGTTGATAACAGCAACAACTAACATCAATAGCTGCTATTGGTACTAATAACTTAGATTGATAACAATAACAAATATTGATAGCTATAGCTAATATTGATCACTTATATTGATAACAATAATTGGTGTTGATAACAACAACTAATATCAATAGCTGGTATTGATACTAATAACTTATATCGATAACAATAACTAATATTGATAGCTATAGCTAATATTGATCACTTATATTGATAACAATAATTGGTGTTGATAACAACAACTAATATCAATAGCTGGTATTGATACTAATAACTTATATCGATAACAATAACTAATATTGATAGCTATAACTAACATTGATCACTGATATTGATGTCAATAACTGATCTTGATGTTAATAACTGATATTTATACCTATAACTGATATTGGTAGCAATAACTTATATTGATAACTATAACTAATATTGATAACTGATATTTATAACTATAACTGATATTGATAACTATAAGTAATATCAAAACCTGGTATTGATACTAATAACTGATATTGATAGCAATAATATTGCTAAATGATGTCAACACTAATAACTGATATTGATAACAACTGATATTGATAGCTATAACTAATATTAATAACGCATATTGATGCTAATAACTGATATTGATGCCAGTAACAGATCTTGATAACGATTATATTGATAACTGATATTGATACTAATAACTGGTATTGATACTAATAACTGATATTGGTAACAATAACTGGTATTGATAGCTATAACTAATATTGATAATTGATATTGATACTAATAACTGATATTGATACCCATGACTGACATCGATACCACTGGCTAATACTGATACTAACGACTAATACTGAGGCTGATCACTACTATTTCTCATCACCCGATCCACCTTGGCCGGACCCTCAGCACCTGCCGACCCTCGGCCTCCTTGCCCGACCCCTCAGGGGCTCCGCCTTGCAGGGAGCCTGTGCGGGGCCGAAGCTGTCGGCAGCAGAGCCTGAGCCTGCCGGAGGTGCCCGCGGACGACCCGCGGACACCAACCGCTCTTGGCCGGGCACAGCATCTGCTTGGCTGCCTCGTCCGGCCGGGAGGCAGAGCCTGGGCTGGGCAGGCGCTGCGGGAAGCCTGTCTGAAGCGGGAGGTGGTGCCAGGGGGGGATGGCAGTGCCAGGGGCTGATGGTTTTTGTTAGCCGCGGGAGCGCAGCCCGCGGTGGGCAAGAGGCTGCTGCCTACGGCTGGGCACCAGCAGCTCTGCTAAGCAGCTCTTGAAAGAGACCCAACTGTCACAGAGTCAGAGTGCCAGGGGCTGGAGGGGACCTCCAAAGCTCAGCCAGTTCAAGCCCCCTTGCTAGAGCAGGAGCACCCAGAGCAGGGCACACAGGAAGTCATCCAGGCAGACTGGGATATCTCCAGAGAGGGAGACTCCACAGCCCCCCTGGGCAGCCTGTGCCAGGGCTCTGGCACCCTCACAGGGAAAAAATTCCTCCTCATGTTCCCATGGAACTTCCTCTGCCTCAGCTTCCACCACTGCCCCTTGGCCTGGCATTGGGCATCACCCAGCAGAGCCTGGCTCCAGCCTCCTGCCGCTCACCCTGCACATCTTTATCCCCATGGCTGAGGTCACCCTCAGGCTCCTCTGCTCCAAGCTACAGAGCCCCAAACTCCCTCAGGCTCTCCTCCTAAGAGAGATGTTCCACTGCCTGCAGCATCTCTGTGCCAAGTCAAACAGCACCTCCTGAGATGGTAAAGCAACCTCTGGGACCATCTTCTCCTGAGGGTTGCAGCTCCTCTGCTGTGAGAGAGTTGGGGCTGTGCAGGCTGGAGAGGAGAAGGCTCCTAGGAACCCTTCTGGTGGCCTTGCAGTGTCTGAAGGGGGCTGCAGGAAAGCTGAGGAGGAACTTTCTGGGCTATCAGGGAGTGATAGGACTGGGGGGAATGGAACCAGGCTAGAAATGGGGAGATTCAGCCTCAAGCTTAGGGAGAAGTTGTTCAGCATGAGGATGGTGAGAGCCTGGCAGGGGCTGCCCAGGGAGAGTTTAAGGCCAGGCTGGATCATGGAATCATAGAATCATGGAATCACAGAATTGAGCAGGTTGGAAGAGACCTCCAAGCTCATCTAGCCCAGCCTAGCACCCAACCCTAGCCAAGCAATCAACCAGACCCAGAGCGGGTTGGATAGGAGAGGAGCAGGGGGAATGGATCCAAGGTAGAGGAGGGCAGAGTGAGGTTAGACATTAGGGAGAAGTTGTTGAGCAGGAGGGTGCTGAGAGCCTGGCACAGGCTGCCCAGGGAGGTGCTGCAAGCCTCATCCCTGGGAGTTGTTGAGGCCAGGCTGGATGTGGCTGTGGCCTAGAACAGAAACCTTCCAGTAGCTGAAAGGGTCCTACAAGAAAGCTGGGGAGGGGCTTTTAACAAGGGCTTGTTTGATAGGATGAGAGGCAGTGGACTGAAGGTGGAAGAGGGCAAAATGAAGCTGGAGATGAGGAAGAAATGGTTGAGAGTGAGGGTGGGGAGAGACTGGCACAGGCTGCCCAGGCAGGCTGTGGATGTGCCCTCCCTGGAGGTGTTCAAGGCCAGGTTGGATGAGGCCTTGAGCACCCTGGGCTGGTAGAGGTGTCCCTCCTGTTGGAGCTGGATGATCCTGAAGGTCCCTTCCAACCCAACCCTCTCTGTGACCCTGTGAGTCTGCATCCATCCAATACCTCTCATCAGTGCTGGGTCTGAGGCTGGGCACATCACTGCTGAGCCAGCAAAGCCTTCCTCAGGATTCCCACCAAGCTCTCCCTCCAGGGCCACACTGATGGCGCTTTGGCAATGCAGGGGAAAGAAGCTCAGGCTCCAGCCACAGGACTCCAGAACCCCCAGGGCCCAGTGCTGGCACCAGCCCTCTTTAACATCTTCATCCATGGTCAGGATGAGGGCATTGAGGCACCCTCAGTAACTTTGCAGGTGACACCAAGTTGGGTGGCAGTGTTGGTGAGCTGGAGGGCAGGAAGGCTCTGCAGAGGGACCTGGCCAGGCTGTATCCATGGCCAAGGGCAGTGGGATGAGGTTTAACAAAGCCAAGGGCTGGGTCCTGCACCCAGCTCACAGCAACCCCAGGAAGGCTCCAGGCTTGGGGCAGAGTGGCTGGAAAGTGCCCAGCAGAGAAGGACCTGAGGGTGCTGGGTGGTAGCAGCTGAAGATGAGCCAGGGGGTGCCCAGGTGGGCAAGAAGGGCACCAGCAGCCTGACCTGGAGCAGCAATGGTGTGGCCAGCAGTGGTGGTGCCCCTGAACAAGGCACTGGTGAGGCCACAGCTGCAATCCTGGATTTAGTTTTGTGTCTCTCACTCCCAGAAGGACACTGAGGGGCTGGAGCAGGTCCAGAGGAGGGCACCAAAGCTGGGGCAGTGTCTGTGGAGCAGGGCTGGGGAGGAGCAGCTGAGGGAGCTGGGGGTGTGCAGTGTGGAGCAGAGGAGGCTGAGGGCAGAGCTCATTGCTCTCTGCAGCTCCTGAGAGGAGGCTGCAGGGACACCCACCCCTGCAGGGACACCCACTCCTGTAGGGACACCCACCCCTGCAGGGACACCCAC
>VWZE01023144.1:3175-13575 GCA_013396675.1 Eubucco bourcierii
GACTCAGTTGCTGTCTGGGCTGCATGTGCACACTGCAGGCTCATGTTGAGCTTTTCATCAACCCAGACCCCAAGGTCCTTTTCCTCAGGGTTGCTCTAAATATAAATATTTATTTATGTCTATATTTCTTTATATATATATATATATATATATTTGAATTCTTATTCAGCAAAGTCCCCAATTAATTAATTTGGGGCTCTCACTCCAAGAAGGACATTGAGGGGTTGGAGACTCCAAGAAGAACATTGAGGGGTTGGAGTAGGTCCAGAGAAGTGCAACAAAGCAACAAAGCTGGAGAAGGGTCTGGAGAACAGGGCTGGTGAGGAGCAGCTGAGGGAACTGGGGATGTTCAGCCTGGAGAAGAGGAGGCTGAGGAGAGACCTTCTGGCTCTCTGCAACTTCCTGAAAGGATGTTGGAGTGATGCTGGGGTTGGTCTCTTCTTCCTAGTCTCAGGTGATAGGAGAGGAAATGGCCTGAAATAGTGCCAGGGAAGGATAAGGTTGTATATTAGGAACAATTTCTTTGCTGCAAGAGTGGTCAGGGATTGGAATAGGCTGCCCAGGGAGGTAGTGAAGTCACCATCCCTGGAGGCTTTGAAGAAATCTGTGGGCATGGCACTTTGGGACATGTTTTTAGGGCCAAGGTGGTGTTGGGTCGATGGTTGGACTAGATCTGGATGATCTGGGAGGTCTTTTTCAACTGAAACAGTTCTGTGATTCTCTGATCTTGTATTTGGGACCTCCAGCCCCCATTTGCTAATATTTTAAAGCAAATATGTATTGAAGAAAAGGTTCACTCAGTCATTTCCTTGGTGAAATAATTCCTAATGAATCCTTTCATATGAGTTTTGGACTGGATGATCTGGGAGGTCTTTTTCAACTGAAACAGTTCTGTGGTTCCCTGATTTTGTGATTCTCTGATCTTGTATTTGGGACCTCCAGCCTCCATTTGCTAATATTTTAAAGCAAATATGTATTGAAGAAAAGGTTCACTCAGTCATTTCCTTGGTAAAATAATTCCTAATGAATCCTTTCATATCCATGCATAAAGACATCCACGCACATCTTTATAAATATATATTTGAGCAATAAACCATGATTGAAATTAAGTAAAATACACTGTTAAGGTTGATTTAATCTCTTTCACCAAATAACCATTAAAATGAAAATTCCCTCACAGGATGCTCAAGTCAAAATGAGGAACATGGCAATAAACTTCGGGTAATAAAAATAAATTAAAAATCAAAGCTTTACGATGGATTTTCCTATCGAAACGAAAGTGGCAAATTGAAAACAATAATGACACTCATCCACAGTTACAGTTCCAGCAGAACATCTTGGAATTTGATTTACAATTAGTGGCATCATGAAAATGAGCCATCATTTCACGTTTAAAACCGCCACCACTCAATCCATCAAGTATTAAAAGTCTTGATGCTGATTAATGGCACTCCCGCTTGCTGCTCCTCTCAGTGAGGCTTCACAGAAACCAGAGTGATGTTATTTGCTGTGAAGCTGGCATCTTAAAAAGGTTGCACAGCTCCTCCAAAGCCAGTTCATAAGCAGAAGGTATCTGGTGGTTTGAGAAATTGCAGTATCTTACCTAGAGTCTGAGTATAGCCTCATTGGTAAGTTTACAGATGATACCAAGTTAGGTGGCAGAAGTGATTTGAATGAGGGCAGAGAGGCTCCTGGATAGGTTTAGATCAATGGGGCAGCATTAATGGGGTGAGATTCAACAAAGCCAAATGCCAGGTCCTGCACTTGGGGCACAACAACCCCAAGCAATGCTGCAGGCTTGGGGCAGTGTGGTTGGAGAGCTGTTGGCAGAAAGGGACCTGGGGGTTGTAATAGACAGGAGCTGAATGTGAGCCAGCAATGTGCCCAGGCAGCTGAATGTGAGCCAGCAGTGTGCCCAGGAGGCTGAATATGAGCCAGTAGTGTGCCCAGGCAGCTGAATGTGAGCCAGCACTGTGCCCAGGAGGCTGAATATGAGCCAGCAGTGTGCCCAGGAGACTGAATGTGAGCCAGCAGTGTGCCCAGGGAGCTGAATGTGAGCCAGCACTGTGCCCAGGAGGCTGAATATGAGCCAGCAGTGTGCCCAGGAGGCTGAATGTGAGCCAGCAGTGTGCCCAGGGAGCTGAATGTGAGCCAGCAGTGTGCCAGGGAGCTGAATGTGAGCCAGNGCTTCGACTTGGCTTTGGGGAGGCCACACCTTGAGTGTTGTGTTCAGTTTTGGGCACTGCAATACAAGAGAAATGTGGAGGTGCTGGAGTGGGTCCAGAAAAGGACAACAAAGGTGGGAAGGGCCTGGGGAATAAGTCTGATTAGGAGAGACTGAGAGAGCTGGGGATGGTTAGTGTGAAACAGAGGACAAAGGTCCCTTCCAACCTTACCATTCTATGATTCTCTGATCACTTGTGCTTCTTGGTTTTCTCCTCCTTGTCTTTTTGTTATCTTCCTTTTCGCTGTTTTTATTGTTGTTACTCTATTTTATTTTCAGTATTTAACTGTTCTTATCTTAATCCACAAGCTTCCCCCCACCAGTTCTCCCCCTCCATCCTACTGGGAGCTGGTTGCATGGTGCTTAGTTGCCACTTAGGGTTAAACCATGACACACCTGAAAGGCTGTATTTATGTGCCCACTTGCATATAGGAACTCAGCACTGTGGGCTGTGGGTGCAGGATGATATTGTTACACAGTGAGTTCCAAACTAAGACAGTCAGATAGCTGCCAGCTGTGAAATGAGGGAGAAAGGGTGACTCTGACATGAAGAATGCAGGACTCACATTCATTCTCACTCACTATTGATAGAAACAAGAGTGAGGCAGCTGGATACCCCTCGAGGGAGCAGAAGGAAGCAAGAAATGTGACAAAAACACAAGAGATGAGAAAGAAAAGCCAAAGCTGTCAAGGATATGACAGAGTTTGCAGTTGGACAGAAGAAGCTCCACAGCAATTACAAGCCTGAAAAAAGAAAAAAAATCTGAATGATAGCAGTGGGAGAGTAGGGAATAAAACAGAGGGGAGGTCCTGGCCAAAGAACATCAAGAGAAAAGACAAGGATGCAGATCTCACTGCAGAAATATCTACAGCTTTGTCAGTCCTGCTTAACTGTATTTTATTTATTAGGTTGTTTATTTGGCAAGCTCCCTGCCAAAGTTTAAGAGGTGTTAGCAACATGCTTTAAGTTTGGGTCAGCCTTGAACTGGTCAGGTAGTTGGACTAGAGGATCATTGCAGGCCCCTTCTAATTGTAATCTTAACTGTATTTATTGGTTAGGTTGTTTATTTGGCAAGTTCTCTGCCAAAGTTTAAGAGGTATTTGGACAATGCCTTTAGTAACATGCTTCAACTTTGGGCCAGCACTGAACTGGTCAGGCAGTTGGACTAGAGGATCATTGCAGGCCCCTTTTAATTGTATTCTTAACTGTATTTATTGATTGGGTTGCTTATTTGGGAAGTTATCTGCCAAGGTGTGAAGGTTTGGGAGTTCCCTGCCCCCCCACACACTTTGTAAAATGACCCAGACTAGAACTCAGCCAGCTGGAAGTTAAGGACTGAAGCTCTATTTACAGCTCAGCACAATGTACAAGCAGAGATAGACACTATAGACAGGAATAGTTACAGACATAGACAAGTTAAAGGGAATACAGAAACACAACTCCCCTCCCAGAAATCAGAGACCCCAGGAGGGGTTCCCAACCACCCTTCAACCTTCTCAACCTTCTCCCCACCTCTATACCTTACCCCAGGGTTTGCCTTACATGCGAGTTGAGTTTGGAGGATGGACCAGGGGGGTTGGAAGGAAAGTGGTTGTAGAATCATAGAATCATAGAATGGTTAAGGTTGGAAGAGACCTTGAGGATCATCTAGTTCCAACCCCCTGCCATAGGCAGGGACACCTCCCACTAGCACAGCTCACTCAAGGCCTCGTCCAAACTGGCCTTGAACACCTCCAGGGAGGGAGCAGCCACAACCTCCCTGGGCAACCTGTGCCAGTGTCTCACCACCCNTGCAACCCTCTGAGCATCTTGGTGGCCTCCTCTGGACCCACTCCAACACTTCCATGTCCTTCCTGTGCTGGGGGCTCCAGAGCTGCACACAGTGGTTAGTGAAGATTAATCAGCACAGAGAAGCCAAAAGCTAGACCGCCTGAGATGCTGTGCCCCAGAGACTGACTCTGTTATTTATGTTTTGAGTTCTTTTTCTTATCCATCTCAGCAAGCCTATGAGTGAAGTAGACATCACCATGTATTCCTTTCACACCCTAGAGTGTAATTTTCTCTATTAAAATATTCCAGTTAGCCTCAATCCAGCACACAAAGTTTAAGAGGTATTTGCACAATACCTTTAGCAATATGCTTCAAGCTTGGGTCAGCCCTGAACAGGTCAGGCAGTTGGACTGTAGTATCATTGCAGGTCACTTCCAATTCTGCCCCGTCTTAAAATCTTAGACTCTGATAACAAATTCACACCACAGGTGACTAATTACAGCGTGCATCACGCCAGTTCCATTTTAGTGTCTGGTGATAAGCTAAAACTGCTTTTTTTGCTCTTGTGAGGATGATTCCTTTGACATCCTCCTGCACGGTAAAGGGTAAATGAAGCTTAAGTCAGCCGGAGTGGGGGCGCAAACAGGAGTGGCAGTCCCGCAGCGTGCAGGTCCCCCCAGCCACTGCCCTTATGCAATCTCTGTTAGAACATTCTGCAGGCACGAAGTTGAAAATCACCTGTCACGTCCCCTACCTGCCATATGGCACACCAGCTTGAAGAGATAAAAGATTGTTACCTGAATAGCCTCACCAGAGGACAAAATCAAAACATCAGCAAGGGAGAAGATGCAGGATTGAATTTTCTGCCTAAAGTTGTAAACCTCAGGGGTTACACTTGCAGGTGGATATCCCACCATATACAAACGATAAGTGAATAACTGGAATCATAGAATCAACCAGGTTGGAAGAGACCTCCAAGATCATCCAGTCCAACCTAGAACTCAGCCCTATCCAATCAACTAGACCATGGGTTAGCCCAGAAGCCCCAATGAGACCCTGAGGTCTCATTAAGAAGTGTGTGTCCAGCAGATCAAGAGAGGTTCTCCTCCACCTCTATCCTGGTGAGACCCTCATCTTGAGTACTGTGTTCAGTTTTGGGTTCCCCACTTTAAGAGGGACAGGGATCTGATAGAGAAGGCACAGCAGAGGGCTATGAGGATGATGAGAGGACTGGAGCAGTGCCTGGTGAGGAGAGGCTGAGGGATCTGGGGTTGCTTAGTCTGGAGAGAGAAGATTGGGAAGGGGTCCAATAAATGCTTATAAATATCTGGGGTCTGGGGGTGGGGGACAGGCTCTGCTCACTTGCTGCCTGGGATAGGACAAGGAGCAATGGATGGAAGCTGCAGCACAGGAGGTTCCAGCTCAACACAAGGGGTAACTTCTTGCCTGGAAGGGTCCCAGAGCACTGGCACAGGCTGCCCAGAGAGGTTGTGGAGTCTCCTTCTGTGGAGCCTTTCAGGGTCTGTCTGGATGTGTTCCTGTGAGCCCTGAGCTAGGTTATCTGGTCCTGCTCTGGCAGTGGGGTTGGACTGGATGATTTCTTTGGTTCCCTTCCAACCCCTGACATCCTGTGAGCCTGTGATCCTAGAAATGGTTATCTCAGCAACATCATCTTATTCAGGTGGCAACCTCAGAGAAACCTGATGGTTTCCAAGAACACTCATTCCACAGAGATACTCTAAAATGACATGGCAAACAGCAAAGAAGGAGTTGTCGACTGCTTCCAAAACACAGATGAGACCAAAGAAATATCCCCAAGCAGCAGCAGGTGTTGTCACATATCAGGAGATTAAAATCCTAACTTTTCTTTTTTTTCTTTTTTCCCCCTGAATAGTGCCAGTGTAGCTGATGAGTGAAAAACATAGCATTGCTGTAAAGGCATTATGACTCCAATCTTGTGAAAGTAGCAAAGTAGCACTGCTTCCCCACCCACCCACCGCTCTAAGTCAAAGAAAAATATATTCTCTAAACTGCTTACTGAAGGCATCAGGAACCAAAGCCACCTAAGTCAGCCTTATGTTTCCCTGTGATGAGCTGGAAGAGTTCCTGCATGGCATATACAGCCATAGAGTCAATTTATCCAGCAAAACCTAAAATATAGTAGAAAAATAAAAATAAATTAAATGCTATTCCTTAGTCAATAAATTCCTGTTTCTGATTTCCTACCCATTTCCCAATATGCAGTTCCATTTACTCTCTTTTTCCCTTCCTAGCATCTCTTTGGGTTTGGTTTTTTTTTTTTTTTTTCCATTTCTCTTGCTGGTTGCTTAGTTTCATTGAAAATAAAGCCATTTGCCACTCATCCTCAAACCTCATCACTCTTTTGCCCTGTGTCAGCTGTTTTGGCATCAAAATTACTTCCTTTTACTCTTCCTTTACAAGGAATAGTTCAAATCTGATGATCTTACATGAAGCATTACCTCTTGTGTCCAGAGAAGGGCACTGAGGCTGGTGAGGGGCCTGGAGCACAGCCCTGTGAGGAGAGGCTGAGGAAGTTGGGAGTGTGCAGCCTGCAGAAGAGGAGGCTCAGGGCAGACCTCATTGCTGTCTACAACTACCTGAAGGGAGGTTGTAGCCAGGTGGGGTTGGGCTCTGCTGCCAGGCAATCAGCAACAGAAGGAGGGGACACAGTCTCAAGTTGTGNCAGAAGGAGGGGACACAGTCTCAAGTTGTGGCAGAGGAGGTCTAGGCTGGATGTTAGGAGGAATTTCTTGCCAGAGAGAGTGATTGGCATTGGAATAAGTTGCACAGGGAGGTGGTGGAGTGCCCATCCCTGGATGTGTTGAAGCAAAGCCTGGCTGGGGCACTTAGTGCCATGGTCTGGTTGATTGGCTAGGGCTGGGTGATAGGTTGGGCTGGGTGAGCTTGGAGGTCTCTTCCAACCTGGTTGATTCTATGATTTATCTCTCTCAGTCATATTACCCTGTCACAAGAGTCACAGTGACTTGTGAACTTCAACACCTTTTCAGCCCTACTAGAGCTGATAAGCAGGGGATTGCTGCTTTGCTTTCCTTTGCACTGACCAAGAGTGGATTTAGCATTGACCTGACCCAGAGATTGAATTGAATCATTAGGTAAAATTGAATGCTTGTAGAAAATATGTAAAATAGTGTAGTGATATATAATGTAATGGGCTGCCTCAAAAGCTCTTCTGTACAACTCTGCAGAGATGTTACAGAGGTTATTTATTTTGCCTCAGATGTTCTTTCTGTTCATCACTTATGAAAGCTTCCAGATAAATTTATACAAATTCTAGAGGGATTCTTTCTAAACAAAATTCTTTGTAGCATTGCCAATGATAGCTCAGAATACATAAGGGAGGGGGGAGGAAAAAAACCAACAAAAACCCTCATTTTCTATCTTTCTGAAAAACACTGATTGCCAGGAATTATTCTTTACCTCAATTTATATCTATAAAACTACATCTTCACCAGAAATATGTAGGTACTTACACAGATTTCTGAAATAGAGCTGGAAAATATTACTAAGGGAAAAAAAATAATGTCAAAAACCTGTTGTAATCCATATAAGATACCAATTTTCCTGTCTGCCCTTTGATTAAGCATTTCATTAGACTCTCACTCCTAGCAGGAAACATCCTTTGGATATAGCACATAAGATTTATTTCAGGAAAACATGATTTATTTCAGGAAAGGAGACTCAAGTTAAAACAATTTTCACATCTCCTAACCACATGGCATAGTGGAGAATCTCCCATAGATCACCTGAAGCTGGACAGAGTTCTCAGATCATTCAACAGTAAGATTTAGTTGTCACTTAGTGGAAATTTCATTATTATTATTATTATTATTATTATTATTATTATTACCATTATTACCATTATTACCATTATTACCATTATTACCATTCTTATATTATATTATTTATTATTGTTTTATTATTATTCATTGATTTCTTTTTAATTTGTGCTGCTGGCAGTTGTGATAAGGTGTTGTACTTTTCACAACTTTCTAATCACTATCAGCTCTGGAGGAACTGAGTTGAAGATGCCTTTGCGACTTCTTTTCCCATCTAAATGGCAACCTCTCATTTTGGATGTCTTCAGTGACTTCTTGGAGTTGAGCTAGAGGAAATCATAGAATCACAGAATGGTAAGGCTTGAAGAGTCTCACATCTGAGCTGTGAAATTTTCTCCAAAAGTCCCCTAAAAACCTGTATGTGTAACTGTACCTTCCACTGTTTTCATGCTTTCCAAGATCTGAAGTCATAGGCTTGCAATTTGAACAGAAATCTTCATTCTTTCACTTCTAATTTTATAAGACTCTGCTTCTGCTCCCTCTGTTTCATTAATTTAGAGTCATGAAGTTTTGCCTACAGGAACAGTCTGGGCTGAAGCACCTCTGCTACAAGAACAGGCTAGGACAGTTGGGTCTTTCAAGCCTGCAGAAGGGAAGGCTCTGGAGAGACCTTACAGCAGCCTTCCAGTATTAGAAGGGGACCTACAAACTGGAGAGAGACTTTTTACACAGGTATATAGTGACAGGATAGTGGGCAACAGCTGAACTGGAGGAATCACAGAATGGTAAGGTTGGAAGGGACCTCAAGGATCAACCAGCTCCAACCCCCTACCATAGGCAGGGACACCTCCCACTAGCACAGCTCACTCAAAGCCTCGTCCAACCTGGCCTTGAACACCTCCAGGGAGGGAGCAGTCACAACCTCCCTGGGCAACCTGTGCCAGTGTCTCACCAGCCTCACTGTATCTCTGAATATTTTAGAGTACACACAAGCCTGCCTTGGACTTGATGGTCTCAAAGGTCTTTTCCAATATGGTAAATTCTGTCACTTTGTGATTCCATGATTAAATCTATTAAACACTGTTGCCATAGATCTGGAGTTAGTTTTTAAGACTTTCCGTCTTTGACTTTCACTCTTGCTTCTTTGTTATAGGATCATAGAATGGTTTAAGTTGGAAAGGACCTCAAGGATCAGCCAGTTCCAAGCCCCTACCATAGGCAGGGACATCTCCCACTAGCACAGCTCACTCAAGACCTCATCCAACCTGGTCTTGAACACCTCCAGGGAGGGAGCAGCCACAACCTCCCTGGGCAACCTGTGCCAGTGTCTCACCAGACAAACACATCTGCTGCTGAGTTCAGTGCTTCCTCTGTTTTACTTTCAGGGAATATTTGGGATTCTTCAAGTAGTGTTTTTGTGTCTGCAGTCAGAACAGCAAATGCAGAATCACTAAGTGGTTTAGGTTGGAAGTGACCTCAAAGACCATCTGGTTCCAATCCCCCCACACCACAGGCAGGGACACTTCCCACTATCTTTTTTCCACATTTCTGCTGCTTTCCTCATAAAGTTTTTCTGGAACCTTCTTTGACACAAGCATTTGAAAGTTTTCCTGTCTGAGAAATTGCTTTTTCTTTCCAAGTTTTCCTATCTGGGTGCAGCTTTGATGAACAGCCTCCCTTCAGCAAACATATTTAGGTTCTTCCAAGCAACACCATCTCACCTGCTGCAGTACTTGTTACATACTGTGGGGAAGTTAACTTAGGCTGAGTATTGCAGTCTGAAATGAGTAATTGAACTTCCAAACTGAAGAAGATGATACTGCTTTTTAGAAGGATGTTAGTTAAGCCAGTTGTCAGCACTTGTCCTAAACACACAACAGGAAGATAAGCAAGAAAGAGAGTTTATCTAAACAGCTTCATTACTTTAGCCCTTCCTTAAAGAAGAGCTTCTGTCAGGCTCTGCTCCTCAGTAGCAGTTCACAGTCTCCTCAAATTAGAAGGGTTAGAAAATGCTTCTCGTATGAATGATGAGCACCATCCCCCTAAACTGCCAGCTCTAGGGAAAACTTGTACAAAGGTAGGTTCTCTTCAGATTTCATCAATGAAGTTGGCTATAAGGACACAGCATTTTAACTAAAGTTTCTTGCTTTCAGTTAATTTTTTTTTTTTCACCTGCGTGCCCTTCACATCAAAGGCAACTGAGTTTTCTGGAAGGTATGAAGAGGGTTTTTTTCCCCTCTGAAATGGTTTACAGGTAACCAAAAAGTAAGGGACAGTTCCTTTGGCTTGAGAAAGAGATTATTGCCTCTCCATGTCCCAGTATGAGTAAGAATAAACTGTGCAAGTAACCCATTTTCTGAATTAGACTCAAAAAGTTTCTAGCAAACATGCTTAGTGAGGCCACTGTTGGTCTCTTCTCCCAGGTAACAGAATCACAGAATCACAGAGTCACAGTGACACAGAATCACAGTCCAGAATCACAGAGTTACAGAATCACAGTCACAGAGTCACAGAATCACAGAGTCACAGAGTCAGAGTCACAGAATCACAGAGTGAGTCACAGAGTCACAGTGTCACAGAATCACAG
>VWZE01023144.1:28586-43595 GCA_013396675.1 Eubucco bourcierii
CTCCCTGGAGGTGTTGAAGGTCAGGTTGGAGGAGGCTTTGAGTGACCTGTACTAGTGGGAGGTGCCCCTGCCTATGGCAGGGGGTTGGAACTGGATGATCTTTGAGGCCCTTCCAACCTTACCATTCTATGATTCTCTGATCACTTGTCCTTCTTGGTTTTCTCCTCCTTGTCTGTTTGTTATGTCCCTTTTCATTGTTTTCTATTGTTGTTACTCTGTTTTGTTTTCAGTATTAAACTGTTCTTCTCTTAATCCACAAGCTTCCCCCTACCAATTCTCCTCCCCATCCTAGGGGAAGGTGGTTGCATGGTGATTAAAGACTCACAGGACATTAGGGGTTGGAAGGGAGCTCCAGAGATTATCAAGTCCAATCCCCAATCATCAAGTCCAACCCCAACATCTAAATGTTTCTCATAGGTAACCATAACCTGTTAAATAATCTGATGTGTGAAATCAGATTGAAGTGCCAAATTGAAAGAACTTTGAACAGCTCTGTGTTGGTTTGGGAGTTACCTGCCCCCCCACACTTTGTAAAATGACCCAATTAGCCTCAAACCAGCACAATCTCTCTCCAGGTATCACAGGACTGCAAACACTTAACAGCAGATAGGAATAAAAAAACCATTTGCTGAATAACCTTGCCAATAATTTGGGGGATGGATCACAAGAGAATTCCAGTCAAATAAAGAACTCCTTAGGTGTATTGCTGAGGCTCAACAGTATTGAAGCAGCTAGTTTTCATCAGCTGCCTTGAGATGTTCAAGGCCAGGTTGGATGAGTCCTTGAGTGACCTGTACTAGTGAGACTTGTCCCTGCCTATGGTAGAGGGTTGGAACCAGATGATCCTTGAGGTCCCTTCCAACCTTACCATTCTATGATTCTCTGATCACTTGTCCTTCTTGGTTTTCTCCTCCTTGTCTTTTTGTTATCTCCCTTTTCATTGTTTTTATTGTTGTTACTCTATTTTATTTTCAGTATTAAATTGTTCTTATCTTAATCCACAAGCTTCCCCCCCACCAATTCTCCTCCACATCCAACTGGGAGGCGGTTGCATGGTGATTAAAGACTCACAGGATGTTAGGGGTTGGAAGGGAGCTCCAGAGATTACCAAGTCCAATCCCCAATCATCAAGTCCAACCCCAACATCTAAATGTTTCTCATAGGTAACCATAACCTGTTAAATAATCTGATGTGTGAAATCAGATTGAAGTGCCAAGTTGAAAGAACTTTGAACAGCTCTCTCCAAGCATCACAGGACTGGAAACACTTAACAGCAGATAGGAATAAAAAAAAAATCATTTGCTGAATAACCTTGCCAATAATTTGGGGGATGGATCACAAGAGAATTCCAGTCAAATAAAGAGCTCCTTAGGTGTACTGCTGATGCTCAACAGTATCGAAGCAGCCAGTTTTCATCAGCTGCCTTCAAACCCCTTAGCTCTCACTGTTTCCACCACAAGTCATAAAAACACACCCAATTTCAAACTAGTATGTTTACAGCTCCAGGGGTAGAGGCAGCAAGATTCATCTGTCACCTTGTCTCCACCTAGAGCAGATCTACCTGATAGGTGTTCTCAAAATATCTTATCATGCTGGATTTCTTAACACACACACACCCCGTGAAGAAATGTGGAGGTGAAAAAAAGCTGTCCTAAAATACCAGTGCTTCAAGAACCCTGGTGAATACTGGAGAATCAGCTTTGAAATTTCACTGAAATTCAAAATGTCCCTCCCTGGAACAGGAATATCTACTCCCCACAACAGCCTCAGTCCTCAGGCCTTGGCTATGGTCTGACAAAATTGGGTTTCTTCAGTTCTGAACGTTTGGTGACAGGGAAGGAGGGAAAAAGAAATAGAGATGCATGCTCCATCCACCTAAAAACAACCCAGTGATCAGATTTTTTTTTTTCCTTTTTATTCATATCAGTGAAGTGTTAGAGAACTATATAGAATATTCTAAAGAAAAATCTCCTCTGAATATGTATATAAAAGCTAGAATGAATTATTTTTTTTTTTTGGAGAACTTCAGCAACTCCAGTAGTAACCCGTGAAGCGCTGGGCTGAAGTGGTTCAAACGGCAGCTGATATTCAAATAATCCATTGAAAGTGTATTTGCAACAGCTTGGCATCATGAAAAGAATTTTTGGATAAAGAGGAACAGATGAAGAGAAACAGTAAAGAGAACTCAGAGGAGCTGTCAAAGTCCCCCAGGACAGTTTTAGACAGAATTAGGACACCATTTGCAGGGAAAGTTGTTGTTATGGACACTGAAGGCTCAGCCCCAACTCTGCATGAAGGAAGCAGTCAGCAAAGGACTGTTGGGCTGCTCAGTGCTGATCAGAATTCAATTTACATTTAATTTTCCTGTAATTTGTTGGTTCCAAATGGTGAAGTAGTGATCCAGCCCCAGACTGGACTTTAATCTTGGAGGGCCATGAAGATGATCAGAGGGCTGCAGCTGAGGACAGGCTGAGCGAGTTGGGGTTCTACAGCCTGGAGAAGAGAAGGTTTCCAGGAGACCTTAGAGTAGCCTTCCAGGATCTGAAGGGGGTCTACAGGAAGGCTGGGGAGGGACTATTGACAAGGTCTTGCAATGCCAGGACAAGGGGCAATGGGTTTGAACTGGCAGAGGGGAGATTGAAACTGGATGTTAGGAGGAAGTTGTTTGCAGTGAGGGTGGTGAGACACTGACACAGGTTGCCCAGGGAGGTTGTGGCTGCTCCCTCCCTGGAGGTGTTCAAGGCCAGGTTGGAGGAGGTCTTGAGTGAGCTGTTCTAGTGGGAGGTGTCCCTGCCTATGGCAGGGGGTTGGAACTAGATGCTCCTTGAGGTCCCTTCCAACCTTGCCATTCTATGATTCTGTATGTTCTCCTGTAGAGCACCCTGCCTAGGAAATCTGAGCAAAGCTGAGAGACGGAGTCACGCAGAGGACACCAATCTCTGCTTCAGAGACACAAGAGTTAAAGCAAACATTGTGTGTTAGGTAGTGACAGAGAGCATTGGGCAGGTGCCAGAACAGGTAGAAAGACACCATCTGGGAGATGTAACTGATACTTTGGCAAAGAACATTCCCTCTGCAAAGAGACGACGGCACACGGCAGGTTCACAGCCTCCGCAAGGTGTTCCAGAGATTATCTCAGCATCCCTGCTGTTGAATCCCAACTACAATTGCAGCACTGACTTGTACTTGATTTCCCCAGGTCTTCAGAGAGTGCTGTAGGCACTTTCTCTTCCTTTTCTCTCCTCTGCAGGCTTCATGGTCCAAAGCTTGACATAATTAATCTTTGATTAAGGATTAAAAATAGCTCTAGAAGAAGAAATCAAGGTAGATTGTTTCCAGAATACCAAAGACAGGGGTGTTGGGGTATTCTTAGGGACAGCAAGATACTTTTAAATTCTACACCAGATAGGACTGGAATTTTTATACATTAATAATTTTTTTTTAACTTTTTAAAAATTTATTTATAAAATTCTATATATATTTTTTATAAATTCCAGTTTATATATTTTTATAAATTCCAGGCCCAATAAACATTGGCCCACAGGTGCAGATAATTCTTTTCATAATGAAAAGAGGGATAAGCTTCAGACACTTTCCCACCTAGCATGTGATTGCCTCAGTATCCCACTCTTACACACCTTCCAGTGCACAGGCAAGCAGCACCAGAACAAGAGGACACAGTCTCAAGCTGTGCCAGGGGAAGTTTAGGCTGGAGGTGAGGAGAAAGTTGTTGCCTGAGAGAGTCATTGACTGCTGGAATGGGCTGCCCAGGGAGGTGGTGGAGTCAGCATCCCTGGAGGTGTTCAAGGCAGGTTTGGACGTGGCACTTGGTACCATGGTCTGGTCTTGAGGGCTGTGGGAATGGGTTGGACTTGATGAGCTTTGAGGTCTCTTCCAACCATGGTGATACTGTGATACTGTGATACTGTGTGTGTGAGGTTGCTCAGTGACTTGGGTATCCAAATTTCAGTAGACAATGCAGTGTCCAAGAGCTTGGTGACACAGAGACTTTCATAGCTTGAGCTCTTTGCCAGTACTCAGTCAGTGGTTTATTCTGTAGCAATATAGCAAATATTTATCATAGAATGGTAAGGTTGGAAGGGACATCAAGGATCATGTAGTTCCAACCCCCTGCCATAGGCAGGGACACCTCCCACTAGTACAGGTTACTCAAGGCCTCACCCAATCTGGCCTTGAACACCTCCAGGGAGGGAGCAGCCACAACCTCCCTGGACAACCTGTGCCAGTGTCTCACCACCCTCAAACAACTGCAAACAACTTCCTCCTAATATCCACTTTCAATCTCCCCTCTGCCAGTTCAAACCCACTGCCCCTTGTCCTGTCGTTGCAGGACCTTGTAAATAATCCCTCCCCAGCCTTCCTGTAGGCCCCCTTCAGATCCTGGAAGGCTATTTGGACCCATCTACACAGTTACTTTATCAAATTATTATATTTCATCATTGTGGATATGCCCTGGCTTCCTGACAGAGAGTGGGAATAAGGAGAAGAGACTAAACATTCTCTTTAGGAAGAACTAAGAGACAAGAGACTTCATTATAAATACAGTTGGAAATACAGACCATTAGAAACTAGCAACCAATTAAGGCCCTTTTATCTTCCTGCTTCTTATCTTTATCTCAATTCTTATCTTCTAAAACCTTTGAATAGGAAAGGAATAGACCATTATAAAGGCAGCAAGTGGAGTTCAAGGTGGATAACTGATTATGAAGTCTCCAAAGGCACCCAGGGCTCTCAGAAGCCAGGATATAATTTAGAAATTGATAATCTACCTCTGAGTGCTTCAGCCACAGAATACTCCACAATGCCTTAGGTGATCTCGAGATATTGGCAGCAAGATAGTTACCTCCTTGTAGACCTCCACAAAATTGCCACCTTATTTCCAGAGAAGGGAGTCTTGCAGCAGCAACCTGCTGCATGGCACAGAGCTGAGCAAAGAGCCTTTCAGTAGCAGCCCACACCTCAGGCCATTCAGCCTAGAGCACCCAAACAGCTTTGATAAAACAAAGTGATGGTTCAAACCTCACTTTCAGTGAAAGAAAGACTTTCAGAAATTTAGGTCAGTGCTAATTCTTGTCAGAGGCTCTTTGGCTAAAGCCCAGGTAAACACCTACAGCAACCACAGGCACAAAACCTATTTGTACCCAAATGCTTTGCTTCATTAAATCTGGCTCTAAAATTGCAGTGCAATAAAACAAAGCAGGGTGGTGTGTCAAACTGCAACAATAATCTCCCTAAAACCAGAGCTAGCAACACCACCCTACGTTACTGGCTTGCATAAAGTCCTCTTTTTCAGGTTTAATGCACTACTCAGACAAGTCATTGCAGGCTATGAATTTTTGTGTGCTTCAGGCAGCAGCTGTTAGGAAGGCACCCAGGTCTACATGTAAATTACACAGCTGCAGACCTCCTGGGGGCAATTAGCATAGGTCAGACCAAGATATTCCTTGTATTAAAAGAAGGACTTTGTTCAAGTAATGCTGTAGACTTAGTTTCTTGAAGTGAGGAGTTCAAGCTCACAGACCAGCTTCAGCAAAATAAAAAAGAACCTGGCTGGAAATGGCAGTGCCTCATTTTATTCCTTTTTTTCCAACAGCCTTATTCCTTTATTCCTTTTTTTTTTTTTTTTCAGCAGCCTTAGGATGGAGTAAAAATGATTTATTCAAAACTACCTTTTAATTAAAACAAGGGAAAGAGTTCTATGTATATATGTGCTGGTTTGAGGCTAATTGGAATATATTAATAGAGAAAATTATATTACAGGCTGTGAAAAGGAAACAATGGTGATGTCTGCTTCACTCATAGGCTGTCAAAGAGAGCAACACACCTGTCTGATGCAAATTTCAGTTAGGCTGGGCTAGGTTGGAATTTGAGAGCTGCATTTGGGTTAAAGCACAAAGGCTTAATAAAAAATAAAAAAAAAATAAAAATCTTTCAAAGTCATGCAAATTTAGTCACCTCAAGGAACAAGTTTTACGTGTTCTCCAAGGCCTTCTGGGGGAAAAGTTCAACTTGGCCACTCTGGAAAGAAAAAAAACCAAAAACAAACAAAAAAAACCAACCCAAAAAACTTGTGAAATGGTATTTNAATAGACATCTCTTATGGCATTGAGACAAAAATCTTAATGCTAAGTTGAGGCATTTAAATGTTTAAAAGCTGTAATGCTATTCAAAGCTGGCTAGGAAAAGGCTAGAAACCTTTGCCTATCTGCTAGGCTCATAGCAATTAAAAAAGAATTAGAGATAGCACTCTCCCAGAATAAACAAACAGTTGAAGTATTAAGAGAACCAATGAGCCAGAATGCTCTTGATGGGTGTTTCAGAGAATTTGTGCAGGAAAAAAGAAAAACAAACAAACAAAAAAAAAACCAACCCAAAAAACTTGTGAAATGGTATTTACAAACTTTAAATGTAGTTTTATAAACCTCAGAGATTTATGGACAGCTTTAAACCTTCTGCTGTCCTGGGGTCTCTCTTCCCCTAATATTTTCTGAGCACAACACCTGGACCTTGTCTTAATTTAGAATTAACAAGCATTAAAACAAACCAATTCTTCTGTGTAGAGCCCAAATGCAGTGTTTCAGGCTAAAGGTGGAATTCACTCAAACTGCTAAATTCAGCTGAATTCATCTACCTTTAATAAAGATTGTTCCAACTGCAGGTATTCCCAAACTGTCCAAAACTTGACCTGCTGAGGAAATCAATTAGTCAGGGTTAGAGGCTCTAATTGGAAATTATTTTGTTCATTAGGAAGGCAGGAAAGAAGATAAATGTGTCAGAGAGAGAAAAGCAGCATCCAGGTGAACACTGGGGACTGCTACAGGGGCTTGATGCCAAAGAGGTGGGAGATGTGACCTAGCATCTCCTTTCCTCCTGCTTCAGGGAGACTCCACTGTGTACATTTCTGAGAATGAAGGGAAGAGCATCCTTGGACCTGCTGGAGGGAATCAAGAGGAGGCTACAACGATGTCCAGAGGAATGGAACACATCTCCTGTGAAGAAAGGCTGAAAGAGTTGAGTGGTTCAGACAGAAAAAGAGAAATCTCCGGAGAGATCTCATGGCAAACTTCCAGTACTTAAAGGGGGCCTGTAGGAAAGACAGGGAGGGACTTCTTAGCAGGGTCTGATGACCCTGCTGAAATCAATTAGTCAGGGTTAGAGGCTCTAATTGGAAATTATTTTGTTTGTTGGGAAGGCAGGAAAGAAGATAAATGTGTCAGAGAGAGAAAAGAAGCATTCAGGTGAACACCGGGGACTGCTACAGGGGCTTGACGTCAAAGAGGTGGGAGATGTGAGCTAGCATCTCCTTTCCTCCTGCATTCAGGGAGACTCCACTGTGTACATTTCTGAGAATGAAGGGAAGAGCATCCTTGGACCTGCTGGAGGGAATCAAGAGGAGGCTACAACGATGTCCAGAGGAATGGAACACATCTCCTGTGAAGAAAGGCTGAAAGAGTTGAGTGGTTCAGACAGAAAAAGAGAAATCTCTGGAGAGATCTCATGGCAAACTTCCAGTACTTAAAGGGGGCCTGTAGGAAAGACAGGGAGGGACTTCTTAGCAGGGTCTGATGACCCTGCTGAAATCAATTAGTCAGGGTTAGAGGCTCTAATTGGAAATTATTTTGTTCATTAGGAAGGCAGGAAAGAAGATAAATGTGTCAGAGAGAGAAAAGCAGCATCCAGGTGAACACTGGGGACTGCTACAGGGGCTTGATGCCAAAGAGGTGGGAGATGTGACCTAGCATCTCCTTTCCTCCTGCTTCAGGGAGACTCCACTGTGTACATTTCTGAGAATGAAGGGAAGAGCATCCTTGGACCTGCTGGAGGGAATCAAGAGGAGGCTACAACGATGTCCAGAGGAATGGAACACATCTCCTGTGAAGAAAGGCTGAAAGAGTTGAGTGGTTCAGACAGAAAAAGAGAAATCTCCGGAGAGATCTCATGGCAAACTTCCAGTACTTAAAGGGGGCCTGTAGGAAAGACAGGGAGGGACTTCTTAGCAGGGTCTGATGACCCTGCTGAAATCAATTAGTCAGGGTTAGAGGCTCTAATTGGAAATTATTTTGTTCATTAGGAAGGCAGGAAAGAAGATAAATGTGTCAGAGAGAGAAAAGAAGCATTCAGGTGAACACCGGGGACTGCTACAGGGGCTTGACGTCAAAGAGGTGGGAGATGTGAGCTAGCATCTCCTTTCCTCCTGCATTCAGGGAGACTCCACTGTGTACATTTCTGAGAATGAAGGGAAGAGCATCCTTGGACCTGCTGGAGGGAATCAAGAGGAGGCTACAACGATGTCCAGAGGAATGGAACACATCTCCTGTGAAGAAAGGCTGAAAGAGTTGAGTGGTTCAGACAGAAAAAGAGAAATCTCCGGAGAGATCTCATGGCAAACTTCCAGTACTTAAAGGGGGCCTGTAGGAAAGACAGGGAGGGACCTTTTAGCAGGGTCTGTTGTGACAGGATGAGGGTGACGGTTTGAAACTAAAAAAGCAGAGATTCAGACTAGACATAGTGGAGAAGCATTTCACAATGAAGGTGGTGAAACATTGGCCCAGCTTGCCCACAGAGGTTGTAGATGACTTGTCCTTGGAGACAGTCAACCTCGGTCAGATTGGATGGGGCTCTGAGCAACCTGATCTAGTTGAAGGTGTCCCCTGCTCACTGCAGAGTGGGGATGGACTCAGTGACCTTTAAAAGTCCTTTCCAACCCAAAGCATTCTCTGATCTATGCACATCAAAAGTTAATGCAGCGTCACAACACATACAGAGCCTTGACTGCTGTCCACCTCTGCAGGCTGAGAGGCTAATGAGGAAGAGGCTGGCAAAAGCCTGGGCACTTTCAGTTATTTATACTCCCTTCTCTCCAGGATATAAATGTACTGGGGGGGAAATAAAAATGCAAATATATTTTTAGTCATCTTCACACTGCATGCACATACATATATAAAAATACACACACAGACACACACACAGCATCTCTTTGAAAGCCATGAGAAGGGGTAAGCCATTCTTAGTACTGCTCCAGAGACTTCTGGAATTACATCAGTCCTGCACATGTGTTCTCAGAGAGCAAAGCACTGCAGTGGAGACCAACGTACTTGCAGCATGCTGCCAACAAAGTAAGGGGCAAGCAGGACACTAAGTCCTCGCTCCAGACTGCCTGTGACTAAAATCATAGAATCATAGAATGGTAATGTTGGAAGGGACCCCAAGGATCATCCAGTTCCAACCCCCTGCCATAGGCAGGGACACCTCCCACTAGCACAGCTCACTCAAGGCCTCATCCAACCTGGCCTTGAACACCTCCAGTGAGGGAGCAGCCACAACCTCCCTGGGCAACCTGTGCCAGTGTCTCACCACCCTCACTGTAAATAACTTCCTCCTAACATCCAGTTTCAATCTCCCTTCTGTCAGTTCAAACCCATTGCCCCTTGTCCTGTCATTGTAAGCCCTTGTCAATAGTCCCTCCCCAGCATTCCTGTAGGCCCCCTTCACACAGTATCACCAAGGTTGGAAGAGACCTCAAAGCTCATCAAGTCCAACCCATTACCACAGCCCTCAAGAACAGACCATGGCACCAAGTGCCACGTCCAAACCTGCCTTGAACACCTCCAGGGATGGTGACTCCACCACGTCCTTGGGCAGCCCATTCCAGCAGTCAATGACTCTCTCAGTCAAGAACTTTCTCCTCACCTCCAGCCTAAACTTCCCCTGGTGCAGCTTGAGACTGTGTCCTCTTGTTCTGTCACTGGTTGCCTGAGAGAAGGTAACCTCCCCCCGGCCACAACCACCCTTCAGGTAGTTGTTCAGATCCTGGAAGGCTGCTATCAGGTCTCCTGGAAGCCTTCTCTTCTCCAGGCTGCAGAGCCCAAACTCTCTCAGCCTGACCTCACAGCAGAGCTGCTGCAGCCCTCTCAGCATTCTCACGGCCTCCTCTGGATCCACTCCAACACTTCCATGTCCTTCCTGTACTGAGGGCTCCAGAGCTGCACAGAGGACTCCAGGTGGGGTCTGAGGAGAGCAGAGCAAAGGGGCACAACCCCCTCCCTTGCCCTGCTGGCCACGCTTCTCTTGATGCAGCCCAGGACTCAGTTGGCTGTCTGGGCTGCATGTGCACATCCTGCAATACAGGATGCAAAGTCAAAGAACTAAAGAGCAACTAAAGCTTGACAGATAGTATAATTAATTAATTAACTAAACACACCAAAATATCCCAAACCACTTCCCCTCAAAAAAACCCCACAAACTCCAAAAATCCCCCAAAGCAACAAGAGCAACAAACCCCAAATCAACCTAATACTAATAATAATAATAATTAAAAAAAAAACCAAAAAACAAAAAACCAAAAACCCTCAGGTGTCCTCTTTCAAAACTTGTAACTTTTAATCTATAAAATGAAAACTTTTGATGGGCATCAGGTTGTGTGTCCCTGGAACGAAATATGGATGTGTAGCTCTCATGAAAGTAAAGTATTTCAAAGAGGGCATGAAGGAGGAAACACATCTTAAATATAATACCTCTCTCAGGAGGAATCTCTCTCAGTGTCAGTTCATGACACTGCAGACTTTGATGCTGCTTTGACAAATATTTTCTCTAAGGTGAACTATAAGATGCTTGAGTTTCTTTTTTCTCTCTTTTTTTTTTCCCCCCCCCTCACACTTCTGTTTTATGTAGGCACTGTACTGAAATGACAACCTCTAGTCCCTCCAATCATTCAGAGATGGGAGCATAAACACCATTTATTTTCATTAAACTGCTACACATTTCTTATTAAGGGAATTTAGGCCATTAGCTCATGACAAAATATCTCATTCAATGTAATTTTAATTTTTGACCTGCAAGGAAGAGCAGAAGTAAATAAGATACACTTGAAAGAGCAATGTAAGTTTTCTTTCTTAATTTCCCTTTAAAACAAAACAAAACAAAACCTAGCAGAGTTATTTGTCACTCTGACAAACTAATGAAAGATGTCCTGATATTTCCTCTTTATTCTTCCAATTTTAGAGTGACCTGCAATTTTAATTTTTATTTTTTTTTTTTTGGTCTCAAGTTCTTAGTTGGTCTTTTTTTATTATTATTTTTGGTGAAAGGCAAAGCTATCTCTTCACTCCACATTGCTTTGCAGTCTCAAAATAGACATCTAACGTGAAAACACAGGCAGAGCTGCAACAAGCAGAGCTGCCAAGATAACAGCAAGAAAATCCACCCTTTGCTTTTACCTTGGTGCACCAGTTTAAAATATTTTGCTTTAAGCAGGGTATTTAAAATCTAGATGGAGAACAGGATAAAGCAGGTGGTACTGGCCATGCTACCTGAAAAGCTTCATGACCCACAGCCACAGTTCAGGGTTTTTTTATTCCCCCCTCTTTTAATGCATTAGGTTAGGAGGAGAAACTACTTCCCTGTTCAGCTCTATCACTCAATTTTCACTCTGTGCACAATTCTTATGGGCTGCCATCTCTATCTCCTTCAATTTTCTCCTTCCATTCAACTGCTGTCATACCTTGAAGCATAATGTAATGGTAACTTACAGTGGTATTAGAGAAGGTTTTATTTCTTTGCTCTTGCTCTGTTCGACGAGGAACACTTCTTGTCTTTTTCTATGCATACTTTGAACCTTTCCTGTGAAAGGATTGCAGCTCTTCAGGTTTGAAGAGTCTCACATCTGAGCTGTGAAATTTTCTCCAAAAGTCCCCTAAAAACCCTGTATGTGTAACTGTACCTTCCACTGTTTTCATGCTTTCCAAGATCTGAAGTCATAGGCTTGCAGTTTGAACAGAAAACTTCATTCTTTCATTCCTAATTATATAAGACTCTGCTTCTGCTCCCTCTGTTTCATTAATTTAGAGACATGAAGTTTTGCCTAAAGGAACAGTCAGTGGTCAGAGTTGAAGCACCTCTGCTACAAGAACAGGCTAGGACAGTTGGGTCTTTCAAGCGTGCAGAAGGGAAGGCTCTGGAGAGACCTTACAGCAACCTTCCAGTATTAGAATGGGGCCTACAGAAAAGCTGGAGAGAGACTTTTTACACAGGCATATAGTGACAGGAGAGTGGGCAACAGCTGAACTGGAGGAATCACAGAATCCTAGAATGGTAAGGTTAGAAGGGACCTCAAGGATCATCTAGTTCCAACCTCCTGCCATAGGCAGGGACACCTCCCACTGGTACAGCTCACTCAAGGTCTCCTCCAGTCTGGCCTTGAACACCTCCAGGGAGGGAGAAGCCACAACCTTCCTGGGCAACCTGTGCCAGTGTCTCACCACCCTCATTCCAAACAACCTCCTCCTAACATCCAGTCTAAATCTCCCTTCTGCCAGTTCAAACCCATTGCCCGTTGTCTTTACAAGTCATTACAAGACTTTGTCAATAGTCCCTCCCCAGCCTTCCTGTAGGCCCCCTTCAGATACTGGAAGGCTACTGTGTAAGGTCTCCTGGAAGCCTTCCAACCTTAGCATTCAGTGATTCTATGATTCTATAAACGGGTCAGGGAGGAGAAAGAAAAGTGAACAGTAGCAAGAACATTTGAACACTTTCAAACTAACCCCTCAAAATCTTTGTTTCAAACAAGAATGGACTTGATGGTGTTCAACAAATCCAAGTGCCAGGTGCTGCACTTTGGCCACAACAACCCCATGCAGAGCTACAGGCTGGGCTGGGAGTGGCTGGAGAGCAGCCAAACAGAAAGGGATCTGGGGGTGCTGGTTGACACCTGCCTGAACAGGAGCCAGCNCCCTATGGAGAGAGGCTGAGGCAGCTGGGATTGGTTAGCCTGGAGAAGAGGAGGCTCAGGGGAGACCTTCTTGCTGTCTGCAACTACCTGAAGGGTGCTTGTAGCCAGGAGGAGGTTACCTTCTTCTCTCAGGCAAGCAGCACCAGAACAAGAGGACACAGTCTGAAGCTGTGCCAGGGGAAGTTTAGGCTGGAGGTGAGGAGAAAGTTGTTTCCTGAGAGAGTCATTGACTGCTGGAATGGGCTGCCCAGGGAGGTGGTGGAGTCAGTGTCACTGGAGGTGTTCCAGGCAGGTTTGGACATGGCACTTGGTGCCATGGTCTGGACTTGAGGTCTGTGGTATTGGGTTGGACTTGATGAGCTTTGAGGTCTCTTCCAACCTTGGTGATACTGTGAGACTGTGAAACATTAAGATGGTCAAAACTAGACTGTAAGGAAGAAAGCCATTCCTGTTTCCTATGTGACACTACGTTTGCCTACAAATCAGGGTGATTTTTTTCTTCATCTTCCTTCCCTAAATCAGGAAAAAATGTGCTATGAAAGTAATGGTTATCCTTCATGGGTCCATTGAAGTCAACTGTATCATATTCATACAGCAAACAGTGCTGACAAACTGGGAGCCAAGTCTTGCATTGG
Source organism: Eubucco bourcierii (assembly GCA_013396675.1). Classification (NCBI taxonomy): domain Eukaryota; kingdom Metazoa; phylum Chordata; class Aves; order Piciformes; family Ramphastidae; genus Eubucco; species Eubucco bourcierii. The sequence goes on from VWZE01023144.1 coordinate 41,970, forward strand.
CTCAGCAGTTCAGCTGGGAGATGGATTTAGAACTTGTTTAGGCTGCCTCTCTCCACACAATTAAACAGGAGGCTGACAGTGGTAAATTTAAATATTCAAGTCTATTTAAAGGAAGGGGAGACTTGAAAGAGAGAGGTAGCATCCACCAGGAGATGGTGGTGCACTGTATGAAATGAAACTCTAATTCTAACATACCTGGACATACCCAGGGATCGTAATAGGTTGCCACAGATGCTGTTAAGAGTAGACTGTAACTCAGATCTTACACTTGTGTTATGAGCTCTTCTGCTTCAGTTCCCTGTGGTCCTCTCACACCCCAGATCAGTAAATCACATTGTGTGACCTGCTGTAGATTTTCCCTTTCTATGGCCATAGTAAAAGCAAGGAACAAGGGGTCAGGCATTCATATTTTAGGAGGAGATAAAGAGCTACGACAAGATCTGATCTTTCATATTCCTGTAAAGTATTGATTTTTTTGAAATGAGCATCTAAAAGGCCTTTTTTAGTTAATCTTTTATTAATAGTCTCCTAAATATTTCTGATACTCTACTTCCATTCTAACCCAAAGAGTTGGCTTTAAATAAGAAAACATGGAGAACAAACTTTACATCTGACACTTGTCAGTGCTTTCAGGCTCTGATCAGTTTGAGCCAGCAAGGAGCTTCCACACATCTTAGCTCTACCCCACACTTCAGCTCAAAAGTGAAAGCTAAACTGCAACCCTACTATGTTCAGGCTTCTACATAAGGCACAATAAAAACTCTTCTTTAGTTACATTACTGAAGCAAATAATGCTCTCATTTTCAAACCTCTTTCTCACCCTTCCTTGAATTTTCAATGCCTTTTGAATGACCTCCTGACCTCAAGTCACACTGTTCCTCTTGAATCACGAGTTTGAAGTCCTACATTCCTCAAACCTCACCCTTGCTGTTGTTAATGTTTTATCATTGGGTTGCTTTAAAGTCAAACACAACATTTATGACACAGGGCAAGACATTGAAAATACATTCAAACAGAAGAGTATTTTTGAACTAAATATTACTCAATATTACTAAATATTACTGAATATTATTACTAACATTGAACTAAATATCTGATTTTAACATCTCAACTAATGGTTAAATGATTTATTTGTATGTTGCTTGAAGTAATTTTGTTTGGGAGAGAAAAGCATTCAGCTCACCAAAGCTTAGAATGAACAATTTACTCACAGTCTTTAAGCAGCCTGTCACAGTTAGGAACTTTCATAGACAACATCACTTACCTGTGGCAAAACTAGGTCCAAATCACTATCCTAAGCCAATGACCTATCCAAGGAGAATGGATGATAGGTTTAGCTACATCAGAAATGTGCCAGACCTTCCTTACAGTGGTAGACTCTAAGCCATTTAACTCTATCCCACACGACATCCTGGGCACCAAACTGAAAAACCACGGACTGGATGTGTGGAGCACTGCTGGGTAAGGAATTGGCTGGATGGTGGCACACAGAGAGTGGTGATCAAGGGCACAATGTCCACCTGGAGACCAGTGCCAAGTGGTGTCCCTCAGGGGTCAGTGCTGGCACCAGTGCTGTTTGACATCTTTGTCAGTGCCATGGACAGAGGAATCAGTGCAGCCTCAGCA
>VWZE01023144.1:57908-68237 GCA_013396675.1 Eubucco bourcierii
GCGGCGGGAGGCAAAAAATCAAACCAAAAGATGTTCTCATGAAGCCTCCTTCCATCCTTCTCCTTTTCTCCCTCTAATCATTTCATTAGCACATCTTTCCAGGCCTCTCTCTTCACAGCCATTGCCTCTTTGAAGAAGTAAATGGTGGGAACTACCTTACTAAACTTCACCCAGGCTGTCCAAGAGAATCTTTGAGCTGTGTGCCGAATTCCTACTCTTACATACTGTAGAAATGGATAAAACACAAACCCAGCTTTGAGTCTCTTATCTGAACTTAAGAGGGAGCACACACATGTATGTGTAAGCAGTCATGCTCCTCTCTTGTGAATTTAGCTACGTGAGCTTCATCTCAGACCAACCCCATGTGAACTTCTTTCCCTCCTCTGCTGCTGCTTCTCAACAGTTGGTGGATTTCTGACTGCAACAAAATGTGAATGCTTGACCTGAAATGACTGCAGCGTATCAATTTTCAGGATATATTAGATCCAACCTATAGCCTCTGATCCCTATTTGGGATTCCAGTGCCATTTTCTTAGTCTATAATTAGTGCTATTATTTTAGTGCCTCATTAATAACTCATGCCACAAGCTAAACAGCCACAGTTTCAGCCAAATCCTCATTTGGATCCAGTAAAACAGTGTACAACACATACATTTCCTAGCTGCAGACAGCTATGCAAGTTTTCATTTCACAGGAATAAACAGAGTATGTTTGGCTACCCAATTATTAAGTGATTATACTTATAAATGAATTAAGCAACTTCTAACAAAATTAATCATTCCTAAGCAGTGTACCTGACTCACTGGTTGAGATGCTCCTGCCCTTTCCCAGGCAGCGTGCTGGGAGTCACACCCAGGCCCTGTGTCTGTTCTGGCTTGCCTCTGCAGCACAAGCCTTTGGGGGAAGGCTCTTATCTTTTGACACTCATAACTGCACAACACTGCAGGATCTGCAGCCTTACACAGAAGGTTACAAACCTTCCTCTGCAAGCAATTTCAGTGTAATTTTAGTGTTATGCAAAGCATTGAGTCCTGCTAATAAATTTCACTTGATGCACTAACTCTCAGTAGTGGCACGGGATTTCTCTATCAAGAATTTTAACAGGAATCCAAGGCTGGGGATAGATTCCTGGCCCAAAAAAAGCTTTAACAGTGTGGTATTTCCAACAGTTCCATGCCAACAGGAATTGGTATTATCCAGTTTTGGTTTTGTTTTACAGTTTGTTTCTTTTCAAGAGAAGGGTAAGAATGGAGAGGGGGAAAACAAATCTTTAATTTTTTTAGAATCACCTTTGGGTTGGAAGGGATGTTTAAAAGTCACTTAGTCCAACCCTCTCCTGTAGTGAGCAGGGAGATAGGAACACAGGAACACAGGGACACAGGGACACAGGGACACAGGAACACAGGGACACAGGGACACAGGGACACAGGGACACAGGATCACAGGAACACAGGAACACAGGAACACAGGGACACAGGATCACAGGGACACAGGGACACAGGAACACAGGGACACAGGGACACAGGGACACAGGATCACAGGGACACAGGGACACAGGAACACAGGATCACAGGATCACAGGGACACAGGGGCTGGAAGGAATCTCAAAAGATCAGGTTGCCCAGGGAGGTTGTGGCTGCTCATTCCCTGGAGGTGTTCAAGNGGCAGCCTGTTCCAGTGCTCTTCACCCTCACAGGGAAAAAATTCTTCCTCAGGTTCACATGGAACCTCCTATGCCTCAACTTCCACCCATTGCCTCTTGTCCTGTCACTGAACATCACCGACATGAGGCTGGCTCCATCCTCCTGGCACTCACCCCTCACATATTTAAAAACATGAATGAGGTCACCCCTTAGTCTCCTCCTCTCCAAGCTAAAAAGCCTCATCTTTAACTAAAAATGCTGATGGAAATCAAAGTTACCAGCTAGACTTGAAGATGGCGTGGGCTGCATTTGCTGTGGGGAGCAGAACTGGGACGTGTTGCAACCAGCTTAGCTGGTTACAAATGTAAATGTAAGATATGGTTATTGTATGCACACTGAAACCAAAGAAAAGCTTTAATTCACTGCTGCAGAGCTGAGAGTGGCAAAACAAGTTTCCCAGCATTATTCCTCTGAAGCCCAGAGGAAAATTTGAAAATGCAACCCAAATTAGTTTTGCTTCCTGCCCCACTCCCCAGCCTTACCCACAACCAACTCAGCTACTCCCAAGGCTCAGTTGCCTCGTTTAATGGCATTCTTTAAAAGACATTTGCTCTTAGACTTTGGCAGAGTCCATTTTTCTGGAGTGCACTGTCAGCCTGTGAGCAAGTCCAAATCTGGCACTCATAGAATGGTAAGATTGGAAGGGACCTCAAAGATCAGCCAGTTCTAACCCCCTGCCATAGGCAGGGACACCTCCCACTAGTACAGGTTGCTCAAGGCCTCATCCAACCTGCCCTTGAACACCACCAGGGAGGTTGTGGAGCACAGAATCACCCAATGTGATCTTTGATCACATTGGGTGATTCTGTGCTCCACAACTTCCCTGGGCAACCTGTGCCAGTGTCTCACCACCCTCGCTGCTAACAACTAAAGCACTAAAGAAGACAGAAATGGATCTCTTGGGATAGATAGATACATAGACTAGAGTTGCACCTGATGATCTTGAAAGGTCCCTTCCAACCAAATCAAGTCTATGATTCCACAACTTTTGTGGCAGGTATACACAACCCTCACATTTGGCTACTCCAGGTCATATTTGGCTACTCCAGGTCATATTTGGTTTCTCCAGGTAACCTTTGTCTTCTCTGGGTTACATCTGGCTTCCACATTTGTCTTCTCCAGGTCACCTTTGGCTTCCACATTTGTCTTCTCCAGGTCACCTTTGCCTTCTCCAGGTCACCTTCGGCTTCCACATTTGTCTTCTCCAGGTCACCTTTGCCTTCTCCAGGTCACCTTCAGTTTCCACATTTGTCTTCTCCAGGTCACCTTTGACTTCCATATTTGTCTTCTCCAGGTCACTTTTGGCTTCACATTTGTCTTCTCCAAGTCACTTTGTCTTCTTCAGGTCACCTTTGGCTTCCACATTTGGCTTTCCAAAGTGGTTTAGTTCTTTGGTGGTTTCCTAACATCCAGTTTCAATCTCCCCTCTGCCAGTTTAAACCCATTCCTCCCCATCCTGTCATTACAAGACCTTGTCAATAGTCCCTCCCCAACCTTCCTGTAAGCCCCTTCAGATATTGGAAGGGCACTCCAAGGCTTCCTGGAAGCCTTCTCTTCTCCACATTGCAGAACCCAAACTCTCACAGCCTGCCCTCAGAGCAGAGCTGCTGCAGCACTCATGCATGTGTGTTACACGCCATGGCTTGCCCTCAACAATTCCCCACCTCTGAGAAGCAGGAAAGTAATTATCAAACAAGGTGATGCAGAAGCCTAGGGCTGCAGTAACTGGTTAACTCAATTTAATTTTTGCTGGTTTAGCCAATATGTAGTTGGTTTATTTTATAATGATTAAACTGCCTTGTTTGGTTTATTTTCCCTGTCAGCCTGCAAGTGTTATGTCATAATTCCCTTCATGCAACAAAGTACCACCAAGAGGGGAAAAAAATAAAAATAACCATTGACAGTTCCATTTTTTTCTTCTCTCTGAAAAAAATATCATAACATGTGAAAAAGGTATTCTTAAACAGACTTCAATTAAAGAAAAAAATTGATTGCAGGTTCAAAAACGTGTTCTGAACTTGGGGTTTGTGTTCCTTTCCTTTTATCATGCAGTCAGGAGAATTGGTAGGGCCCACTAAAACCTGCAGCAGTAGCTGAAATTTCTGCCCTAGGATTGCTTCACAACCACTCCTGGTTTCCCTACAGAGGAGGTGGCAGGGACAACTCCAGAAGCAGGCACTGGAGTGCCAGCTCTGCTCCAGCACAGAAGGCTGCTGCTGTCAACCTGGACTCCACAGTCCAACCCTAAAATGCAAAGAAAGAGAGGGACAACCTGAGAATTGTCTCCCACTGCTTGGCTTTCCCACTACTTGACATTTCCCCACTTGAGGTTTCTCCATCCTGAAGGACAGATAGAGCCTCCCTCCTCTCCCTGTTCATTGTTCTTCAGGGTAGTAGGATAATCATCATAGGGTGGTAAGGTTGGAAGGGACCTCAAGGATCAGCTAGTTTCAACCCCCTGCCATAGGCAGGGACACCTCCCACCAGCACAGCTCACTCAAGGCCTCCTCCAACCTGGCCTTGAACCCCTCCAGGGAGGGAGCAGCCACAACCTCCCTGGGCAACCTGTGCCAGTGTCTCACCACCCTAAGCAAGTGCTTTTTTCCCTCTCTAACTGAACTCCTCTCATTTATATTTTCCCTCTTGAAATTTCTCTGTTTTGCAGGCTTATATCACATTAGTCCCCACCCATCGTCATTCTCCAGCTGAGAAATTCTGCTTTTCCACATTTGACTGTTCTTTAAGCAAACCATCCCACAGTTATAGAATCATAGAATGGTGAGGTTGGAAGGGACCTCAAGGATCATCCAGTTCCAACCCCCTGCCACAGGCAGGGACACCTCCCACTAGCACAGCTCACTCAAGGCCTCCTCCAACCTGGCCTTCAACACCTCCAGGGAGGGAGCAGCCACAACCTCCCTGGGCAACCTGTGCCAGTGTCTCACCACCCTCACTGCAAACAACTTCCTCCTAACATCCAGTCTAAATCTCCCCTCTGCCAGTTCAAACCCATTGCCCCTTGTCCTGTCATTGCAGGACCTTGTAAATAATCCTTCCCCAGCCTTCCTGTAGGCCCCCTTCAGATACTGGAAGGCTACTATCAGGTCCCCTCGAAGCCTTCTCTTCTCCAGGCTGAAGAGCCCCAACTCCCTCAGCCTGTCCTCATAGGAGAGCTGCTCCAGCCCTCTGATCATCTTTGTGGCCCTCCTCTGGACCCGCTCCAACACTTCCATGTCCTTCCTGTGCTGAGGGCTCCAGAACTGCACACAGGACTCCAGATGGGGTCTGACAACAGCAGAGCAAAGGGGCAGAATCCCCTCTCTTGCTCTGCTGCCCACACTGCTCTTGTTGTCCTTCTCTGCTATACTGTATCATTTTTGATACAGTCCATCAGCAACCAGCACTATGTATAGTACTCAATGAGAGCCAGAAAAAAACCACAGGATTTAATACACCATGTTCTGTTTTATTCCTTTCCTAACAACCCCTCATGGTCTGTGCTGCTGGGTTTTTTTGTTTTGGTTTTTTGTTTGTTTGTTTGTTTGTTTGGTTTGGTTTGGTTTGGTTTTTTTCCCTTCCTCTTTTTCCCCCCTTCTCTTTTTTGGATTATTACTGAGCTGAGGGTTTCCCAGAGCTATTTATCATAAACTCTGAAACTCACTACTTAGTGATGATGAGGCTTCAACCTCAGGAATAGAATAAGTATGCACAGCAAGGACAGCAGCAGGGCAGTGGAAGGGAAAACTTTAAAGACATATTTTGAGAGCTATACCCCAGGGCTAGCTTCTCTGTTTATGAAAGTTTACATTAAGAATTCAAAATTTGTTTTCATTCTTCATGAGCACAAAAGCAGAGTTAAGCAACTGTCAAGGAGGGAAAAAAAAAAAACAACCCACCAAGCAAAACCACAAAAAAGCCAGGTCAACAAAGCAAACTCACAATCCAACATCACAAGTGACTAGTGGAGTGCAGAATGCTTCAGAAACCACTGAAACCTAAAGGTTTCTGTGCCTCCTCCCCCCCTAGGCGAGTGCTGCTGCTCCTCACTGCACATGGCATGCGAGACTCAGGCGCTGCTGCTGGACCACAGCTGCTGCCGAACAACCCCTGCAACAGCTCTCTTAGGCAATCAGAGCCAACACCACACCTCTACAACGCTTTCTGGGCTCATTCAGCCGCTCTGTCCATGCTCTGCTCTTGGATGAAAGCCAGCAGGACTCCCAAAATCGGGATAGTGGTAGCTAGCCAAGTGCTTCACTTGAGCTTTTTAAAGCCTTTCTCTCAGCAGGATTTATGATCTCAGCACACCACCGTGCTAACTGCAGTGACATAGCTGCCTATTCAGATTTCCCCAGAGGGCAAGAAATGTGCTGGAGTCTGCTAGCAGAAGACCATAAAGACAGAGTATGTGGACATGCACATCTTTTTAAAATGAAGTCTGCTTGTTAGTGGACTGAATGTCTCTGGATGCTAGCCCCTGCTTGCTCTTTGCCTTTGGGCAAATCAGCCAGCGTCTTTCCTGGATTAAGCAAACCAGAAGCATAAGGATGAAGTAAAGAGTGGTTTGTCTCCTCTCCTACCAAAAAACAGTCATAAATCCCTTGAGGCACATGAATATGGCAGCACGCAGACCAGATCGAGCTGTTTGTTATAAGATGCAGTTAGCACTCCAGAAAATCTTCTGTGAGAATAAAGAAGGCAGGGAAATTGCTAATCTAACTTTTACTCTTTGAGAAAGATTATTCACAGCCATGGGAGTATGAGGCTTGCAGTTCATGCTGAACAGATGAAAAAAGATCCCAGAGGGATCCCCAGAGATCTGGCACTTGTGATGCTTTCTGCTGTGAAAGGCAGATCATTTCCCTGCAACCCTTTCCAAGGGCACTGGGTGAGTATCAGAAGTATTTTAGAAGAATTTACATAGCAAAAGTGTTAAGAGATTGCACTTCTTGCTCTTTTGGCCATCTCAGCAGTGGTCACACAATGCAAGACTGGGCTCAGACTGAAGTGGAAGAGAAGTCTATTCTGGTGTGACAACATCCATTGCTGCAGCAGATACTGTGTACTCAGAGGGATGATGTAGGAAGAACAACAAAGGGATCAAGCTCTGGGGAGAATGATGCCCTGGACCATTACTAGATTTCTGCCTCCAAAGACAGACTGTTTACCATCAAATGATCCCTTTGTATCTAAATCTGATGGATCCTGGTTGATAAAATGTGAGTAAATACCCTGCTCAAGTGTGATCTGTGTTATGGCTGGTCTGCATACACTCAGAGAGGTGATGTATGAAGAGCAGTGAAGTGATCAAGCTCTGGGGAAAATGATGCCCTGGACCATTACTAGATTTTTGCCTCCAAAGACAGACTGTTTACCATCAAATGATCCCTTTGTATCTAAATCTGATGGATCCTGGTAGATAACAGTGAGTAAATACACTGCTCAAATGTGATCTGTTTTATGGTTGGCTTGCAGACACTCAGAGAGGTGATGTATGAAGAGCAGTGAACTGATCAAGCTCTGGGGAGAATGATGCCCTGGACCATTACTAGATTTTTGCCTCCAAAGACAGACTGTTTACCATCAAATGATCCCTTTGTATCTAAATCTGATGGATCCTGGTTGATAAAATGTGAGTAAATACCCTGCTCAAGTGTGATCTGTGTTATGGCTGGTCTGCATACACTCAGAGAGGTGATGTATGAAGAGCAGTGAAGTGATCAAGCTCTGGGGAAAATGATGCCCTGGACCATTACTAGATTTTTGCCTCCAAAGACAGACTGTTTACCATCAAATGATCCCTTTGTATCTAAATCTGATGGATCCTGGTAGATAACAGTGAGTAAATACACTGCTCAAATGTGATCTGTTTTATGGTTGGCTTGCAGACACTCAGAGAGGTGATGTATGAAGAGCAGTGAACTGATCAAGCTCTGGGGAGAATGATGCCCNTCAAATCATCCCTTTGTATCTAAATCCGATGGATCCTAGTGGATAACAGTGAATAAATGCCCTGTTCAAGTGTGATCTGTGTTATGGTTGGCTTGCTTTGTCACTCACTAAAGTTCTGTAGCCACTGAGGGTGGCTGATAAACAGCCATCCCTTGGTGTCTCAGCTTGTCTCAGTAAATGCCAACTTTTTCTAAGCCCCTGAAGCACTTTATCAAAATTTAAAGCATGCTTATTAATTCAGGACTTCCCAGATTACAAGCTTATCTTAATTCACTATATAAGATACATCTCAGATGCTCAGAAGAACAGTTTACACCGACAAATCCTGAGGGTGGTGGAGGGGTGGGCAGCATGGGCTGTTCAGGAAAATTGGAAGGCTATCTATCAAATCCTCAGCTGAATATTCAACCAACCAGCCTGTGCCAGGAAACTACATGGGTGTATCCAGAACCTGACACAGAAACAATTGTGTAAGACACAGACATGATCTGATGCACTCATTTTTCTTGGCCTTTCAAGAGAAGATGACAGACAAGATTATCTTCCTTTCGGATCACTGACAGACTTCAGGTTGAACAGCAAAGGAAGGTGGAAAATCTTACTTGAAAAGACACTGGTGTTACTAAACAAGAGAATCTAAAACAACGTGAGTCTTGATGCTGTACTTCATGACCATTTAGCCAAGCAGAAATCTCTATCTGATTAATGGAACTACAAATATTTTCTACTGTGTGCAATTCTGGAGCCCCTAGCACAGGAAGGACATGGAAGTGTTGGAGTGGGTCCAGAGGAGGCCACAAAGATGCTGAGAGGGCTGCTGCAGCTCTGCTATGAAGACAGGCTAAGAGAGTTGGGGCTCTTGTAGCCTGCAGAAGAGAAGGCTTCCAGGAGACCTTAGAGTAGCCTTCCAGGAGCTGAAGGGGGTTACAGGAGGGTTGGGGAGGGACTATTGACAAGGTCTTGTAATGACAGGACAAGGGGCAATGGGTTTGAACTGGCAGAGGGGAGATTTAGACTGGATGTTAGGAGGAAGCTCTTTAGTGAGGGTGGTGAGACACTGGAACAGGTTGCCCAGGGAGGTTGTGGATGCTCCTTGCCTGATGGTGTTCAGGACCAAGCTGGAGGAGGCCTTGAGTGGGAGGTGTCCCTGCCTATGGCAGGGGGTTGGAACTAGATGATCGTTGAGGTCCCTTCCAACCTTACCATTCTCATTCTGTGATTGTTAGGGGAGGAGAAAATGTGAGAGAGTTCCATGTCTTCTGGCACATGGAGTTATTTAGCTCACTCACTTTACTATTGTTTGGTCACCAAACCAGCACCAAAACCTGTTATTTAACCATCACCAAAACCTGTTATTTAGCCAGCACCAAAATTTGTTATTTCCCCCCTGTGACAAATGCCCAAGCATGGATACTGATTCAGTTCCACATCACATCTGATAAGGTTGACATCTTCAGAAGGGGGAAAATCTGTAACTGGTTATTTGGCCAGATTGTTATGAATGATGTGGGCATTTGCTGCACAGCAGGGGATGGCTTTTATTGGACAGGAGCTCAGCAGACAGGAAAGCTGTTTTGAAGCTGCAGATCTTGAGTTGCAATCCTGTTTCCTAGCGCAGGTCATACTGAGACAGACCTCCCTTTGTAACTTGTTCCACACTGTTGGAACTGCTACTGCAAGTCTATTTGCTCACATACATTATTAATATCAGCCTCATGTGTCATCCCCCTTCTAACCTTCAGTCCAGCTATTTGAATTTCATTAGGCTATAACTAGAGTCAGTTGAAACTCAGCGCTGAAGACAGACAAATTGCAACAATTCTCTTACCTCATTATTAAAGATTTATATTACAGCACAAGATAGAAAGTTTACAAACTTCATGTTTTTAAAGGGGGGAGGAAAAACCAAAATGTTCCTCTCTGGCAGGGACAAAGTGCAGTGCTCTTCAAAGACTGTTTTCTCCTTATATTATTTCAGAATACCTTGTAAAAATCAGTCCACTCCTTCAGAAGGTTGCAGGTGCAAATAAATGTAGTTTTCCCAATATAGAAACACTCCTTTGGGACACATTCCAACAGCAAGAATTCACAATAACACAAGGGTTTGAGAAACACAGGGAATAATGAGTGAATAGGATGCCCAGCCTAGGTGACCACATCTTTTCTTCTTACAAGAATCTTGAGAGATGCAAGATCAGAGACTTGTGTGGTCTGCCCTAGGTGATCCTGCTTTGGCAGGGAGGTTGGACTCAATCTCTAATGATCCCTTCTAACCACTACCATTCTATGATTCTATTGAACTCAATGAGCTCTACAGACCCCTTCTAACCCCTCCCATTCTATGATTCTATTGGACTCAATGAGCTCTACAGACCCCTTCTAACCCCTCCCATTCTATGATTCTATTGGACTCAATGAGCTCTAAAGATCCCTTCTAACCCCTCCCATTCTATGATTCTATTGGACTCAATGAGCTCTAAAGATCCCTTCTAATCTCTCCCATTCTATGATTCTATTGGACTCAATGAGCTCTAAAGATCCCTTCTAACCACTACCATTCTATGATTCAATTGGACTCAATGAGCTCTACAAACCGCTTCTAACCACTACCATTCTATGATTCTACTGGACTCAATGAGCTCTACAGACTCCTTCTAACCACTACCATTCTATG
>VWZE01023146.1:47464-59139 GCA_013396675.1 Eubucco bourcierii
CAGAGTAAAGGGGCAGAATCCCCTCCCTTGCCCTGCTGGCCACACTGCTCTTGATGCAGCCTAGGACTCGGTTGCTGTCTGGGCTGCATGTGCACACTGCAGGCTCATGTTGAGCTTTTCATCAACCCAGACTCCAAGGTCCTTTTCCTCAGGGCTGCTCTCCAGCCATTCACCACCCAGCCTGGATTTGTGCTTGGGATTGTGCCTACCCAGGTGCAGGACCTGTGCCTACCCAGGTTGGACTGGCTGAGCTGAGAGGGCTTTGCCAACCAATCCCATCCCATGATCTTCACTTTTACCTGTTGGGGTGTATCTGGGAGCAATGCAGGGAGTGCAGGAGGGGCTGGTGGATGGCCTGGATCTGATGCTGCCTGTCCATGCTGACATGGCTCTGGGGTGAAATCCTTTCCCTGAGCCCCAGTGAAAGCTCTGCCCTCTCTCTCAGACACACAGTGCACATCATGGGGAGGCCACATCAGGTTATTGCTTTGAAAATTACCATCAGAAAAAAAAACAAAAACCAAAACAAAGCAGAAACACCAAACAAACAACCCACAAAAAAACCCAAAGCAAAGCCCAAACAAAAGAAAAAAAGAAAGAAAGAAAATTAAAGACAATGCCCATCCCTGCAGCATTAACAGACAGTGCCTGCTAAATCCCAGCAAGCCTAAATGACTGTGCAGTGGATTTAACTGAGAGATTAGTCAAAGCCACACTTTCCCTACATGCAGAAAACCCTTCCCAATGGAAAGGTTGTTTTTCTAGCCCTTGTTTGCCAAGCAGGCTCAGAGGGGAGAGCAGGGGTTGATGTGGGATGAGGGAGGAATGCAGGATGCAGGGAGGGGAAACAAACAAACAAACAAACAAAAAAAAATCAAATTATTGTTATCAGCAGAGTTCAAGCCAGGAGAGCTGAGATATGCAAAAGGCTCAGGCTAATAAGCTGAGCAAACAGTACTTAGAGGGCCAGGGCCAGGCACAATTATGCAATGGTAGTTTATTTGCTGCTGCAGGTTGGATGGAGGGAAGCCCTGGTGGCAGGAGAGGAGCTGGGAGGGGGGAAGGTGGGGGGAGTTCACTTGTGGTCATAGCCCTGGCATGGAGCTGTGGGGCTCCCAGCACACCCAGGAGCAGGAGGGATTTGGAGGAGTGCTTAAGAAATTGCATAACGATGGCAAAGTTCAGAGGGAAACTTGCAAGACATTTCCTGATGCCCTGAACTGTTCTGTCTTCCACCCCTGTAGCCCCCTGGAAGTGCAGAGGATGAGCTCACACCGTGGCCCCTGCTGCACTGAGCCTGAGCCGGGACTTGCACCGGGAGCTGTGACCACGGCTCCCAGCTGGAAGGTGACACAGGGACAAAACAGCTGCGGGAAGGACCTCATGCACCTCTGAGCATGAAAGGAAGGAGTGCCAACGGGTTGTTGAGGGATGCTGGCAAGCAGGGCAGACCAGAGGAGCTGCTGAAGCAGCACAGGTGTCACCACGCTCTGAGGAAAGCCACCAGAGAGAGGCCACGGGCAGCAGAGAAATGCAGGTGGGAAGTGGGAGGTTGATTTTTGGGGCAGTTACTAAATGCGGTGCTCCTGTGGCCCCAGAGCACTTCCTCAGCATAACCTAGGATGGCCTCTGTCCTGGCAGCTGCTGGTTGTGGTGGGCCCAGCATTGCTGGGGACACTCTGGGTGTCCCAGTCCTGTCCCCATGTGCTTCCACAGCCCCATGCCTCCCCGAGCAGAGCTGCTATTGCCACCAGACCGCGTTACCCACCCCAGGAGTTCAAAATAGAAGCAGGAGCCCTGACTCACACTTCCCACCCTCCTTCCAAGCCTGCAGCAGGGACCGAAGCAGGCAGCTCCATGTCCCACTCTGCCTGTCCTGTCCTGTCCTGCCCTGCCTGCCTGCTGCTCCCACAGCACCCTGGATGGACACAACGAGCCAGCAGCAGCTGCCTTCACTACTTTCTCAGCCTGACAATCAATTGTCTTGTATCATGTAGGGGGAAGGTAAAGGTTTCAGCTCACGGAGGAGCTTCCCAGCCCATCTTTGCTGTGCCACACGGATCGTGCCCCTGGGATTCATTCACCGAGCGCCAGAAACGCAGGTACCCAAAGTCCTCCTAAAGTCTTTCTGCCCATCTAATCCTCCCCCTCCCAGTCTTATCCTAACCCCAACACCTGTCACGACCTACCTCCATTGCGGGCAGGGCTCGGGTCCCCCAGGACTAGTCGGTGCGGGCTGCTTGGCCGTGTCCCCGCGGTGTCCCCAAGCCTGGCAGCGCCGGGCGGGCAGCGCTGGCTGCCATGGCAGGGTGCCTGGCCGAGAAAGTGGCAGCTGACGGCAGCAAAGTTTTAGGGGAGCAGTGGGGAGGGAGGGAGAGAGGGTGGAGGTGCTGAGCCCTCTAGCAGTCCCCCATCAGGGCTGGGCCCCGTGTCCCCTGGGTGCTCCCTCCCGAAGGCGCAGGGCTGGAGCGTGGCCGCCGCGGGATTGCAGACTCAGGAGATCTGCTGGAGCTGTTTACAGCTTTCAGCCTCTGGAGCTTTCAGGACTGAAATGCAACCCCCCCATCCCCCCCCCCAGGGCCCCGTGGCGGGAGATTCGCACGCCTCCAGCCCCATACGCTGCCTCTGCCCTGACGCAGAGGGTCGGGACAGGCTGGGCACAAGCTGCTGTCATCTGCTGTGTCACGTAGCAGGACGTAAAGCCCAGCAGAAGCTGAGGGAAGCAGGCACAAAGCAAAATCTCTGGGCAGGACCAGCACATGGAAAAAAATAAAACAAACAAAAAAAAAAAATCCCAAAACACAGGCACAAAGCTGGGAAAGTTTGAGGGAGCAAAACACAGGGAATCAGCCACCGGTGGCAGGACCAAAGAGTGCCCTGGAAAGGGATCCTGCTCTAGGCAAGATGCTGCACCTCTGAGCTATGGTGTGCTGCCAGCACTACTCATACTGGAGCTAATTCTGCCTGGCTTTAGCAGCTGGGAAGGGCAGCACAAAAATCCTTGCACTGGAATGGACTCGGGTCCAGATGGTCTGTGGAGCGCTGCCAACCTGCTCGCACCGTGGAGAATGATGGGGAAGGGGGCACTGACCCACTTCTGGCCACGGGGGAACATGCCAGGCTTGGAAAACATCCACTCGACTGACCAGGTATCAGGGACTTCAGCAGCAATTAAATAGACATCAAATGGGATGTCTGAGCAGCCGAGAGCAGGCTCTGGCTCAGCAGAGGTTGGTGGCAGTCTAGAGCCACCTCCCAGGTAGTAAGGGAAGTCCTGGGTGAGAAAGGAGCCCCACGAGACCCACAGCTTGTGTGTTGGACTCAGCCCCGCTCCGTGGGGGCTGCACAGAGCAGGGTTTGTGTGGCCAGCACTGCAGGATAGGGGCTGGATAAGAGAGATTGAGGGAGGCAGGGTACAAGCCCCACAGCCTTACCCTCTGCTGGACTAAAGCCCTCAACATGCCTGGGCTGATGCTGAAACCTCAAACCATCTGTGGCTGCAGAGCAGAGAGCAGCTTTGCAGCTGCAGACAACAGGGTAAATGAGAAAGGCTCATTTGCAGCCCTCTGCTTTAGTTCCTGCTCACAGAGAAGCAACAAAGCAGCAGCTTAGCAAGTCTGCTCTGAATGGTACAAGCTGGACTGTGACCTAGATGCATGTTTAATGGAGAAGACCATGCTGCTCCCACAGCTGAGGCATTCCCATCATCTCTTGGGCTGTCCCTGTATCCATCCATGCCCTGGAAGTTCACAGCATCACAGTATCACCAGGGTTGGAAGAGACCTCAAATCTCACCAAGTTCAACTCATCACCACAGCCCTCCAGACCAGACCATGGCACCAAGTGCCACGTCCAAACCTGCCTTGAACACCTCCAGGGACGCTGACTCCACCACCTCCCTGGGCAGCCCATTCCAGCAGCCAATGACTCTCTCAGGCAAGAACTTTCTCCTCACCTCCAGCCTAAACTTCCCCTGGCACAGCTTCAGACTGTGTCCTCTTGTTCTGCTGCTGCTTGCCTGAGAGAAGAAAGCAACCTCCCCCTGGCTACAAGCACCCTTCAGGTAGCTGGAGACAGCAAGAAGGTCTCCCCTGAGCCTCCTCTTCTCCAGGCTAACCAATCCCAGCTCCCTCAGCCTCTCCCCAGCCTTGTTGCTCTTCTCTGGACACACTCAAGCACCTCAATGTCCTTCTTCAATGGAGGGGCCCAGAACTGGACACAGCACTCAAGGGGTGGCCTAAGCAGTGCAGAGTCCAGGGGCAGAATGAGCTCCCTGCTCCTGCTGGCCACACTCTTGCTGATGCAGGCCAGGATGCCATTGGCCTTCTTGGCCACCTGGGCACACTGCTGGCTCATGTTCAGGTGGATGTCAATCAGCACCCCCAGATCCCTTTCTGTTTGGCTACTCTCCAGCCACTGCCACCCCAGCCTGTAGCTCTGCATGGGGTTGTTGTGGCCAAAGTGCAGCACCTGGCACTTGGATTTGTTGAGCTCCATCCCCTTGGACTCTGCCCATCTGTGCAGGGGGTCGAGGTCCTGCTGCAGAGCCCTTCTGCCCTCCAACCCCAGTTGGAGAGGCTCCGAGTGCAACGCTGCACCTCTGAGCTACGGTGCACAGCCAGCACTGCCCATGCTGGTGTTGGCTCTGCCTGCATTTAGCAGCTGGGAAGGGCAGCATGAAAATCACCCTGACCTGGCAAGGATGGATTGGAAAGGTTTGGTTTGATGGCTCCACAACAGCATCATCCCCGAGTCTTTTCTCCTCTGTATCCTGCAGATGTGAGCTCCCGTGAAGAACCTGGCCATGGACACAGGTGCAATGACAACAATGAATCCCTGCAGGAGCACTTCCAAAGGCATTGGCTCTGACAGCTCTGGGAAGGGACTGCCATGGGTTGCCTGCCTTGAATCCTTGAGCCTGGCACTGACAGATCCTACTGGACCTACACTGGTGCCTATGCTCGCACGCCCATGTGCTCCTGGGAGCCAGAAGCAGGGAGTAGGCAGAGCTGGAGCAGTCATACATGGACCAAGCTGTTATGTGAAGCAAACAAAGAACAGTTCAAGAGCAGTAACTAAAATCCTTGGCCCATTCTAACCCAAGTTCCTGCTGCCGTGGCACTGGCACCAACGCCCAGGCTATCCCCAGCCATGCCACTGTGCCTGGCAGCTGTTTATAGCAGCCTGGGAGCAAGGGACAGGCTGAATGGATCACACTTCACCAGTGCTGTCTTCCATAACCAGTCTTGGCTGCAGACCCCATGATGGGAAGGCAGAGCTGAAGGGACCCAGCCAGTCCCCACACCCCAACCTGGGGATGGCACAGCCCTGCGCTGAGACCTGGGCATCCCACGTAACCCCTAGGGGAGCTGCTTCTAAACCCTGAGCTTTTAGCAGCCCCCTCCTTTCTCAGGCTGTCCTTTCAGGAGGACAGGATCTCATAGGCAAAAGCCTCCCCATCCCACCTGGCTGCACATTTGTGTGAGCAACCTCTGTATGTACCTGAGCTGAGCCCCCTGCACACCCACGCAGTGTCTGCAGGCCCTGGCCGTGGGCTGTGGCACCAGTCACAGCAAAGGGCACAGAGAAGAGCAGATTCCCCAGTAAGTTAAACCCACCAGGAGCAAAACCCAGCTGTGCCTACCATGTGGTGCTCAGTCATGCTGGGAAGGGGTGAGGAAGGAGCAGGCTTTCCTCCTGGTGCCACACTGATGCTGAGGTCCCCACTGAAATGCTGCCCGTGGGGGAGTGCTGCTGGCAGCACACCCAGCTCCTTGCTGCTGTGGGTAGGAGTTGCTCTTCCACTATCCCTCTGATCCCAGCCAGCTGCCCCAGGAAGGGTGGGTTTTGCAGTCTGGCCTAGCCCTGGGCTGTGGGGAGGTTACTGAGGGAAGTTCATCTCTGGTTTAACATCTCCCATAGCATCACTTCTCCTTTTAGCACAGGAGTCAGAGGTCCCTTCCCATCGCTCTTCTGTCGCCCCAGCAGGGCAGGAAAATTCCCCAGCTGCACGTGGCCTTCTGGAAAACACCCTCCCTGCTCCCAGGTCAGCTTTCCAGCTCTCTCCTAAAGGACTGGGGCCAGCCCTGAAGCCTATCTGCTCCCCAGGCACTCCTCAGTGCTTTTGCACTGCCACTTGGTCCTCCCAGGCTGTGCTTAACTGCCCCTCCTAAGCCCTTCTCAGCTCCAGGCAGCCCCCTGCAAACCCTGCCTGAACTTCTGGGCTTTCCCTGCCCTTGGGGAAGGACAAAGGAGTATGGATTTCCCCAGAGGAGGCTGAGGAAGGGAGGATTTGAAAAGCATCAGGATGCTCAGAATGAGGCTTTGCAGGCAGGCTGCAACAAGACGTGGAGAGCAACCTTTTCTTTCCCAGGGACCTCAAAACAGCTCCATTGGTAGGAAGCAGCCTGCCCTCAGCTCCCCAGCACAAAGGCAGGCTTAGCAACTAACTGCAGAAGCAAGAATGCCACCTAGTAATGCCCCAGCAAAGCAAGCTGGTGCAGCATTTCCCCTCCTGAAGGCACTGCCACCCTTCCACATGGTGCAAAACCCCCACCAGCATGGGAAAAATGGGGATTTCCCAAAGAAATGACCCAAGAGGCTGCTGGTGGACTTGTCTTCATCCTCAGCACCAGCTCAGCTTTAGATTTAATTAGTCCACTGCATGGGAAGGCAGCAGCCACACTCTTCAGGCCTGCCTGTAATTTAAAAACAAGTAAATCCCAGCTCCTGGGCAAAGGAATTCCCTGGATAAAGACGAAATCACAGCATGCTCAGTGTGTGCTGGTGCTGAGTGATGCAGAATCCAGCCCTGAATGCTCACAAACTCCCAGTCCAAGCATCTCAGCCAAACAGGTGCTGAATAACAAAGGAGGGAGAGCAGCTGAGCTGCACTGAGCACCCTCAAGCAGGCTGGGAAGGCAGCATATGGATGACCAGGAGCCAAGCTGCTGATACAGGTGAAGCTCTGCAGGCTCACTGCTCCTTAACCTCACATTCCCAGGTGCTTTTGGTGTCCACAGCAAGTAGCTTCTTGGCTAAGACCTCAACACCTGCAAGCAGCAACCACATAGCCCAGCAGCAGCCTGACTTTCACCTGCAGGCACCACCTTCCTCCTCACTTCTTATTCCTGGACTCCCCAAGACCTTGCCTTGCCCATGCCTAGCAGCAGGGAAGGGGGAAGAGAGGGAGTACTTACAAAGGCACCCAGCAGAGAATTAAAGAGCAATATCCTTTTCCCAGGACAAGAGTCAGAAGGATGTGGTTCTGGCAGGAGGATGCCTTGGTCACTCCTGCTGGTGCTCCGGGAGGCAGTCAGATCCACTCCCTCTGTCATGGCTGTGGTGAAGGAGTTGAAGAACCAAAGGACAGCAGGATGTGTGCTTGCAGAGGAGGCTCTACGAGGCTGTGAGGCAGCCAAGAACAAGCAGCACAGGCTGGTGAGCAGGGAGGGAGCCCATGGTGGGGGTGCAGGAACAGGCTGGGAGCTGATCTTGCTCCTCCGACTGTGCTGGGAGAACAAACAGCCCCACCAAGTGCTGCCTTCCAGCTGCCTTCGAGTGGCACTGAGAACAAGCACATGAGCTGCTGTGGTTCCCTGGTCCCCAGTCTGAGCTGGGATGGTGCCACCACTCCCTTCAGGGCACAAGGGACAGTCCCCAAAGTGGAGGTTGTGGTGGTCTGATTAGGAAATGCTGAGCTTCAAGGCGTGTGGACAGGCACTGGGGAGGCTCTGTGTGGAAGGAAGGTGGTTGTGTGGGTGCAGATAGGCAGATCCTGGGATCCATCTCTGCTGCCTGCCCTGAGCTGGGTGCCTTCCAGTGCTTCCCAGTGCCTCTCAGTGCCTGTCCACACCCTGGGAATCCCAGCATTTCCTAACTGGACACTACATTCTTCACTTTGGAGACTGTCCCATGTGCCCTGGGCTTACAGGTCACCAACAGGGCCACCTCTGGAGAGATGAGTCAATGGCCACCCCTCATGGCTGAAGCTATTCAGGGCCCTGCCTGCACTTGGAGAACCTTTGGAACAATTTCCAGTAGTTTTCCCTGGAGGGAGTAACCTTGGGAGCTCCCAGAAGGGTGCTGCTGTTTCACTTGCTGGGTGCCACAACCTTAAAGCCACCAGCAGCACACCCAGCACATGGTGCAGCTGGGTTTCCACACCAGCTTTGGCAGCTGGAAGGTGGATTTTTGGCAGCTTTTGTTTGAAGGGAAATACAGAAGAGGTTGAGCTCAGCTGCAGCGAGGTGAGGAGGCACAAGGCAGGACCCTGCTTTGCTCATCCTGACTCAGGAGGCAGATCCTGCTCTCACCTACAACCCAACCACCTGCCTGAAGAGGAGAGATCAGGGTATGAACATGAACCTCTGCTACCCAAATCCTGCCCTGCCTGCCCTGCTGGGCATGCACCACACACACAGAGAATGGAAGTGACCTCTGGAGTTCATCCAGTCCAACCTCTCTGCCAGAGCAGGGCTGCCCAGAGCAGGTTAGAAGCAGAGAACTGGCAAATTGTTTTGGTTGGAAGAGACCTTTAAGATCATCCAGTCCAACCTAAGACCACCATGGCCACAAAACCATGTCCCAAAGTGCCATGGCCACACATTGCTTGAACACCTCCAGGTTGCATAGCATGGCACCCAGGCAGGTTTTGAAGGACTCCAGAGATGGAGACTCCCCAACCTCTCTGGGTAGCCTATTCCAGTGCTCCACCACCCTCAACATAAACAAGTTCCTCCTCATCTTTAGATGGAATTTCTCATGATCAAGTTTGTGCCTGTCCCTAGGCACCACTGATAAAAACCTGGCCCCATCCTGGTGCTTGAATGTGTCCAGAGAAGGGCACCAAGGTTGGGGAGGGGGCTGGAGCACAGCCCTGTGAGGAGAGGCTGAGGGAGCTGGGGATGTGCAGCCTGCACAAGAGGAGGCTCAGGGCAGAACTCATTGCTCTCTGCAGCTACCTGAGGGGAGGTTGTGGCCAGCTGGGGTTGGGCTCTGCTGCCAGGCACCCAGGGACAGAAGGAGAGGACACAGCCTCAAGCTGTGCCAGGGTAGGTTCAGGACGGATGTTAGGAAGAAGCTCTTCACAGCAAGAGAGATTGGCACTGGGATGGGCTGCCTGGGGAGGTGGTGGAGTGCCCATCCCTGGAGGTGTTTAAAGGGAGACTGGATGAGGCACTGGGTGCCAGGGGTTAGTTAATGAGAAGGTGTTGGGTGCTAGATTGGACTTGATGATCTCGAAGGTCTCTTCCAACCTGGTTGATTCTGTGATTCTTTGATTCCTGCCACCTGCCCTTTAAGCAGTGATCATCATTGATCAGGTCTCCCCTCAGCCTTCTCTTTTCCAGGCTAAAAAGGCCCTTGCAGGTCCCTCAGGCTTTCACTCGACCCAGATCGACTGCTGGTGCTGGCTGCAGGGAACGGGAGCTGCTGGTGGGCTGGCAACAACAGCCATATGTCAGCGAAGGCTGAGGAACACGATGTCTTCTGCTGGGAGGTGAATCAGTGTGAGTCTGACATTCTTCTCCTCCTGCATTAATTAAGCAGCAATCTCGGGCGTCTTTTATCTCCACAGCTATTATCTTGCCTTTTCCCAAAGCGCTCCTCAAAAGCAGCATCCCGATGGGAGCGAGGGAAGGACTTCCCACCCCCACCCCCACCCCACTTCGCTCACAGGCACTCGGTTCCCTGTCACGCACCAGGAGATGGAGGCAGAGAGGTGGGAACTGACCTGGGCACCAATACTCTCCCATCTCCACTTCTGTGATGCCAGGTGGGTGTTCGGTTTGCAGCCAAGGGCAGCATTTTCCCCACCCCCACCCCCAAAACCCTTGGTGCTTGTAGGGTTTCTGCACACAGATGGCAAGGGCATGTCCAGCCACGGGGCTGCAGGGAGGGCAACTTTACACCAGTCCTCTCTCTGATCGCTTCCCTCAGTCACTTCTGGCATGGTTTAGCTCTTTCCTCTGGGATTTTGCCACCAGAACACACTTGGGAGTTTGGGTGGGAGGGCAGGACCTGTTTTGCCTCCATCAGCAAGGAGCTGCTAGAGACTTCACCAGAAGCATTGAAGTGTTGCCTCTGGTTCCCAGCTGGGGAAAATGAGGTAGTGGGCAAAGGAAAACTCTGGGAGTTCCCTGCCTGGGAATCTCCTGCTTGGGGTAGATGTGGGGACAACAACAAAAAGCAGTGAGATGTGAAGGTCCTGTGGCCCCTTAACTCATGCTCAGCACCTCCAGAAAGCAGGCTGACAGCTCAGGAGCTTCTGATTTTAGGATCACCAGCCCCAGCTCCACAAGCACTACAACTCCCACTTAAAGCATCACCAGCATCCTGCCAGCTGAGCCACTCTAATGTGCCCAGGTGATCTCCCCTGCCACCCCCCACATCCTCACCCACTGCAGGGAGAAAGGACACTCAGCAAGCACCATGGCTTCCTACCAGCAAGTCCCCAGAGCATCTCCCCTCCAAGCTGGAGCAGGGCTGGGGCTGCTCAGCATACCAAGGGGCCACACTGGTTCCAGGGAGTCACAGAGTCTCCATCCCCACCCCTGTCCTGGTTGTCAACTAAGACCAGTTCTGGGTTACCTGAAGCCACAGCAGATGAGATACTACATCCCCATCCTGAAACCAAAGTGGGGCCAGAGGGAGCCAGGGCCAAGCCACAGCCAAAAAGAGAAAGCTGATGCCTGGGTAGGGGAGGTGAATTTTGCCTGATGGTCCCCAAGGGCTGAGCTGTCCTGCAGCCTCCTGGCCACCACCTGCCCAAAGCCCTCCATCCCCACAGGCCACAGCAGCCCTGGGATGGATGCTCAGAAACTGCTGCTTTCTCCCAGTGCCTGTAATCCCTCTGGCCCTGATATAGCCACTGACCCAGGCAGCTGCTAAATTTAGCAGGATGAATCCTGCCCTGTGTTGGGAGCCCTGGAGCTGCAGGATTGTGGGGATGGGACTACAGGGACAGGTCCTCACCCTGCAAGGCAGACCCCCAGGATGCCCTGGATCACCTCCTGCACAGACTGGGTATGAGGCAAGGAGCAGAGAGAGGAGATGGGAGCAGGGACACGGCACACACGGGCTACGAGCCTGTCAGGAGGTGCAAGCTTAAAGCTGAGAGGTGGCACAGAGTCCCTCTGCTCCCCCCATTCCTCTCATGTGTCTCATGGGAGAAGCATCTGTGCCAGGGGGCAGGGAAAGGTGGCTGCAGGAGGGGCATGGGGACAGCAGGCAGCTGGTGCTGTCACTTGCCAAGGGACACTGAGGGCAGACGGGCAGGAAAAGCCCAGGCAGGTTCTGACCCTTAGCACCCCTGCTCCATGGGTCCACACAGGGCTGAGCACTTCGCACTCATCACACTCAGGAGTGGCACCTGTTGGGATGCTGAGGAGAAGCTGGGTGGGCACAGATGGGCACAGATGGTGGGACAGATGGGCAGACAGTGGGACACACACAGAGAGAAGGACAGACAGAGGCTGGGACAGACACAGAGAGGCAGACAGATGAATGGACATGGACAGACAGGCAGGGGCACCGCCAGGCAGACAGACAGAGAGGGGCACTGCCAGCCGGACTGACACAGCCGGACAGACAGAGAGGGGCACTGCCAGGCAGACAGACAGACAGGGGCACTGCCAGCTGGACTGACACAGCTGGACAGACAGAGAGGGGCACTG
>VWZE01023146.1:82300-93482 GCA_013396675.1 Eubucco bourcierii
GGACGGGGAAGGGCGGGCAGGGCCTGCGGCGGGCGGGCAGGCCTGTGGCAGAGTGTGCGGGGCTGTGGGAGAGCTCAGGGCAGCCGGGGTGGGGGCTTGTGAGGGTTGGGGTGGAAGCGGGAGGCCCTGCGTGGGCTGTGGGTGTGAAAGGTACAGCTGCGGGCTGCGAGAGGTGCTTTTGAGGAGGGAGGTCTGTAATGGGAGGTTAGAGAGGCTGTGGGGTGCTCACGGGGAGCAGGGGTTCTTTGGGGGTCTGGGAGGCTTTGCAAGGTGAAGGGAGCAGGCGTAGGTGTGCGCGGGTGATGGGGGCTGTCCGGAAGATGCATCCCTCTGCATCCTAACCTCCACTCTGGGGCACTGGGAGCTTTGGGATGAGGGTGAGGAAGAGGCAGCGGATGGCCTGTGGGGCGGTTGTGCCTTGCGGTGGCTTCATTCACCACCTCCTTCCCTCCTCTGTCGCTGTTGACAAACCTCGCTGCGGTTGAGAGCCCTCCTGCTGTCAGCACAACTTGAGCTCTCCCTGAGACTGTCTGGAGTGTGACGTGAAGTATTTACAAATCTCTTCTTTACTCGTTCCCAAATGGCTCGGGAGTCATCTCAGTTGCACGTTTGTCCATCCTTGTAATTCTGATTGGAAAACATCTGGAGTCCTGTGTGCAGTTCTGGAGCCCCCAGCACAGGAAGGACATGGAAGTGTTGGAGCCAGTCCAGAGGAGGGCCATGAAGATGCTCAGAGGGCTGCAGCAGCTCTGCTGTGAGGACAGGCTACAAGAGCTGGGGCTCTGCAGCCTGGAGAAGAGAAGGCTTCCAGGAGAGCTTGGAGTGGCCTTCCAGGATCTGAAGGGGGCTCCAGGAAGGCTGGGGAGGGACTATTGACAAGGGCTTGAAATGGCAGGACAAGGGGCAATGGGTTTGAACTGGCAGAGGGGAGATGGAAACTGGATGTGAGGAGGAAGTTGTTTGCAGTGAGGGTGGTGAGACACTGGCACAGGTTGCCCAGGGAGGTTGTGGCTGCTCCCTCCCTGGAGGTGTTCAAGGCCAGGTTGGATGAGGCCTTGAGTGACCTGCACTAGTGAGAGGTGTCCCTGCCTATGGCAGGGGGTTGGAACTAGGTGATCCTTGAGGTCCCTTCCAGCCTTTCCATTCTATGACTCTATGTGGATCACTGTGTTCGGGGTGAGCTGCCCTAATAGAAGTGAATGCTTTGGTCAACATTTGCCTGCTGCTCGTTTACATCTTTCTGTGACTTCCAAGAAGTAGGAACCAGTTGATTTCCTTCTTTTTTCTTTTGGCCTTCATACTGTTTGAGTGGTAGGACTCCAATGAAGTTGTTCTTCTGTTTGGTTGCCTCTAAATTTTCTCTAAGTCAAACAGACAGAGCACCTCTGAAAGCCTACTTGGAGGGCTTGGTTGGTGTGGATAGATCATTGGTTAGATATCCCTGATGCAGGATACAAATTTCACTCAATATTCTGCCTGTGTCTACCACAGAACCTCTCTTTTTTGTTTGTTTGGTTTTTTTCCTTTTAGAACCTCTTTTTTCTTTCTTTTAAATACTTGCCTTGACCCAGTTTGACTTCACTACTGAATGTACTACCAATTGGCCCTTAAATTTCAGGACTTCAGGGAAAGACTGACTGCTGTAGAGCTTGCTTGTGCCAGCAGTAGTGACAGTATAGGCTCTTGGCTTGGGATTTCAGGCTGCAGAGGTTGTACAAGGTTCACTGTGCTTGGAAAAGAGGTTCTAGGAGTTTGCCAGACATGAGTGTGAGGGTGGTGACACTCTGGAAAAGGCTGCCCAGGGAGTTTGTGGAAGTTTCCTCTCTGAGGGTGCTCAAGGCCAGGCTGGATGAGGCTTTGAGCAGCTGAGTCCAGTTGAGAGGTGTCCCTGCCCTGTGCCAGGGGTAAACACAGCCCTGGGGATGTGGTGGTCAGGGACAAGCAAAGGTTGGTGGGGTGAGACAGCCTTACCCTCAAGGAGGCTCAGCTTGGCTTGGCCAAGAAGCTCTTCAGTATGAGGGTGGTGAGAGTCTGGAAGAGATGGCCCAGGGAGGTTGTGGCTGCCTCCTCCCTTGAGGTGTTCAAAGCCAGGCTGGATGAGGCCTTGAGCAAGCAAATCTAGATGAGTGATGTCCCTGCCCATGGCATGGAGGTTGGGGTAGATGATCTCTGAGGTCCCTTCCAACCTAAACCATTCTGTGATGGTTCTATAATGATGATCCACATAAACCCCATCCTCTCTCCATCCCCTTTGGGGCCCTCAAGTGAGTGTCCAAGGGCCAAAAGGCTCTCAGCAGCTTGTGGTGGGGATGGCCACCAGACCAGGGGTTCCTCAGTTGGCTCATCCTGCTCTGAGCTGGAGTCTGCAGCCCTGTCCAGCTCTGAGCCACGGCTGTGGCCAAGCTGCTATTGATTTTATTGACATGAGTGCAGTGCCCTGCTGCAGGTTTCCTTCCCCATGCTCACCTTTAGCACACCTGAGCCATGGCTGTGGCCAAGCTGCCATTGATTTTGTTGACATGAGTGCAGTGCCCTGCTGCAGGTTTCCTTCCCCATGCTCACCTTTAGCACACCTGAGCCATGGCTGTGGCCAAGCTGCCATTGATTTTGTTGACATGAGTGCAGTGCCCTGCTGCAGGTTTCCTTCCCCATGCTCACCTTTAGCACACCTGAGCCATTTTGTGCACTGCAAAATGAGTGAACCATCATTGCCTTTTCCCCAGGCCTTGGTGTGAAACCCAGGGCCTTGGTATTGCTTGTTGCCTTTGTGGCTGAATAACCACCCATGGGCAGAGCTTGGCTCTGTAAAATGTTGCTTCTGTTGTGTGTTTCCAGCACTGCTTAAACTTAGTGACTGGTAATAAAAGGGTTTTTTTTTTTTTGCCTTTCCCTACGATGGAAAGATGATTGTAAGTGTCCATGAGTTTAAGGAGTGGAATTTTCACTGACTTCAGGACCACTTTTTCTTAAAATCTACTCTGCAGGTGGTGTCAAAGTTGGAAGAATTTTAACCAAAGAGTTCTGCAGCCTCCTTGCAGTGCTCTGCGGTGTGCTGAGGCTGAATCCTAAGGTTTGATAAAATACAAAGGGCCTGGGAGCTGAAATGGGCAGGACACTTCACTGGCTGTGCTTGAAGTGGCAAAATAAAGGGTGAAAGTATACTTAGATGTCTTGGAAACAAAACAAATGTGAAGGGGGTTGACTTTTTGAGCCACCTGTGAAGCTGGTGCAACAGCACAGATGGGTAACTGCCCTTCATAGCACCACAGCTCAAGCATCCTAAAGCACAACTGGAGTTACTTCATCCAAAAGCAGACCTGAGTAGCTGCTGAGCTTTCAGAGAAGCTGGGTCAGGACTGGGTACTAGAATCATAGAATCAGGAAGGGCCCTTAAGAGTCATCTAGCTCCAACCACCCTGCTATGGGCAGGTTCACCTCACACTAGATCAGGTTGCTCAAAGCCACATCCAGCCTGGCCTTAAGGACTTCCAGAGATGAGGCTTCCACCACCTTCTGAGCAACCTGTTCCAGGCTCTCACCCCCTTCATGGTGAAGAACTTCTTCCTAACATCTAATCTGAATCTACCCACTTCTAGTTTTGCTCCATTCCCCCCAGGCCTATCATAGGATGGCTGAGGTTGGAAGGGACCTCAGACATCATCTACCCCAACCTCCCCACCATGGGCAGGGACACCTCTCAGCTAGACTCATCTGCTCAAGGCATCATCCAGGCTGGTCTTTAACACCCCCAGGCAGGAGGCAGCCACAACCTCCCTGGGCAGCCTGTTCCAGAGTCTCACCACCCTCCTACTGAAGATCTTATTCCTCAGCTCCACTCTAACCTTGCTCTGCCTCAGCTCCAAACCATTCCCCCCTTGCCCTGTCTCTAGACATACTAATGGAAAGCCCTTCTGGAACCTTCCTGTAGGATCCCTTCAACTATTGGCAGGCAGCTCTAAGGTCCCCCTGGAGCCTTCTCTGCAGGCTGCACACTCCCAGCTCCCTCAGCCTATCCTCACAGCAGAGCTGCTCCAACCCTTGGATCATATTTGTGGTCTCCTCTGGGCTCACTCCAGCAGCTGTGTCCTTATGCTGGGCACACCAGAACTGGAGGCAGTACTGAGGTGGGCTCTGAGCAGAGTAGATTAAGTGGGCAGAGTCTCCTCTCTTGACTAAGCAGAAGTACTAAGATACTAAGAAACCCCCAACAACCCACTTGCTACAAATTGGAGGGGTTTTCTTCATTCTGTGCCTGAATTAGTTGGAGCTCTTTGACCTAGAACCTGAGGCTTTTAATAGCTCTTTTGCCAGAGTTCAGAAATGTCTTCAAACTGAGCTGCAGCTCTTCTACAGTGCTTTAGGCTGGATCTTAGGACTAAGTTCTTCAGGAGGAGGGTGGTGAGACCCTGGAGTTGGCTGCCCAGGGAAGTTGTGGCTACCTTCTCCCTGGGAGTGTTCAAGGCCAGGCTGGATGAGGCATTGAGCAGCTGAGTCTAGTTGAGAGGTGTCCCTGCCTATGGTGGGGAGTTTGGAGGAGATGATCTCTGAGGTCCCTTCCAATCTAAGCCATTCAATGGTACACCTCCAGACTCTTGGTCAGCAGCTCTGCTGTTATCTCCAATGTGTGCTGAGGGGAAAGCCCTGGGCCTGGTAGCTTTATGACTCCATAACTGAATGTGTTAACCAGAAGGTTTGGAAGATTGACCCAGGGTTATCCTGGTTAAAATGTGACTGCTTGTGATCCTCAAAAAAGGTTGGGACTCCTTTGTGCTCTTGGTTATGTCAACATAAGGAGATTGGGGTTTAAGAGATTGGATTTTAAGACTAGATAATGTGTGTGGGGAGTACTTGGGAAATAACTGCTCAGATAGATGGCAGGAGGCATTTGCCAACAAACTTCAAGTGAAGCAGAAGTTGAAGCTTGGTTCTGCAGGCTGCAGGAGCTGCTGGTGTTGGACCATTTGTCAGAGCAGGAGCTGCTGATGTTGCTGTATAGAATCATGGACTGGTTTGAGTGGGAAGGGATCATTAAAGCTCATCTAATCCAACTCCCCTGCAGTCAGCAGGGACAGCTGCAATTGCAGCATCTGGCTCAGAGAGCTGACCTGGAATGGTTCCAGGCATGGGGCATCTCCCACCTCTCTGGGCAACCTGGATCAGGCTCTCACCATCCTCAGTGTCAAACATTTCTTCCTTTTCTCCAGTCTGAAACTCCCTCTTTTAGTTTCAAACCATCATCCCTTGTCCTGTCCCAACAGGCTTTGCTCAAAAGATTGTCCTCATAATTCCTGCAGGCCTTATTAGTACTGAAAAACTGGAATAAGGTCCCTCTGCAGCCTTCTCTTGGAGACTTCTCACAGGTGGAAAAGGTGCAGCTGAATCCAGTTCTAGTGTGCCCATCACAGAGCTGATGGAGCAAACCTGGAGGAGGCCACAAAGATGATTGAAGGGCAGGAGCACCTCTGCCATGAGGACAGGCTGGGGGAACTGGGATTGTTCAGCCTGGAGAAGAGGAGGCTGAGGGGAGACCTCGGTGCTCTCTACAACTCTCTGAAAGGGGGTTGGAGCCAGGTGGGGTTGGTCTTTTCTCCCTTCAATCAAGGGATAGGAAAAGAGGAAATGGCACTGGGGAGGTTTAGGTTGGATATGAGGAGAAACTCCTTGACTGAAAGGGTTGTCACAGCCTGGTGCAGGCTGCCCAGGGAGGTGGCTGAATCCCCATCCCTGGAGGTGTTTCAGAGAGGCAGAGCTGTGGTGCTGAGGGCCGTGGGTTAGCCCCAGCCTTGGCTGAGCTAGAGAAAGGTTGGACTGGCTGAGCTGAAAGGGCTTTGCCAACCAATCCCATCCCATGATCTTCACTTTTACCTGTTGGGGTGTATCTGGGAGCAATGCAGGGAGTGCAGGAGGGGCTGGTGGATGGCCTGGATCTGATGCTGCCTGTCCATGCTGACATGGCTCTGGGGTGAAATCCTTTCCCTGAGCCCCAGTGAAAGCTCTGCCCTCTCTCTCAGCCACACAGTGCACATCATGGGGAGGCCACATCAGGCTGCCCAGGGAGGTGGTTGAATCCCCATCCCTGGAGGTGTTTCAGAGAGGCAGAGCTGTGGTGCTGAGGGCTGTGGGTTAGCCCCAGCCTTGGCTGAGTTAGGGAAAGGTTGGGCTGGCTGAGCTGAAAGGCCTTTGCCAACCGGACCCGTTTTTCTCTATGCGTTCTTGCCCTTGCTTTGAAAAGGGGATGAGTTAAGATGCTCAAGGCTCCTATGGATTCCATAAATTCAACCTAAGGTTCTTGTGCCAAGTGTTTTGAGTGAATTTGGAGATGAGCCTTGGTGAGAGACACCCTTGTTCTTGGACAGGCCTCCTTTCATCCCGCGCGGCGTAAGGGGATGCACGCGCTCCAGGGCTCCCCCCCAGCCCTTGTTTTTGATGTGTTTATCACATGTCTCCCAATGACATAGTGTTTGGGTACCTTGTGTTGCACCAGCTCCCAGCTTTGGCAAAAGCCCTGTCACAAGCAAGGAGGTACTCACAGAGCTCTGGGAATGTTGCTTCATCCCTTCAGGAGTCTGCGCTCACCCGGCCCTGGGAAAACGAATCGTGTCCTAGGCTGCACCAAGAGTGTGGGCAGCAGGGCAAGGGAGGGGATTCTGCCACTTTGCTTTGCTCTGCTTTGCTCAGAATTCACCTCCAATCCTGCCTCCAGGTGTCCCCAACATAAGAAAGACGTGGAACTGCTGCAGTGAGTCCAGAGGAGGCCACAAAGATGCTCCAAGGGCTGCAGCAACTCTGCTGTGAGCACAGGCTGAGGGAGCTGGAGGGGTGCAGCCTGGAGAGGAAAAGGCTCCAGGGGGACCTTAGAGCTGCCTGCAGTGCCTGAAGGGATCCTGCAGTGCCTGAAGGGATCCTGCAGTGCCTGAAGGGATCCTGCAGTGCCTGAAGGG
Organism: Eubucco bourcierii; assembly: GCA_013396675.1. Taxonomy (NCBI): domain Eukaryota; kingdom Metazoa; phylum Chordata; class Aves; order Piciformes; family Ramphastidae; genus Eubucco; species Eubucco bourcierii. The sequence goes on from VWZE01023146.1 coordinate 89,242, forward strand.
ATCCTGCAGTGCCTGAAGGGATCCTGCAGGAAGGCTACAGAGAGACTTTTGCTGAGGGTGTCTAGAGCCAGGCCAAGGGGGAATGGTTTGGAGCTGAGGCAGAGCAGGGCTAGAGTGGAGCTGAGGAAGAAGTTCTTTGTAGGAGTGTGGTAAGACTCTGGAACAGGCTGCCCAGAGATTTGTGGCTACCTCCTCCTTGTGGGTGGCCAGGATGGATGAACCCTTGGGCAGCCAAATCTAGTTGAGAGGTGGCCCTGCCTGTGGCAGGAGGTTGGAGCAGATGACCTCTGAGGTACCTTCCAACCTGAGCCATTCTGTGATTCCCTTCTCAGAAGAAGGCTTCATGGTGTGGACATTGCCTTCTGAGTTGGTTTTTATCGTGCTTGGTAGCTGCAGAGTTTGTCTGAATTCCATCTGAAATATCAACAGACACATCAAAGCAATTCTTTATCTCCTAGATGAAGGCTAAAACGTGTTGTTTGTGGCTTATTGCTGATATTTATCTTTTTGAGCTGCTGGCCAGTTTCTGCCTTTCAGTCACTTGATGAGACCACTGTGCTCTGGGTGGATCTTGAAAGGCTTGTTTATGAAACAGTTACCAAGAGTCACACTTCACAGAATGGGTTGGCTTGGATGGGACCTTAAAGCTCATCTGGTTCCAACCCCCTGCCATGTGCAAGGACAACTCCCACCACCCCAGGCTGCTCAAAGCCTCATCTAACCTGGCCTTGAACACCTCCATGAAGCCACAGCTTCCCTGGGCAGCTTGTGCCAGTGTCTCACCACCCTCACTGGAAAGAATTTCTTCCTGTTCTCCAGTCCAAGAATCAGTTTTGGTCCCAGCAGAAGTGTCTGCCTTGACCTTTTCCAAACTGTTAGCTTCTGAGACTCAGTGCCTGTGGGACAGAGGTGTAGGAAAGGAGCATGCTGGGGCACATGGAGGCTTTCCCTGTGGTGTCATGACATAGAAGGACTCCTCTGCTGGAGACAGCTCCTCCAGCAGTCCTGTTTGCAGACTGCAGATTTGAAGGAGAGGTGAATCTTTACTAAAGGGATGAAGAAACCTGAAGCTGGAGCTAAGACAGAAGCAGCTACACATGGGGTTGCTCCTGGTTGCAGTGATTTGAATTAAAATAGAGGGCTGGAATGCTGTGGGGATAGGGGCAGGAGTAGCTGCAGTGTGGGATCTTGAATTGAGGGTTATCTTGGTGTATGAGAGCAGCTTGGTTTGTTTGCTTGGGGCTTGAGATGCTGAAACAATTTTGGATGCCAGAACATGACTCATTAAAAGAATTTTAATAGCCTTGGTGAAACAAGACCTTGCCCTACAAAATCCCTGCTGCTCTCTCTGCTGTATTGTTTGAGTCCAGCTTGAACCTGACCTTCTGCTCAGTTTGCCTGACACCAGGGGATTGTTCTTCAGAGCTCTCACACTTGGCAGTTATTTTGGGGACTTGCATCTCCATTTGCCATTTGATTCTCTGGTGCCATCTGTCCTCAGAACTGGGCCCCATGGGGTAGCTCTCAGGCTGTTCTCTGCTCTCAGGGATTGTGCTGGAGTGGAGCAGAAGGGTGATGGAGATCCAAGGGCTGGAGCAGCTCTGCTGTGGGGACAGGCTGAGAGAATTGGTGGTGTTCAGCCTGGAGAAGAGAAGGCTCTGGGGAGAGCTCAAAGCAGCATTCCAGTATTCCTGGTTGGATTCTATCTCTGGAGGTCCCTTCCAACCTTTAAGGTTCTGTGATTTGAAATGGGCTCCAGAAGGGCTGGGAAGGGACTTGTTGCAAAGGCAGGGGGTGACAGGTTGAGGGGTGATGGCTTCAGGCTGGAAGAAGCTGAATTGAGGTTGGACAGTAGAAAGGAATTCTTCCCCATGGGGCTGGTGAGGCACTGGAACAGGTTGCCTAGAGAAGTTGGGGGGGTCCATACCTGGAAGTGTTCCAAACCAGGTCTTGATCTAGTAGATGTCCCTGCCCATGGAAGTGTTGGAGCCAGTCCAGAGGAGGCCACCAAGATGCTGAGAGGGCTGCAGCAGTTCTGCTGTGAGGACAGGCTGAGAGAGTTGGGGCTCTGCAGCCTGGAGAAGAGAAGGCTTCCAGGAGAGCTTGGAGTGGCCTTCCAGGATCTGAAGGGGGCTCCAGGAAGGCTGGGGAGGGACTAGTGCCGAGGGCTTGGAATGCCAGGACAAGGGGCAATGGGTTTGAAGTGGCAGAGGGGAGATTGAAAGTGGATGTGAGGAGGAAGTTGTTTGCAGTGAGGGTGGTGAGACACTGGCACAGGTTGCCCAGGGAGGTTGTGGAGCACAGAATCACCCAATGTGATCTTTGATCACATTGGGTGATTCTGTGCTCCACAACCTCCCTGGAGGTGTTCAAGGGAGGAGGCCTTGAGTGCCCTGTACTAGTGGGAGGGGTCCCTGCCTATGGCAGGGGGTTGGAACTGGCTGATCCTTGAGGTCCCTTCCAACCTTCCCATTCTATGGCAGGAAGGTTAGAACTGGATGATTTTTATGGTCCCTTCCAACCCAAACCATTCTCTGATTCTATGAATTTGTTTGTATCCATTTATTTTTTTTTTTAAATTGTACTATCAGAACTGTTCTGTTGCTATGCATAAGGTAACACCAAGCCTCTTGGATTTCAGCTTGGATGACTGAGTGTGGGAGAAGCTGTATTTTAGGACCTGTAGAAGTAGTCAGGAGCTAAATTGAGTGCTGAGGCTGAATTTGTGTAGTAAAGCAAATGCAGAGAGTTGCAGCGTCATGGAGTTAGGAATTCAGAGGGCCTGGTTAGTGGGATGGGCCAAGTGCTGCTTCAGCTGGAGGCTGGCTGAGGAGAGGGAGTGCAGGGAATCATAGAATGGGAAGGTTGGAAGGGACCTCAGACCTCATCCAGTTCCAACCCCCTGCCATAGGCAGGGACATCTCCCACTAGAACAGGTTGCTCAAGGCCTCATCCAGCTTGGTCCTGAATCATCTCCAGGGAGGTTGTGGAGCACAGAATCCCCCAATGTGATCAAAGATCACCTTCTGTGATTCTCTGCTCCACAACCTCCCTGGGCAACCTGTGCCAGTGTCTCGCCACCCTCACTGCAAACAACTTCCTCCTAACATCCACTTTCAATCTCCCCTCTGCCACTTCAAACCCATTGCTCCTCATCCTCTCATTCCAAGCCCTTGTCAATAGTCCCTCCCCAGCCTTCCTGGAGCCCCCTTCAGATCCTGGAAGGCTACTATCAGGTCTCCTGGCAACCTTCTCTTCTCCAGGCTGCACAGCCCCAACTCTCTCAGCCTGTCCTCACAGCAGAGCTGCTGCAGCCCTCTCAACATCTTGGTGGCCTCCTCTGGACCTCCTCCAACACTTCCATGGCCTTCCTGTGCTGGGGGCTCCAGAACTGCACCCAGGACTGCAGGTGGGGTCTGAGGAGAGCAGAGCAAAGGGGCAGAATCCCCTCCCTTGCCCTGCTGCTCTGAAGAAGCTGCAGGTGGAATCACAGTGGTTGGAAAAGGCCTTGAAGATCATCAAGTCCAAGCATTCTCTAATTCTGCCAAGTCTGAGGCTAAACCATCTCTCTCAGCACCACATCTCTGCGGCTTTTAAACACCTCCACCACATTTCCCAGGGCCACAGGTGGGGAGAACAGTGAGGAATTGCCTTAATGGCTTGGTGAAAATCAAACCTCCTGTGGTCATCTGTGTTGGTGCAGTAGAAATGCTGACACTGATTTTTTTTTTTTTAGGACACATAAGCAAATTGTTGGTGCTGTGTGGGTTTCTTGGTGGGCTGTGGGGCTGCATTGTCTGAGCTCGAGAGATGAGACTTTGTGTTCCAGCAAAATGAGAGAGGTGATTCTGCCACTCTGCTCTGGTGAGACCTCACTTGGAGCACTGCATCCAGCTGTGGAACCCTCAAAACAAGAGACATTGATCTGGTGGAGCAGGTCCAGAGGAAACCACAAAGGTGGTAGACCAAGCAGCAATGGATGGAAGCTGCAGCACAGGAGGTTCCAGCTCAACACAAGGGAGAACTTCTTGACTGGAAGGGTCCCAGAGCACTGGCACAGGCTGCCTAGAGAGGTTGTGGAGTCTGCTTCTGTGGTGCCTTTCAAGGCCTGTCTGGATGTGTTCTGTGTGCCCTGAGCTGGATTCTGGTCCTGCTCTGGCAGAGGTTTTGGGCTTGATCTCTTTGGACCCCTTTCTAACCCCTGGCATCCTGTGATGGTCAGGAGCTGCAGCACCTCTGCT
>VWZE01023148.1:8141-81428 GCA_013396675.1 Eubucco bourcierii
TTTTTTAAATAAGTATCCAGAAGTATTTAAGCCCCTTGAGGATATGAAAGAATATAAATAGCAGCATGTGATACTTCTTTGGGTGGAGAATCATTCTTATACACCACATTCCTTTTGCAAGTTAGAGTATGCCTCTGGTACAGTGCTTGGTTAAGTCCTGAGGTGATTAATCTATGCCAAACTCCCACTTCCACAGTAGTACCTCTACCCAGGCCCATGCAGCTGGTACGGAGCTTGCCTGGGCACACTGGTGTCAGCTGCAGACAGAGCATGATATAGGCATTCCAAGATTCTTTCTGGAGCTCCCTGAAATGGGCTCTGAAGAGGGCTTATCTCATGAATTAAACCAGCAATACACACAAGAAATAGCTCACATCCTTCCTTGGTTCATTGTTGTACAAAGGTAAGTTACAAAGTTCCTGCTAGGACTCAGCATGGAGTAGCATGCAGTCTGTACCTGAAACGGACTTTTCCCTTCTCCCATGTCAGGGAACCATGACAGCTGTTTACTGAGAGGATTTGTTCTTTTTACCATGCTGGCTTTGAGATGACTATTGCTGTCTTGAGGATAGAGATAAAGTCCAAGCTTAACCACACTCTTCACTTGCACTACTGGCTTCACAAGAGCAATTCTCTTCTCTGGATTGTGATGTGGGGAGGTGGTGTAAGGACAGGTGGCAGTGCATCACTCCCATATGGATCTGTGGAGAGAGACAGCTTCTCTGACCACTTTTTCTACACCTGCTTTGTGACTTGCATGAGCTGTTAGGGGAAATGGATGGAAAGAGTTAAATGTGATGGCTTATGGGAGTGCCTTTCCAGCTTGATGCAGGTATTTCCTGCCCAACAGCTCAAAAATGATAATTCATAGAACAGGATGCACATTTCTTTTTGCCCTCTGCTCATCAGAGAACCAGTGATGACAGACATGATCTCCAGGGTGGCTGCTCTGTGCCTTGTCATGGGTCTAGCATGCCTCCATGCTAGAGAGGCCTGGTGAGTACCAGGACACATCTGTGGGGCCCAGCCACAGACATTGCAGAGGAGAGACAAAGAGGCTTTTGGACCCTCCAGTCTGTATCCCTGTTCACATCCTCACATGGTCACAGAAACCTTCAACTGAAGCAGCCCTCAAGTTACAAAAGAAATGTGCTGATCCATATCTTGTACAGTGCCACAGGATGGTCGATGTCCCCAGCAGGGGCGAGATGTACAGGCGGAATGATGGAAAGGTGGGCTTGCTGCCCACGAATGACTGATTGACACCCCAGACTGTCCTAGGACTGTCTCACTAACCGCTCTAGGCTCTCACAAAGCTAGCTTGCATGTCCTCCTCCAGGACTACTGAGCTGCTCTACTTTGAGTTTTTAAAATTTGGGTTTCCCCACAGCCAGACCTTTCTCAAGCTGTTTAGCTTTTTTTCCTAGTACACCCACATAATTACTCCAGCACAAAGAGTGGGCTTGTGAAGCAGCAGCATTTTAAAAAACCACAAACCCTGATCTCAAGGCAATCTTTCCCTCCCACTTCCTCCCCCTTCAAGCAGGGGTGTCAGCCGTGCTGTTTCTTTCAAACTTTCTCTGAGTCATCTCATCAGGCAGCTTGTAAATAGTTGAATGCATCCATCAATGTCAAGTCAAAGTAAGTAAGTAACAACGTACGCTGTGCAGTGGAGTTTCCCTAGCTCACATTTGTCTCTTTTTCGGAGGTGCAGCAAATTTAGGGATGATTCTGTCTCCCTAGATCTTCAGCATACGTACATAGATGATGTCAAAGATGTTGTGTCATCATGAGAATAAGGCACACGATATAAGATGAGCTTCTTACAGTAGAGAAAACTTGGACTCCTCTGAAACTCCCACTACTGTATGATCCAGAGTGGAATGTCTTCATGCAAGAGGCGCTATTCATTTTGAGCCTGAAAAAATGGGAAATAGAGAATCTGGGGAGGTGCAGTCCAACAGCTCATTGAGAATGTACTATTACTAGACATTTTGGACCTGCTGGTCACAGCCTTATGAATTGTTGTTAGAAAAGAATTACTCTCTCGTATGACAAGGCTGTGATTTGATGTGTCATCACTGCATACCAAAATCGAAAGAGCAGAATATGATTCAGAGGGTCTACAGGACACCATCCACCTCAGAAGGTAAAAAACTCTGCAGAAGGGCAACAATACACCCATGTATGACAGATATACAGGTGAGTTTCATCTTGAGCTAAATGACAGATCATGGACCCTGCACCAAGGCTGTCCTCAGCATGGGGCAAAATTCACTGGTTTGTCTGCTAGCAGGCTGATTTACAGCAGTGAAATCATTGTAGTGGGATGAAATGAAAAGTCTTGCAAAATTTCTGAGTTATTCCCTCTGCATAGCTTGCAAGGAAGGTCTGGTGTTGTCATATTTGCCTGATAAATGTGGAATGATCAATTCAGGTAGACTAGTGTACTCTCGACTGCATGTGTGTGGAAGGATGCTGCCCTTGGAACCCTACAGCCCATTTAGGTAGGTTATGTGTGAAAATGACACTGGGAGCCAGGACCTCAAGCTCAGTGCTGCATTACGGAGTAGTACGAGGGAAACCACTTGAATGCTCTTCTGCACAATGGGAGAGAAGACGTCCTGAAAACTTTTCCTTCTCTTTGCTAGAGCCCACAGTGAGACCTTGGCAGAAATGGTACTGAGAGTAGCATCTCATTTGTGTAGAATCATGGAATTGTTTTAGTTGGAAAAGATCTCTAAGATCATGGAATCCAATCATTGAACCAACACCTCCATGGCCATTAGACCACAACTCCTGAAGTTCCATGCCCACACATTTCTCCAAACCCTTTAGGGACAGTGACTCCACCGCCTCCCTGAGCAACCTATTCCAGTGCCTGAACACTCATTTAGTAAAGAATTTTTTCCTGATATCTAATCTAAACCTTCCCATGTGCAACTTCAGGCTATTTTCTCTTGTCCTAACACCTGATACTAGAGAGAAGGGACTAATCTCCACCTCACTGCAACATCCTTTCAGGTAATTTACCAGAGCAATGAGGTCTCCCCTCAGCCTCCTTTTCTCCAGACTAAACACGTTCAGCTACCTCAGCTGTTGCTCATAAACTTCTTCTCTAGACCCTTCACCAGCTTTATTGCCCTTCTTTGGACATGTTTCAGCACCTCAATGTCTTTCCTGCAGTGAGATGCCCAAAACTGAACACAGCATTCAAGGTGTGGCTTCACCAATGCTGAGTACAGGGGCACAATCACTTCCTTGCTCCTGCTGGCCATGTTATTCCTGATATAGGCCAGGATGCTGTTTGCCTTCTTGGCCATCTGAGCACACTGCTGAATCATGTTCACACAGTTGTCAACCAGCACCTGCAGTTCCTTTTCTGCAGGCCAGCTTTCCAGACACTTTTCCCCAAGCCTGTGGGTTGTTGTGACTCAAGTGCAAGACCTGACACTTGGCTTTTTTAAACCTCATACAGCTGACCTCAGCCTATCAATCCAGCCTATCCAGATCTCTTTGCAGAGCCTTCCTATGCTCAAGCACATCAACACTCCCATCCAATTTAGTGTCATCTGCAGACTTACTGAGGGATGCAGTCAATTCTCTCATATCAATCTTTGATAAGGTTATTAAAGAGAACTGACCCCAGTACTGAGCCCTGGGGAACACCAGTTGTGACCAGCCACCAACTGGATTTATCTCCATTCACCACCACTCATTGGGCCTGGCCATCTAGTTTATAACCCAGTGAAGCATCCACCCATCTATGTCATAAGTGGCCAGTTTCTCCAGGAGGGTGCTGTGGGAGGCAGTGTTAAATGCATTACTAAAGTCCAGATAAACAACATCTGCAGCCTTTCCTTCATCAACTAAGTGGGTCATCTTATTGTAGGAGGTGATCAGGTTCATTAAGCAGAGTCTGCCTTTCATGAATCCATCCTGACTGGTCTTGGTCATCTGGTTGCCCTGCACATGCTGTGTAATGGCATTCAATGGCACCTTCCCCAGCACTGACCTCAGTCTGACAGGTCTGTAGTTGCCTGGGTTCTCCTGGCCCTTCCTGTAGATGGGTGTCACATTTGCAGATCTCCAGTCAGATGAGACCTCCCTACTTAGACAGGACTGCTGCTAAATGGTGGAAAGTGACTTGGTAAGCACTTCAGCCTGCTCCTTCAGTACCCTTGGGTGTAAGCCGTGTGGCCCCTATACTTATGTGTGTCTAAGCGGTGCAGCAGGTCACTAATAATCTCCTCTTGTGCTTATGCTTTCAAAACATAAGCCATTTGGACCTTTTTCTGGATTTAGTGGCCTGCCTGAGTAAGAAATAGTCAAAGTGAGTACAGATGGTAGTACTAATCTATAAGCAATTTTTCCTACCATGACCAAGATGTCTCAAGCATTGTTCTTCCTTCTTGTTTCTCAGGGAGTGCAAGTTGAGAATCAGGCTAATCGCACAGCAAAAAAATGCTTTCCATCTCACTCCTTTATTTACTTTTTTTTCATTATTTCCTTCCCCTCCCAGGTGCAGGAATGCAGGCTGTTTGAAGAGCTGATCTGCTAGGGTGGGGCATTAACTTAATTTGAAGCATTGCTGAATATTTAGTCATGTTACGTAGGAGTTTTAGAATCATAAAATTCTTGGATTCCTAACAAACTGTGCACGTGTACACAATCTCCAGAAAGAGAACAAGTATTTAAAAACAAGACTCTACATAATTCTAAAGTAATTTAAATATAAGATAGATAGATAGATATAAATAAAATTCAAGTTAAAAACATCTTGCAGTGCTGCACTACTGACAGTTTCAAGTCAGACACCAAATGCGATGGCACAGATCTTTAAGCTGCTTTAGGGAAAAATTGCTAACTGGTATAAATCTGGTTTGAAAATGAAGATAGCACAAAGGGAAGCTTGAGTTAATTTAAATAGGAATGTGTAATTTCTAAACAGAAGTCTCTTCCAGGGGTCAATTTGTCACCCAACAGTGGCTTAAGAAGGTAGCTCTCTTATTTTTAAACCCATTAGCTTCTGCTCTAGCACAGAGAGTCCTGCTTTTGTGACTAAAATCTCCAAATTATAATCCTTCCCTAAGTCTACTGATGACTATAGTTGGATCAGAACCAAGTTTTTCTTCTCTCCTCTCAAAGATTTCGTGATTTTAAAAAATCTCCCAGTTTGGGCAAGGATTTACACAAGAACTTAACTATTTCATCCAATGCTCACAGAAGTGTTTTCAGTATGAAATCTCTTCATCTCACATTTTTAGCTTCCACTGTTCAGACATGGAGTGCCTGTCATTGCAGTGCTAGCAACACATTTACAGACGAGCTCTTTGAGGTCTGGGGAGTCTTATGTTAGTTTTCTGAGGCAGTCCAGTCCATGTTCTCCCAGATGGAGAACATCAAGGGAAAATTTGCTTAGTTTTTCCTCAGAGTTAAAGAGGTACACATTTTTTTCAGAAAGGCCAGACTACCTGGTGAGATGATGACTTTACAAATGGGCCCATTTATGATTCTGCAGAAACTGAAATCCCATGATGCATATTGGAGTGGTGTACAAGCAGAATTGGACCAAGCGTTTTTGAAGCAGGTCCTCTACCAATTCACTACTGTTAGCTTCTGGCTCATTGGTACCAGACTTCAGAAGGTGCCAGAAATAGTAAGACACAAATATTTGTGTGAAAAATATGCTCAAAGCTGACATTGGGTAACAAATGTGGAACTGACTGATTTATCTATTGTCCAGCTACAGCTCCAGAGCTCTAGTCAATGATATTAATCCTCCAACTAGCTCCTTGATAAGGTTAAAGGAGTAATTGAAGAGTTATCAGGTACACTTGCCTCTATGTGCTCAAAACACTTCTCCTTTGAAAGTCTATATACAAACTGGAAGTGACTCAGCACCTTAACTCTGCATTTACAGTCAAAGTGAGGCAAAGACAGCTGCTGTGTCAAAACTTCCCCTGACTTCCATTATCAAAGAAAAGTGTCTTGAAGACCTTAGTCTCCTAGTCACTCACTGTGGTTGAGATGCAGTTCTCCCACAAAGCCATGGAAACTTCCTTCAGTCTTATATACCATGTTGGCTTCAATGCTGAGGTACATCTCATGCCCTGACTTATCTTTGTAAATGTTGTCTATGAATAATTCAAAACATCTCCAGACAAGTTTACTGTTTCATTCCAAGTGAATAAGCACCAGTAACAAATCTGATGTGAAAGTGTAGCAACAGACTGCATAACTAGTGTAAAGCAAGGAAGGTTTCCATGGACACCCTTTTGCTCTGATAGGTGATTCTAAGAAAGAAATACAGTATTCGTGTAGCAGGTTAAGGACATGAGAGAAGGCAGAATCTTCCAGAAAATATGTACCGTTCCTATTTGAGTGGTCAGTTGAGCAGACGTGTTTAATGAGTGATGGAGGCAACTGTGGTACAAAAGGTAACCAGTATGCCAGTCCTTACAGTCCTGGGCTGGTCTGAGCTTTGCCAATGTGCTGTGCCAATTAATCACTATCAGTAAGATGACTTATAAAACTCTTCCTGTGACATGCACCGCACTCTTGCCATTGCAGGTGTTCCAGCTGCTCAGAGCTCAGGTGCCAAGTCACACTGAGCAAGACATGGGTACACACAGACCTATACAGACATATGTCCCTTTGGAGTGTAGACAATTCATGACAGTTTTGCATTGTTGCTGGATATTGATAGTCCGCTGATTTTCTTTTCATTTATATATATATATATATAAATATATATACACACACACTTTTTTTTTTTTTTTAAGACACAAATTGTACCAACCAACTCAGAGGCTTTTGTTAGAAACAAGCAGAATTTTTGTGACAATGTGTTTGGCAAGGACAACACTCAGCAGATTTCAAGGGCGTTTTGACAAGAAGCTTTAAGATACGTTGTCAGTGCTATAAGGAGAAGGAATATATTCCTATTAACATGCATGTAGATTTTCTCCTTGATTGTTTGGTTAATTATCCCAGTCTTGTTAGCTGCTACCAGGGAAAATCCAGCACCTAGAAATCTGAGATGACGACCACAAAGAATCGTGGATTTCTAAATTAGAAATGTTCAAAGGCAGAAAAAGTGAATAAGGAAATGAAAAGAAGAAAAATCTTTGTGATCATCATCCAAACTCTAGGGGGAAATAAGAAATCTGCTGTGGATAGGAGGTGTTCTGCATTGAGCCCTTCAGGTCAAAGTATTTTCTGAAGTTTCTTTCAAGAGAGAAAAGAAAGTGAGTGTGGATTTAGGAATATGAGAGGAAGCCCTACATTCAGAATGGAAATTGAAAGATTTGGAAAGGTTGTGGTATTTGAGTCCTTGTTTGCCTTAATCAGTGGGGAGGAGAATATAGTCCTCTGGGCAGTGTGACTTTACCCTCTTAATACTTGTCACACCCAAATTGCTTGAGTATTCCTGTTGTGCTTGTCTTGTACTGTATGAGTAGCCACAAGCCAGACCAGATTTATGAATAGATTTGTGAATTAGTTTGGGTTCAGATTTTGAACTTTTAAAATCTTCTGTTCTCATGTTTTTCAGCATAGCTTTTTTCTTCTTTCTACTCTTTTCTGCAAGTTCTCTGAGGAGGCCTTGTCTCCTGCTATGTTCTTATATATTATACCCTCCCATCTGTGATGGGTCCTGCTCTAGGGTAGGAGTGTCTGTCTTGCACAGAACATATCTAACTTTTTACTTTTACAGTCAGCTTCTGAAGGCATTAAAAAATCTACAGAAAAGTAGCCTATAAGTCCTCCCAGTTACCTGCCACAGTGATTGAAAAAAAAATTCATTAATTCTTTAGGAGGTCATTACATAGTGAGGAATCCAGTAAGCCACTACAAGCTCCTATGTAACATTTGCTTGCTTTATGGATAGTTTCCTAGCATGCCTGCAGCAGAGCTCTGTATGTTGGTTTCACTTTGTGATTTTGAACCCAAATTTCCCTATCTTTCCTTCTTTTTTTCTTCTCATGACTCTTCCCTTCTCTAAAATTTCTTCATTCTCCTTTTTTTTTCTTTCTCTCAATTTAATTTTTCTGTCTTTACTTTTGCTATTTTGTCTTCTGCTTCCTCTCCCTTCCCAGTTAGTTCTTTTCTTTCTTTTTGGGTTACAGGGGGCTGCATACACAGGTTATGCTACACTTAGCATAACCTTGGGTTTCCAGAGATGACAAGTCCATGGCCAGAAGCCAGTAAGACTTGAAGCTGAAACACAATCATAAAAAAGATTTACAAACTCTTGCAAAACTGGCTTGTATAGACTCATACCTGTGAATGATGCATGAGCAGACTGTCTACATTGCTTGTATTTTCCATTTAAGGCAATGAAATGTCATCTTTCTACTATTCATCCACCTGTCTAGTTTCATATTGATCTACACTTTCAAAAGAGATAGCTGTTACAATATATAAAGTAGAGCTGGAATTTATTCCCTGAAATGTTCTTTCTGCATCTGGGTTTGCAAATGAAGCCCTCTGTTAGAGGTCTGGACTTTAGGACATTCTCAAGGTTTTTCTGCTAGGTGACCGTGGGTCGATCAGGTCATCCTTGGTCTTCTGCTTTCCCATTTGCAATACAGAGGTATTCACTTAATTGTAAATGTCTTGGAAGTCTACAGAGGACCACAGTCTTTACTGTAAAAAATGTTTTCTTTTACGTACACTGAGAAAGCAATAAAGACTTCTTGATGTGTGTTCAGTCCTTACCTGTAGAGCAGATGAAGGCTGACCACTGTAATAAGAAAGGTGAATAGTTTCCTGTAATATCCAGCAATTCATCTAAGCAATGTGCAAAAGCTGATGAGCATTACCCAGTGGGGTTTTTTTAACTACTTCTTTCTCTGCACCTCAGAAAAACCATCATGCCTCATTACACAGTTTCTGCTCACTAAATGAGTGTAATTGGCTGTTGGAACATCAGGCACTGTTCATGAAGTTATAACAGAAAGGCTATCCCTTCGTTAGACAGATATGACATCCCAACTGTGCTGAACACCAATATTAGTTTGCATTTTGCTATCTTTCTTAAACATCCCTGTAGTACTAGCTTGCAAATCCCATTTGGCCACTGGTAAAGACTGAGGGATTTGGCTTTTAGTGAAATTAAAAGAAGTTTCACCTTACCACTTCTTAGAAACATTATATTTGCAGTTTTGGGAGAATGCTCCTGCCCAGCACAGGTTTTATCCTCATGAATCCTGTTCTGACAGCCATAATGAAACATAGATTAATGCCCTTATGCTAAAGTGCTCTCATGCATCTTTGCTCACTTTGCATTTAAAAAAAAAAAAATACCCCAAGGTGTAGAACAAGATCGTATTTTGTTCTTACAACTGCATAGCTTCCAAGTTGTGTTTATTGATACCTGCCAATGAAAGAAGGAACAGCTAGTGTCCTCCCCTTAGCCCCTATACTTGCTACTATTACAAAGTATTGCAAATGAAGAAAGAAATCTCACATCCAGAATTTCTCAGTAGCCATCTAGGCACTTAGTAGCTACAGAGGGGAAAGTGCTAGCCTGTTTCAAGTTAAGAGCACTGAGCAGTTCCAACACTGCCACAAAGGAGCCAGAGACTATCCTGAAATATCTACACCACCGTGAGTTGAACAGACTTTCCCTGGGGCTCCAGACTGCCTATTTGTAAGTGGGGCAAAGCCATTTTGTGTCCAGAGAAGGGCAATAAGGCTGGTGAGGGGGCTGGAGCATAGCCCTATGAGGAGCAGCTGAGGGAGCTGAGGTTGTTCAGCCTGGAGAAGAGGAGGCTCAGGGGAGACCTCATTGCTCTCTACAACTACCTGAAAGGACATTGTAGCCAGACGGGGGTTGGTCTCTTCTCCCAGGCATCAGGGACAGAACAAGAGGACATAGTCTCAAACTGCACCAGAGCAGGTTTAGGCTGGATGTTAGGAAGAAGTTCTTCACAGAAAGTGATTGGCATTGGAATGGGCTGCTCGGGGAGGTGGTGGAGTCACCACCTCTGGAGGTGTTTAAAAGGAGGCTGGATGAGGCACTTGTGCCTGCTTACTCTCTCATCCCCACAAAGGGAAAATGTGTGCCAAAATGCTTCCTGTTTTTCACTGCCAGCTGAGTTGCATGCTGGAGGTGAAGCTCATTAAGTCAGTGTGTGGCATTAAAAACTAACGGCCGCCGGTACTGGAAACAATTGCATTTCACATCCTATTCCCGAGTGGATTCAAGTGGAAGTCAGGCTGCAGAGCACAATCAGTCCAGAAACAAAAACTGAAAGAGGAAAGGCAGTCATATTTAGTGGCCTAAACAAGGCAGGGAAAGTGGGCCTGTATTCCATACAGGCAGTGTGATTGTTCTTTGCTTCAGACGAAGCAGGAAAAAGAGCCTGATAGGAACACCTAATGGTACAAAATTGCTTATAGTCAGAGAGGTTTGTCTTCTTTTCCATAGTATGAAAGGGTTGACCATTTTGGCCACCCTTTTCTAGCTGATAGTGCCAACATGTGTTATAAAAAAACATTATCCTGTTAATTAATCTTCTAAGAAAGAAATCATTTCTTGACAAAAGCACAGGTCTGTGTTCTTATCACACAGTCTTCTGTATTCATTTTCCTCAGCTGTGCTGTTTCTCCCTCCCTTTCTTCAGCTACCTTTTCCTAAGCCTTTTCAGCCTAAATTGTTTGAATAATTGCTGGTCATTTTGTCCTATAAGGGCTTATTTTTCTCTTGGAGCAAGTTAAAGGGCTGTAATGTCTAACTCCATTCTCACACGTGGAATAGAAGACAAAGTCTACTGCTTTGGTCTCTCCTCCTTCTTGGTGGCTAAAGTAAGATTTCATAACAATGTTTATGTTTAGAATTTCTGCAGTAATAAGCAGATCAGTATCAGTGTGTATGTAGTAAGTTTAAAAGCTGTTAATAGTTGGATGTCTCAGGAATTTAAAACTTTCATTACTGTGTCATCAGTTCAAAGTTAACTCACTTTACCAGGGATCCCTGATAGCATCAGTCTATCCTTCCCAGATGAAACAGGTATGCTTGTCCCAACTTGGAGTTGCCATTCCCCAGGAAATTCAGAAACTGCACATTTTTCATTCCACACTTTCCTACAAGACAGCATCTTTGGAAAAATGGTCTTTGGTCTTCCTTTTATTATTTCAATCCTTGTGTTTTAAATTTTCATTTCATTTGCAAAACATATGTAAAGAGCCAAAATCGAAAATATGGCAAGAAGTAAAATGACATAACAACAAAACAATTTTTTTTTTCCTTCTGAAAGAATAAATTCTGAAAAATTATTTCATGCCTGTGGTCAAGACAGGACATGTCCTATCAAAATATATCATTTTGGTTGCTCTTCAAAAGTGAAATAATAATGAAAGGTCCTGTTTCTTTGGTGTTTTGTTGTTTGTTTTTTTTCATCCCCACTGGAAAGCTCCCCAGTAAACACATTTAAACTCCAATGCAACAGTCAGCATAAAACTTGTTGGTATTTTCCATCAAAACAGTTGTCCCCCCTCAGTGCTTTTTTAAAGCAGAGAATTTGAACAGCCTGAGTGAAGCATCTGCCTTACTGGGTGCAGGAGTGGACTCATGTCACTTCCAGAATGATTTCAAGATAAACAACACTTTTGGTGTAGATGTCCTGTTATTAGCAGAGCTTCTGTTCTGTTATCAGAGCCTCTGCTCTGTTAACAAGGCGACATCTACAAATGCCTGTCTATGGGAAAGCTTGAAAAATGCTAACTGTGGAGACAGTCTTGGTTTGTGCATTTTGAAGGTCCTTCTGGTTTTATTTGTATATAAATTCTTTAAAGCTGATGAGGAACTTCAACTGGTTACTCAGAATATTCAATTCAGGATGTCCTAATAATTTGCTAGTTATCTGGTAGTAATTTTCCTCAGCCACCAGTTGTGATCTTGCAAATAGTACTGTAACAAACAAGTGAGAGAAGGAAGAGAGGGAGGAAAGATAAAACAGTGTTTCTTTAACACTGCAAATACAACGTGGTAACTGTTACAGTCTGCTTTCACCATGCAAATGCTCCCTGATGAGACAGTGGACCTTTAAAAACATGTAGCTGCTTGGTTTAGGTATATTACTGGAAGATCTCACCAAGAAGGTCAGAGGACCTTGTTTCTATCTCAGTCATCACCGAATGAAGATGAAAGTAATCTACAGGTGACCAGTTTTTGCCTTCCAAAACTAAGTAAGAAGTCCTGAGATGCTGATCGTTTTCTTGCCTTTGAAAAGTCACTTTGTGTTTGTCTGTGTTGCTTTCCTAAGAGAGGATTTTCGTAATGAATTGGATTCTCATGGTGAGAATGGGTAAGACAAGGATGAAGTAAGAACAGTTGTCAGCTGGTGACATTCTTGGGACAGTGGTTAAATTTACTTCTGTATTAAAAAAAACAAGTCCGTCTTCTCTTTGACTCTGCCAGTGTCTGGAATTGTAGGTGCTAATCTAATGTAAATAATAATAAAAGAACACAAATTATGAACTGTGAAATATCCCCACGTTAATTCCTTTTAAAAAATCTCTGTCTTTTTCACTTTTCCATTGCAGATTTCTGAAGTTATGACTATTCTCCCTAGTGCCATGATCTTTTCAAGTTCTTTGCCTATGAATGCTTCATGGTCCAGAAAGTAGGTCTAAGGTTCAGAAAAAAGTGAATGAGTAAAGAAAGTTCATACATTCATAGGTTCATAGAATACCAAGCTGGAAGTGACCTCAAGGATCCTCTAGTCCAACCTTTCAGGGTAAGAATATAGTTTAACTGAGGTGGCTCAGCACCCTGCCAAGCTGGGTCTTGAAACTGTCAGATCTAGGGAATCCACTGCCTCCCTTGGGAGTTTATTTCAGTGTCTAATAGTTTGAATGATGAAAAAAAAGTTTTCTGGCATCCAGTGTGAGTCTCCCCAGCAGCAACTTGTCCCCATTACCTCTTGTCTTTACCATGTGACTCTTTGTTATAAGAGAGTCTTCCTCATTGTCATATCTGCCCTTTATATGCTTGTACATGGTTATATACTTGTACATGGTATGTACTTGTACATGGTCTCCCCTAAAGCCTTCTCTTCTCAAGGCCGAACAAACTGAGTTCTCTGAACCTTCCTTCACATGGCAGGTCTGCCAGTCCTCTGATCATTCTTGTGGCCCTTCTCTGGACCCTTTCAGCCTGTCAGCATTCTTCTTGCATATGCTGCATAGTGACCTATACTCACAAACAGTTGTGAAGAATTGAAAAAAGTTGGGCATTCATAAAGCAAAAACTCACAGTTGCAGTGACAGGGAAGTAGAGGAATTTTGGGCACAGAAAGATGAGAATGCTTTGTCTAGTCAAAAAATTTTCCCGTAAGCTGATTTATAAATACACTGAGATCATATAGGATTGTGATATTTATTAGAACATGCAATGAAACTGATAAACTGACATTGACCTCAAATAGGTTATTGAGGAAAGACAGACAAATTCAGCTTTCATACAGCATCACAGAATCAGAACAGAATCCCCTAGGGTAGTCTGTGCAAGAATGCATCCAGGCAGATTTTGAAAAGTCTTCAGAGAAGGAGGCTCCACAATCTCTCTGGGCAGCCTGTTCCAGTGTTCTGTCACCCTCACTGTAAAGATGTTTCTCCTCGTGTTGTGGTGAAACCTTCTGTGTTTCAGTTTGTAATCACTGTTTCCTGTCTTATTGCTGCAGACCACTGGAAAGAGATCGACCACATCCACTTGATGCCCACCTTTCAGATATTTATAGACTGATGAGATGTCCTCTCAGTCTTCTCTTCTCAAGACTAAACAGCCCTGGGTCTTTCAGTCCCTCTTCATAGGGAACATGCTCAAGTTCCCCAGTCATTTCTCATGACACTCTATTGGAATCTATCTAGCAGATCTCTGTCTCTCTTGAATGGGAGAACCCTAAACTGAACACAATACTCCAGGCATGGTCTCACCAGGGCAGAGCAGAGGGAGAGAAGAAGCTCCCTAGACCTGCTGGACACAATTTTCTTGATTCACCCCAGGATGCCATTGGCTCTCTTGGCCACAAGGGCACATTGCTGGCCCATGCAGAACTTGCTGTCCACCACGACTCCAAGGTCTTTCTCCATGGAGCTCCTCTCCAGAAGGGCAACCCCTAATGTGTACTGGTGCCTGCTGTTATTCCTTCCCAGGTGCAAGATTCTGCATTTGTCCTTATTGAACTTCATGAGGTTTGCCTTCACCCAGCTGTCCAGCCTGTCCAGATCTCATTGAATGGCTGCACAGCCTGATGGGATGTCAACCATCCCTCCCAGTTTTGTATCATCAGCAAACTTGCTGAGGGTACACTCAATCCCCTCATCCAGGTCATTAGTTACATGTAATATCCAGGTACTTTTTCCCTGAGAAGTTGTTAGTGACATGTTTTTTGAGTATGCATGGTCAGAAAGACTTTTTGCCTTAGAAAATCTCATGGTTTAGGAAAAGCAATGATGTAAATGAGTTGCTAATATTCTTAGAAAAGGAATATGTAATGTGGAAGAGTTTTATTCCAATCACCAGATTGTAGCTATCTACTTTTTTGAACTACAATACTGATGTGTTTCTCTCGGTATGGTATCTAGCATCAGAATTAGCCATGTGCTCTAAATGATAGGGATACCTGATGGGGTTTGGTCATCTACCATCCTTCTGACATTCTTCTGTATCCTGTGGTGGGTATCAGGCTTTGTCTCTTCCCTGGAAACACACCTTATAGGAACCTTTCCCTTTCTTATGGGAAAGAACAACCTCAGGTGTCAGTATAGGTTGGGGACTGTTCTGTTTTAAGGCAGTGAAGGAGAAAAGGATTTTGGGGTCCTAGTTGATGGGAGGTTGACCATGAGCCAACAATGCATACTCGTGGCCAGGAGGGGCAATGCCATTCTAGGGTGTATCAGTAGAGCTGTGTCTAGTAGGTTAAGAGAGGATCTCCTGCCCTTCTATTCTGCCCTGGTGAAGCCACATCTGGAGTACTGTGTTCAGTTCTGAGCCTCCCAGTTCAAGAGGGACATAGAACTGCTTGAGAGTCTCCAGTGCAGAGCCACAAAGATGATTAAGGGAATAGAACATCTCTCTTACAAGGAGAGACTGAGGGAGTTGGGGCTCTTTGGCTTGGAGGAGACTGAGAGGTGACGTAATCAGTGTTCATAAATATGTAAAGGGTGAGTGCTAGGAGGATGGAGCCAGGCTCTGCTTGGTGATGCCCAATGACAGGACAAGGGGCAATGGGTGGAAGTTGAGGCATAGGAAGTTTCATGTAAACACAAGGAGGAATTTTTTCACTGTGAAGGGGACAGAACACTGGAATAGGCTGCCCAGGGAGGTTGTGGACTCTCCCTCTCTGGCGATATTCAAAACCCACCTGGACAAGTTCCCATGTGATCTGCTCTAGGTGATCTTGCTCTGGCAGGGGGGTTGGATTAGATGATCTTTTGAGGTCCCTTCCAACCCCTGACATTCAATGATTCTATGAACAGGCACCAGCTAACCCAAGTATCTGAACTCCCCTTACTTGGAAAACTTTGTCCCGTTTTTAAGAGACAACTTTTGGCAATTATTATTATTACTACTATTAATTTTTTAGAAATGGAAAAAATTCACTCCTTTTCTGCAAGACTGTAGTTTCTCTGTGTCCATTAATGTTTCATGCCATCTGAGGGCCTAAATCAAAACATCAGTTTACCGACAGCTATGTAGTTTATACCCACATGTGTGCACACATGAGCACATACAGAGATACGTGATCATATTCAAGGAGAATCGTGATAGATGTAAGTAGAAATTTCTGCCTTTCTCTGTGGTGTTAACCAAGAGAGACAAGGGAAGAAAATCATTGTCTCTGACAGCATCACATCAGTGGTAAATGTAGATGTATAGAAATAAATGCTTCTCGTTAAGCTACTACACCTCCAATGATGTGGTGCATCTGACTGCAGGGAATAATTTAGAGGATGTCTAATTTTCTTCTTTGGGAAAGCCAGCAATCAGTTGTTATTACTAAACTCTGAGTTCACTACAGCAGTAGGCAGCTCCCAAGTGAGATTATGATGAGGAGGGAGATAATTCCCCATCACTAATTTCTAACTGATGTTAAACAGAGAGATAGGGCAAGAGGACATGTTAGCTTCCACAGTGCAGGATGATGCCTGTCCAGATCAACATATATTGAGGCATAGTTTTCATGCAAAATCCCAGATTTAGTTTTTAATTACCTTTTTCAGCCAAGGCATCAAAATTTTCACATTGGTACCTGGACAAGTACTCTGATGACTAGGGACACTGAGAGACAGATGTTGGAGTCAGTGAGGCCTACATGAATTGAACATCTTTTGGAATCTAATTACTCATACCACTCTACCCTACAAATCATAGGTGCATGCTTGAAGCATGAGGGGTCTTCATGTCAGTGTGGCAGCATCCCCATTTACAGTTAAATATATAAATCTTTGCAGGGCTGAGACAGTGGAGTAACTGCTTTACTGGGTGCAGGAGTGAACTCATGTCACCACCAAAATCACCTGGCAAGGACTGGACTTATGCAAGTGGTTATTTTGTTCCTTCCTTTCTCAGTCCGATTGTTAGCTACGCACAACAGGGAAATACAGAAACCTCTATACCTTGTGCATATAAATATATCTATATACTGCAGTTTGTTTTGGTGGCTGCAGTACTGTGTGCTTGAGAATCTCAGCTGGGGGCATCAGGAAACTACTATGAAATGAGAGAGCACAAGGGAAGAATGTACTCTATATTAAAACTATTTGTCCTCACAAAGCAAGAACTTGGCTTTTGTGGCCCAAGGAATGGTTTGTTGAAAGGCAACCCAGTGAAAAACAGAATGACACTCTTAGTTTTCTGAAGCCAAATCTCTTTGGTCTCAAGGACATCCATAAGTGGTAATTACAGGAAAGAACTTGCAGTGATTGTTTCAATACCTGTACAACAGAAAGTATACATCACAACATGTTTTATGAAATGCTCCCTGGGTAATATTTGGAAGTTAACTTGGCAATATGAAGGTAAAAGTTCCTCTCCTGTTCAGAGGGTTTCACTAAGAGGGAAGAAAAAAAAAAAAAAAAAAAAAGAAGAAGAAGAAGAAAAAGATCTCCCACTGACAATTTCAAAGACCAATTTAAACAATATCACATTTTTGTTTGTTTATAGTAAGGCTCTTGTCTAAACTTGAAGATTCAGAGTTGTTTTGCCCTGGAGTAATTTTCTTGGCACCATTCATAATCTTTTAAATTCCAAGCTAGATTTTGGAGGAGAGTCAATGTATTACTTCATATGAAAGCTATTATTCCATATGGATAATTAGCACTCCATCGTGCAGGAAGGTGAATGTGAGGCTCAGTGCTGAGCTGCTGCTAGGAATGCTTATGGTGGTTTTTGTAATTTCCAGTCCAAAGTGGAACAAACTATGGGCTTGGACTGCCTGAAAAATTGTACCCAGATATATGGGCTGCTCCCTGAATGAGTGCTCTTTGGAAGAAAGCCAATGCAAGACCTTTTGTGCATATGGATGTCTGTGCTCCCCAGCACCAGGTACATCTGCAGGAAAAGCAGCTTGCAATAGTGAAAATGGCTGTTGTGTAATTCCTTGCCATGTGCAGGATTATATGCTGTAGTGTGACTAGAATGCAGATGCTTGCCCAATGTCCTTCTGTCTGTGCTGGTGCCACTGCAAATTTTACCCATTTCCAAAGAGGCCAAATACTAAAATGCAAATGGCTGATGGAGAGGAGCAGGATGAGGCAGGTTTTGTTTCCATGCTGTACTTTTCTGGTTGTCAACCCACAAATTTCTGTGCTGTGAGATTTTTTTTAGTCATAGAGGAACTTCTTCTTATTCTGACTAAAGCTTAATTTCATCTGTTCTCTGAACTAGTCTGTTAGAATGACGTAGTGATAGCAGTTGGTTGCTCTAATCTATATACTACAGCCTAAATATCTTTCGAGATGATTAACTCTAGTGTAAGCCACTTACCTCATCACTCACATAACTTGTGTGTGGGGTACTGATAGTGCTGGACTCCTTGAGAGCATGGAGAGCTATTGTATAAAGAACCTAAAATACTGAACAAGGTATTATGTTGGTGATGGAAGTGCAGGCAGTCATAGCAACCTGGAGAATAATTCTACCGTATTTGACACTGCATCTCTGACATTAAAAAAAATGTGGTTCATTCTAATGGCAGGCTATGAAAACATTTTTGATTCCAGGACTTTTCAGAGTCCTTCCAGGAGTTTGAAATATCTCAGGAATGACATTTCCACACAAATTGTCGAACTCGTTTATGAGAATCTGAGGTTGAGCCCACAACTATCTGTCCATGACCTCACAACTCAATGAGTTTTCTTGTGAGAGGACAGGATAAAGGAAGACTTCACTATTGACCTGAACTATTTTTACCTAACATGAGGTGTTTTCACAAATATTGTCTAATAAGTATTTCTAAATTTTTTTTTTACCCTTCCTCTGACTTGAATATTCTGGTAAAAGTATAAAACCTTGACAGCTCCTAACTGTTCTGGTAAGTAGAAGAATAGGAATTTGCGCCTAGTGAAGACTAAACGTTTGTACAAACACTGTGGCCATATCACATTTCTTCCTGAAAAGGCATGCTTTGAAAGAGAGTGAGAGAGATACAATTAATTGAAGAATTTCCAAATTAAATATTTCTCCCTTTGTGCAACTGGAATTGAATGCTAGGTATATAGTTATAATGCCTAAAGGACTGTTTCTGACCATCTTGCCTGACAGAAGCCATAGATTTGTATCAATTAGTTTCTTCATTGAGTCTCTAACTGTTAGTAGGTTACAGAGGTTCAATTTCAAGGCTTCACCTGAGAAAGAATCCAGTGTACCCCTGAGCAAATGATCTGGTTGGAGATCCTGACTGTGAGGAATGCATGCCTTTGCTCCTGAATGTAGTTAGTGTAGTTGCCAGATGTTGAATCTTGCTCTACCTTTTCCCATTACTTTAAAAAGCCCTTTGGTATCAGAGGTATTTACAGACCATGTTCAGATCACTTTTTACCTTTCTGGGGATAAAATAAACAGACTGAAGTCCAGGAGTCATAAAATGTCCCCTTACAGAAAAAAAAAAAAAAAAAAAAAAAAAAAAAAAGCTTTAGTTTTAGATTGTTATTCCCTCTGAAAGGTGACTGTAAAGAACAGTACCACAGAATTTCGTGTTTATAGCTTTATGGTTTCTATATGAAGGGCTTCAGTTTACCAGCTGAAATGCAGCACGACTGGCTGCCAGACCTTTTCCATTTTCTCATAGTCTCCAAGGGAAGTTGAGATTTTTGCATCCTGTCCATCATCACAAGCAGTAACTCAGATTAAATCAAAGCAGGGCCTGGAGACTGATGTTTGGGTCCATGAGCTATCTCTCCCTTTGGAGAAAAGGGATCACATGCCTGGTCAGATGAACCTGGCTCATGTTCTGCAATGTGAGGTTCTGTGATGTTGCTCCCCACTGGGTCACTTCATAGTTTCCCATCAGTAGGAGCCACACCCACTCCAGCATCTCCTCTGGGTCATGACACACTTAGATACTCTATGTGATGATGGCACTGTCAATACCCTGCACTGGATCAGCAAGGAGCATCACTTCAAGAAGCTGATTGAGAGGCACTCTTAACAAGTCACAAGATGTAGAAGAGGTCTGAGCTCATTTCAGCTGCACTTGCTTTCCCTTACAAATACCAAAGAAAGTGATATGCTGTTCTCCAATTAAAATCCAATGTCCCTTCATGAAAGAAGCAACAGCTTTTTTCAGTCAGAGGATTTCACTTTTGCACAAACATTTTTCCCAGTTGAGACAAAAGAAACTTTTTTTTTTCCTTGTTGCAGTTGATAGGTGTCAGTTGAAATAAAATTCCATACTTTAGAGATAGAAGTTACTAAAATAGTGAATTACATTGGTGACTGTAAGGAGAAAAATCTAAATATAAAAGGAGAGAAAGAGGAAGAAGAAATGAAGGAAAGCAGCAAATGTTTGAGGAAAGAATAAAGTGTTTCTTTTTCTCTCTATTGTTCTTTCCTTCCACTTCCAATTTAAATATTTTCTTTGGTTGTAGGCATCTATCCAGCAAGTATATAAAGCAAGTAATTAGTGCTATGTAGGGAAAGAGTGCTATTAAGTGACCAGAGCTGAGATCAAATTTCTGTTCTTTTTTATGTGTAGCATACACATAGAATTATATTTCCCATGATAGAATATTTATTTTGCAATTTGTTATTTTTATTATTATTAAGAGAGTTTGTACTCAGCTACAAGAGGGCATAGGGCTCCAATAGCACTTAGAATCATGGTCAGATCTGCAATGGGAAATAAAGAGATTAATTAAATGATCCTGAAATGCTTTCCAAGCCTGGAAGACAATCTATAGATGACCCTTTTAACAACTTAACTTCTCTTCTCTCTACACACATCTGCACTGTCAAATAGGTAAGCTCTTCCATTTATCTTTTAACAGGTGGAGAGCTGAACTCTAGGTCTGGGTAAACACAATTCCTGGATTTGCCCCAGTTGCAGGGTAACAGGTGCAACATCACTCCTGCTGGTCTCTTAAAAACTATTAAACTCTTCCTAAAATTCTGGGAATTCAGGGTTGGTATCATTGCCATCTTTCCTCTCTATGATGTACTTGCCATATGGAAAAGAGATTTCCAAATACATTTCACAAGCTGTGTCCTTTCCATTGACATTAATGATATTTAGTTCCTAAAAATATATGTCTGCTTAAATATTTATTATAAATAAGCCTGCATTACAGAGTTATAGTCAATTTTAAAATGCAGATCATCTCTGAAAAAGAGATTTAATACAGATTTAATGCAATATTTATCAATTAAATCTAGTTTCAAAGATTCATAGTTGCATAATGATTTATAAATAAAAAATAATACCAGAGGATAGATTTCATTTAGACTATTTTATTTTTTAAAAATCAGTGACATCTAATATTTTAGTAGTTAAATTGAAATCCTGCTAAACAGTTTACATGTGAGAACATAAGCTAACATCTAATGCAATTTCATCTTCTATAGCATAGATATAAGCTATCTTCTGCAGATGCAAAGGAATGTCCTATTTGTGAGATTTGTTATAATTAACCTGTCAAAACATAAGAAATGCAGGTATGGTAGTCATTACTGATATTCCACCACAACTAAAGTCTTTTTGGAAAGAGATGAAGAATGATATGGATTCCTTAAGAAAGCCAAAGAAACAGCTCTTCAGTATTGTATCTTGAAGAGGCCTTTCCCTGCTCTAGTCAGTGCAATGCCACCACTGACTTTTATGTACACAATGTTCCGAATGCCATGGATATTTGTGTTGTTCAGAGTTGGCCCTACCTAGACTGTGAGATCTAACACAAGTCAGGTTGCGTTGGTTCAGAGGAAAAGAGGAGCAGTTCTGCCGCTGATGTCTGAAATGTTTGGTTAATAAAGCTAGTCTAAACTGAAAGAAAGCCTTCATGGGATTTAAGGGACTTAGCTTCCTGCATGTAACAATAAGAAGTTGATATTTATGTATTGTATTGGTAGATTATTTGGAAATTCCTGAGCCTTCAGATGATCACAACATCTTAAAAGCATTTACATATTCAGAATAATGACCTGGTATTGTGCAGTTGAGTTTGCCTTATTTTCCTGTATCCTTCTTGCTTCTTGTTTCAGTCTTGCACTGAAAAACCCTTCAGGCATTGACTACATTTTGCTTCTGACATTGTGTCCCCATTGTGTCCCCAGTAAGGAGTCTTCCCCCATGAGGTCTTGATGATATAAATGACCATAGCAAAAAGACATTGTGATCATGTGTTTAGGTTTCCTGGCGTAGCTTAGGTCTCAAGACTTTGAAATGACCCTTGTTACAATTATTTTTTTTTTTAATTACAATGAATTGAATTACAATGAATCTTTGGGTAGAAAAGAAAAAGAAAAAAAAGAAATTTTTATTTAAATGTTTCCAGTGATGAAGAATTCACCATGATCCTTTGCGACTGATAGATGTTAATTACCTAGCTCTTTTATCAACCATTATCTGTTACTTTAAGGCAATCACAACACAATGTTTACTTAGAACTGCGGGTGAAAAAGCTCTGTTCAGTTTAGTAATCAGCAAGGGTGAAGGTATCCTTATGCTATGCCACTTCATCCCATTGTATTGCTCCTTATTTAACTCCAGACACATTGAAGGGTCTTTGAGGAGATTACTTTACTTCTCTAAACAGATAACAAACAATAGGACTGAACAAATAACTCAAGTGAAATATGTAACACTGTGGATTTCACTTTTTCCTGCTGCAAAATGTCCCTGAGAAGCTCATACATTATTTAACATGGCACTTCAGAATTGCTTCATGGAACTGTACATTTACGTGTGTGTGCTTGCAAGAAATAGAGAGATTATTTTTCCATCCTTAACAATTGCCTGGAAAGTTCCCTGTAAACATTTGGGTTTTGAGAAATATTAACTGTGATGGATTGTATCAGTATCTCTATACTATTTCTGGATTGACAGGTGCTATCAATTTCTGGACTTCACAGGTACCACTCACTGCAAGGAGGTTGGACTAGATGACCTTAATGATCCTTTCCAACCCAAAACATTCCACAATTCTATCAGTAGGTGGAATATGTTTACACTTTAGCTGTGTGATTTAGTTGGGGCAATTAATGAGGAATTATAAAATACATAGTTACATTATTTCCAAAAGGCCCTGCCCACAAACTATACACTAATTAGTTAAATTTGGGTTCTAATTCAGTTGGGAAAAACCTTCACAAGGATGCTGGAAACGTTTAGCCACAATATGGCTCTGCCCCACTTACAAATAGGCAGCCTGGAGCCCTAAGGAAAGTCTGTTCTACTCACGGTGGTGGAGTAGAATTCAGAGATAGTCCCTGGCTCCTTTGCAGCAGTGTTTTAACTGCTTGGAGTCTTGATAAGAGAGGCTTCTAACCCAGGCTCTAGCAGGGTACTGGGAAAGAGGCAGACAATCTCTGACCTGATCCTGGTTCCTGTTGGCACGGAGGTTTGCGGAGGTGCAGGCAGAATCTCTTGCACGTGTGCAGAGAGCACAATGTTGGTGACACTTCTCACCATGTCATGAGGCACTTAATGCCTTTTCCTGGTAAACTTGAGGCACTTAAGTTTCCAGGTAGTTCAAGCCCAAAACATCAGGGCTAAGCTGGTCTGAAGCGTGAGGGAGAGCAGAACACATTGTCCAAGCTGATAGCAGTGAGGCAGAGCAAGCTGCCTGAGCAGAGCAGAACGTAGAGCAGAACTTGCTTCCCCCATCGGCAGAAGGCTGGGGCAAGCCAGGACATGTTTTAGGCCTATTAGACTTCCAAGACACTGTGCCATGCAGGCACATGGTTAGAAAATTAGAAAACCTGAAACAAACCAAAACAAACCTCCCCTTTCAGGGCCAGTCAGTCCTTTTCTGAGACATCATTATTACAAATCTTGTGTTTACTAGTGGAGAACATGGACAAACTATGAAATGGATGCACCTTACTAGAGTCAGGCCAGACCTGGGCATCTGCAGTATGTCCCTGTGTGTCTCACTAGAAGTCTGAGAGTATCCTGCCTATAAGTGCTTTGATAAGGAGAAGTGGGTGATAGGTTCATATTTCACCTTGCCTCTTGTCTTCCACATGTCCATGCATACCCCATGGCTTCACAGCCTTCAGCAAGTGGTAAAGCCCCAGGTAGACAGCATAGGATAGCAACTCACGTAGACATTCTGGTCCACTCACTACCTCCAGCTAGCTAGGAAAGGGAGTGCTCCTTGGAAACAAACATGTGGGTTGTGTGCCTGCCAGGCACAGCAGCACCTAAGATGATGCTTCAGGAATATTAAAGATTACTTTTTACTAACAATCCTCTGTGAAATCAGAACCTACTTTTTCTGATTGATTGTTTGTTTGCTTTTAAGTGCCTGAAACTGAAATGCAGTGAACAGACATTCTTCGTATAGCTTGTATTATGAAACAACAAATTATTTTAATTGCTCTAGCAATTCCCATTGCTGTAAACAAAATGATTTCCTCCAGCAGCAGTCTGACTCATGTTTTAAGTGACAAAAGAGCTTCTCACTTTGATCAGGGCTGGTGCAAAAGCTGTGTGGGGGCTGAAGCCTCCTCACTTCTTGCATGGACTGCAGAGCACAGGCTGAGGGGCTGCTGGGGAGGGACTAGCATTTCAGCCCTTTGCTTCACCTTGTCCTCACTTATCTCAGTTTATACAGACTCCACTTCTGCCCCTCACAGCAACATTTATTTACAAGCCATTTTAATGCTTCATGCTTGGAAAAGAATTTAGCATAGGGAAAGGCAAGAACACTGTTCTATAAAAGCCCAGAGAGCTCTGCTCTGCTCTGAATTATTTCTGGATTGGGGTACCTTTGTGGGGTTTGGATTTTTTTCCCTTAAGCAAGCTCATCTGCTGTAAAGGAATTAAAGACAGAAAAACCAGACTGAATCCAAAGGAATAGGAAAGGGATATAGTTTCGTGGGAAAATCCTGTGGATTTTCTCTGTAGATATGTTGATCTATAGACTGATAAACTCAAGGCAAGACAAAACTATTACAAAAAAGCAGCTCTGGCACTGCAGAACCCGTCATTGGTGTTGTCTTTGAGCTTACAACCTCAAGATTATTGATTTAAGCTTCTTAATATTGATTGCACAATTAGAGCATGAGTCGGGGAAGGAACATGTAGCCAGTTACAGTATTCAACTTCATTTTATATGACTCAGTGATGCATCATTTATTTGTGTGTTGCTGTTGGATGAGATTGAAATGTGCCTTTAGACATTATTTTGGCCCTTGGCAAGTAAAATGCCTTGGGTTGAATGCCCAGTCTTAAGCCGGTGGCACTGCTATATAAAGACTGCACTCAAACTTTCACCTCCTGAGTGCTTGTTCATAAGGTAGTTAGCTAAATGCCTGTAATTTTCTCCATAAGCCTAGTACATCTCTATTATTAATTAAACAAGTTCTTTGTTGATCTTTTGAAAACTCATCTAGATACTCAATGTTCAGGTGAAACACAGAGACATGAACAGAAGTTTCCCCAGACATTTCAGGGGGCTGTAATGATATCACTTTTTTTTTTTTTTTCTTAAATTGTAATGTTTTTTGGTAGGCTATGCTGACTAAAATATATCTTAAGTTGTGTAAAAACAATCTTATAATATTTAAGAGACACAATTAGGTTTCTATATTCCTGAAAAAGTATCTGTTTTTCTTTCATATGTATCTTGTGGTGTTAGTGGAAATGCAGAAGTGCAAAATTTGTGTCAAATTTTATTGTCAATGTCAGGTAAGTTGGAACTGTGTGGACTAAGAGTTCTTTAATAGATACTTTAAGTAACTCACAATATTTACCTATGGACAATCATGGCATCATTTTCAGTTGGGATATAATACTAGTTTGCTGTGGCAGCTGTACTTATTCAGCCTGAGAGAAAGCAGAAGAAATGTTATTCATAATAACTCTTTCCATTAAGGTCATAGCTTGTCCTCTGTACTTCAGATGAGGATCCAGCAACCTACACAGTTCAGATTACTAACTGTTTAGACACCAGTCTGGACTTCATCCCATAATCAATAATCATCCATTCTTTATTTTTATTGCTACCTAAGTATAACTGCTAAGTAGATATGGTGGAATATATATGCCACTGTCAACACTAGAATGTCTTTTTCAACATCCTGCCCATGACACAGTAACACTCTTTTTGCTTATACTTTGCAAATGCTTTCAAATAGGGTTGCTGTGTCACTGGAGTAGACTTGCTCTTAAAAGCCTGCAAAATGTTGCAAAACACCATGCAGCTAGTTGAAAGAACATTTCTTCACTTACTTGTTTTCTAATTGCATTTAAATCCCAGCTGAAAACTTAATCTGTAGATCCAAACAACGAGCAGCCTCTGGAAGAGGTGATCTGAACTGCAGGTTGGATTAGATTGCAGATTTTGCAAAGGTTTCTTGTTTTCACGTCATAAAACTCTGAAACCAAACATGCTGACCTTGAGAACACTCCAAATTATACAGGACAAACCCATCACTAATAAAACCCTAGAATAAGAGAACAGTAGAGTTTCTTGTTGATATTAATTTAGCAATAATTAATTGCATTAGGTTCAGATTGTTAGCTATTGCTTTCTGTTCTCAATTTGTTTTCATACCTATGCCAGCCTGGGTTATATAACTGGTCATGCAAATTGCATAGGATTAAGTTGCTTCATTTAAATTGACTGATGCTTTTAAAATAGGAAAATTATAACCAAAACACTCTTGGCTTTGAATTTTCTTATATGCAATCCTTTGAACTAATATTTATAATACTCTAGGGCTTTTGTGATTACTTAAAAAACGCTTTTCACTTTCAAATAGCTACAGTAGTAAATAACACAATCCTTGGAATTTTTTTTTCCCCAAATACAGCAATATTTCAAGTGCCATTTTGATAGTGATGCTAATTGCTAGTTAGTGACCAATAGCTGAAAACTGTGATTATTCAGGGTTGGGTTTTTTGTTGTTTTTTTTTTTCTTCCTACATTCAGAATGTTTATTATTAGTTCACTGTTTAAAGGCTGTGCAGGAATAGTTTCTTGGTTTTAATGTAAGTAGGCTTTCCAAATTTTGTTCTAATTTGCTCCTCCAAGGCGAATTCATGTAAAAACCTAGACTCAATAGCATATCAATAAGGTTGAAGGTAAAACTTGACCTCAGATTTTGATTTTTTCAAAGTCAAAACCCAGATGAGAACACTAGATTTTCAAAGTCTCTGTCGAGTATTGAGAAATATAAGTTACTCAGGAGCATTCAAGAAGTTCACAGTGCAGTCAAGGAAGATAATGTAGTTTTCAGGTCTGTACATTTAAACTCAGGCAATTTAAAGGAATGCTCATTAAAGTGATCATCTTCTAAGGAAATATGCTCAGTAGTTTCTGCAAAATGAAGATTCAGCTGTCTTACCAGATATTTTTTTTTCTGCAGACTGTCCTGGCTTGAGCTGGAACAGGTCTGGATGAAAGACAGAATGTAGTTTACCTCCAAAGGAGTAAATGAAAACATTTGCACAGAATTGTAAGCTAAATAAAAATAGTATTTACAAAAGAAAACTTAGTACAAGGCAAAAAAGGAGATATGTATAGATATATATACATATATATATATATGTGGCAGTTATAGGGTTAGCACTCTAGTTTCATTCAAAATTTTAAATAAAGAATTGTATTGGATGCAGAATAACTATGATAAAGTAAATCTCTAGCATTTAATTCATTTGCTGGACTAGTATATAATCTGCCATATAAACTATCTCTTCCCTTTTCTTTGCCTTTCTGCTTCCTGCATTGCCTGGTGCTTAACTCCTCTGCACTTATCTTGTTTGAGCAGTAACAGCTGTGGCCTTCTCAGTTTTCTCACTGGGGGCAGGAGTAGAAGGTGGCTGTTAGCCCCTTCTGGGCTTCATCCAGGGGGGTTGAGGAACAAATCAGGGGGATCCCTGTGAGGACCTTTGTGTTATTTTTAAATCATAAATATTTGTAAATATGTTTCTATACATATGCATCGTAAATTTTAGCTTGCTGTAAATATATTTTCCTTAGCTGAGCTGGTCTGATTAATTTATTTGGGGATATTTTCTACCCACATCATTGACAAAAGACAGAATCAGATCAAGGCCTTGAGGGTAGATCTTGCTAAGCAGCAAAAATTAATTTCCCACCAACTAGGCCTTACCCCCACACAGGCAAAAAAGCAAAAGGGGCAGCTAAGAGCCAAGATGCCTGGAGCTAAGCCAAGAGGGAGCTGACCAGGTGGTCTACTATTATGGGGATAATACAGGAAAAGGAATGGAATAAGTGTCATAGTAGGGCTAAGCAGGCCAAAATAGGCTCATACATGTTCTGCCTTGCCCAGGCATGTTTTTCTGCTCTCCCATCCTCTGTTTTGGGGAGAAGCAATCGCGGGAAAGAGGACAAAGAACCTGGAGCCATTGATTCTGAGGACTCTGGCTTGCACAGACTTGTTTACATCCTGTGGTAAATAAGGTACACACGCTTGGCTTGTGTATGCCTTGTGCTGGGCCTGTGTTCTGCCCTAAAAGGGCTAAAGCAAGCCTATGGCTTCACCTAATATGGTCAAGCTTGGCTAACTGCCATTCTGATTGGCTATTCTGTGTCCAAAGGCCCATTACTCTTGAGCTGTATTGATAAAAGGAGATGAGCAAATGACACAATGTGGTCTGCTGTTGTATCCCTGCTCTGCCATATTGTGAACTACCTGGAAACTGCCTGCATCCAGTTTACCAGGAACAGACCCTAAATGCCTCCATGCGATCAGCCTGCACAGCCAGCGTGACATCTGCGCTAAGACTGCACATTGCAAGGCATCCTGCCTACACCTGAGTCTCCTGCCAACATGGAAAGTCCTGGAGATACACAGATTGTCCAGAGAGCCAGGACCAGTTCAGAGATTGTCTGCCTCCTTTCCACAGCACCCTGAAGCCTGGGAAGAATCAGAAATCTCAGCAGATGACAAGACAGTAACAGAATTCCCTGAAAGCGTTTGGGTACTGTCTGAAGCTGTAGCCAGCCCTGTGAGTCAGGAGATAATTTTGTGAGTAAATACTTGAAGCCTCTTGTAATTCACCATTGCCTTCTGCCATAAGCAGAAAGGAGCTCCTTGAGTCCATCTAGTGGGCAAGCANGATATATACACTATATACAGAATATTTACAGAAATATACAAGTTAAAGGTAATACAGAAACACAACTCCCCTCCCAGAAATCAGAGTCACCAGGAGGGGCTCCCAACCACCCTTCCACCTTCTCCCCACCCCTGTACCTTACCCCAAGGTTTGCCTTACATGCAAGGTAAATTAGGAGGATCGGCCAGGAGGGTTAGAAGAAAAGTGGTTAGTGAAAATTAATCAGCAGAGGAGTCAGAGCCCAGAAGCTGCTAGATCGCCCCAGCAGCTGCTGCTCCAGCAAGAGCCAAAGAGAGACTGACTTATCTAATGTTTTGGTTAGTGTTCCCAAACAATTTCTTAGCAAGCGTATGAGTGAAGTAGACATCATGATGTTTTCCTTTCACAGCCTATAGTGTAATTTTCTCTATTAAAATATTCTAATTAGCCTCAAACCAACACATGACCACAGGAACCTTCTCTTCCAGTTCAATTGAGTTTATGTTCTATTATTACTAGTTATCTCTAGACCCTATGTTATTACCTGTATAAAGTTTCCATGACTGTGTCAAGAACTGAGTATTATTAAAATTAGTGGTGGGGGTGGCAAGAGTTCTGAATATTGACTATTAATAAATAATATTAATCTTTTAAAATCATCTCACATTAATTACTCCTTCATAACAATAACATATGCTAATATAAAGCATAGGAAGTTTCATGTAAAAGTGAGGAAGAATTTTTTCACTATGAGGGTGACAGAACACTGGAACAGGCTGTCCAGGGGCACTGTGGAGTCTCTGTCTCTGGAGATATTCAAAACCTGCCTGGATGCATTCCTGTGTGATCTGGTCTAGGTGAGCCTACTCTGGCAGGGGGTTTGGATTGCATGATCTTTCAGGGTCCCTTCCAGTTCCTGACATTCTGTGATTCTGTGATATCCAATGCCTCCCCATCAAGACTTCCTATGGCCTCTGAAAGAATTCTCCCTCTATGATAATAGCAGATACTCCTTAAACTACAGCACAGACCAAGACCTCATTGCTGTCTACAGGCACCTGAAAGGACATTGAGGAGGAGTTGGTGCTGGTCTCTTCTCACAGGTAATTAGTGATAGAACAAGAGGGAATGGCCTCAAACCATGATTGGGTAGGTTTAG
This sequence comes from Eubucco bourcierii, assembly GCA_013396675.1. NCBI lineage: Eukaryota > Metazoa > Chordata > Aves > Piciformes > Ramphastidae > Eubucco > Eubucco bourcierii. The sequence goes on from VWZE01023148.1 coordinate 38,037, forward strand.
ACTGAACATAAGGAAAAAAAATTTCACAGCAAGAGTGGTCAGGCATTGGAATGGGCTGCCCAGGGAGGTGGTGGAGTCGCCAGCGCTGGATGTGTTTAAAAGTCATTTGGATGTGGTGCTTGAGGATATGGTTTAGAGTGAGTCTTGCAGGGTAATCATAGAATCAGAGAATGGTAAGGTTGGAAGGGACCTCGAGGATCATCTAGTTCCAACCCCCTGCCATAGGCAGGGACACGTCCCACTAGGACAGGTTACTCAAGGCCTCATCCAATCTGGCCTTGAACACCTCCAGGGAGGGAGCAGCCACAACCTCCCTGGGCAACCTGTTCCAGTGCCTCACCACCCTCACTGGAAAGAACTTCCTCCTAACATCCAGTCTAAATCTCCCCTCTGCCAGTTTAAGCCCATTGCCCCTTGTCCTGTCATTGCAGGACCTTGTAAATAATCCTTCCCCAGCCTTCCTGTAGGCCCCCTTCAGATACTGGAAGGCTACTATCAGGTCCCCTCGAAGCCTTCTCTTCTCCAGGCTGAAGAGCCCCAACTCTCTCAGCCTGTCCTCATAGGAGAGCTGCTCCAGCCCTCTGATCATCTTTGTGGCCCTCCTCTGGACCCGCTCCAACACTTCCATGTCCTTCCTGTGCTGAGGGTTCCAGAACTGCACACAGTACTCCAGGTGGGGTCTGACGAGAGCAGAGTAAAGGGGCAGAATCACCTCCCTTGCTCTGCTGGCCACGCTTCTCTTGATGCAGCCTAGGACTCGGTTGGCTGTCTGGGCTGCATGTGCACACTGCAGACTCATGTTGAGCTTTTCATCAACCCAGACTCCAAGGTCCTTTTCCTCAGGGCTGCTCTCCAGCCATTCGCCACCCAGCCTGTATTTGTGCTTGGGATTGTGCCTACCCAGGTGCAGGACCTTACACTTGGCCTTATTGAATTTCATCAGGTTGGCCTGGGCCCACCTCTCCAGCCTGTCCAGGTCCCTCTGGATGGCATCCCTGCCCTCTAGCAAGTCGACTGTGCCACACAGCTTGGTGTCATCTGCAAACTTGCTGAGGGTGCACTCCATTCCTCTGTCCATGGCACTGACAAAGATGTTAAACAGCACTGGTCCCAGCACTGACCCCTGAGGGACACCACTTGTCACTGGTCTCCAGGTGGACATTGTGTCGTTGATCGCCACTCTCTGGGTTCGACCATCCAGCCAATTCCTTATCCAGCGATAATCAGTTGAACTTGGTGATCCTGAGGGTCTTTTCCTACCTGAATGTTTCTGTGATTCTGTGATAAAGTTCTTTTCTCAGTCTACAATTTAGGCAAATAGGAGTCAGTGGCAGTTGGAAAGGGTTGAAGAGCTTGTGCTTTCATTGAACTAGAGATGGTTACCTAGAGGTTGTTCAAAACAGGCCTGGGTTACAGCAATTCCCGTGTTATTAAAAAAGATAACAATAGCTGGCTACTTTGCAGATGTCCAAAGTATCTAGGAGTTTATGTTACTAAACTCCATGCCATGACTACTTTTTAGCAGAAATTGGCATTTTAAACTCTAAGACCTCAAATGGAATAGCTAAACTGAGGTAATTAAAACATGCTAGGTAAGTTAGAATTCAGAAAAAGTCATTAGGATTAATTCTGCCTGGTACAGTACAGATTGGTCAATATAGACTACTATTCCATGTTCATTTCTTAAATATGGTCTGAATATGATCTGAATTCTCATAGTAGACTCCTGAGTTAGGAACGATATTCTCTGACTTTAAATCACATGCATATGCCTCATATTTTGACTGGGTGTATCAAGCATTTAATTTTCTGATAATCACTCACATCACAGCACTTCTAAACTATCTCTGTTATGATGGGAAGACATCAGCTCTTGGGTAACCAAAACCTGTTCCAGTCAGGTATCACTTCCTTCTAGGCCCATTGTATCATGTTTCTACATAAAGAAAAACATCCTTCCTGGAATGTTCCCCCTTAGGGGGAACAACAAGGGGAAAAACAACAGGGAACTTGCCTGTGAGACAGTGGTATGTCTTTGATTCATTGATCCTAAGGATAGTACTCAGACATCCTCAAGATTTCAGTGGCTTTGGAATCTGTGTTACATCTTGCCAGTGGTTTTACACAGTATCACACAGTATCACCAGGGTTGGAAGAGACCTCAAAGATCATCAAGTCCAACCCACGAGGTCCTCAAAACATGGAAAGGTGAAGAGAGTTTATTTCTTGGTTTTATTTTTGTAGGGTTTGTGGGGTTTTTGTTGGGTTTTTTATTTTTTGTTGGTTTTTTTTGTTAGTTGAGTTTTGTGGGGGTTTTTTTTGTGTTTTGGTTTGGTTTTGTTGTTGGTTCTTTGGGGTTTGTCTTTTTAAATTTATTATTAATTTATTTTTTTAAAAAATGTTTATTTTCTGACAGCCAAAAAGTTGGTTTCATCTTTTTTCATTTAGTTGGAAAGAACAAGAATTAACCCTCCTCCCTTATGTTAATCTACATTATGTCAGCATGAATTGAGTATATGGTGTTGGTATTACCAAACTGAATAATTTTCCTTTCCCGGGTTTGGATCATCTATGGATTATATCTCTGCAGTTGCACTGAGCCCCCAAAAGTCCATGAAGCTGCACTTAGTGTTTCCATATGTAGTCTAATTGCAAGGTCACATTAAGTGTAAATATATTCTAAAGAATGTTTCAAGAGCATGGCCTCTCATAATTCTCTGTAAATTCAGGAGATAACCATATTCCTCATCTGCTATTTTAGCTGTATTGATATAACTAGATTTGTTTTCATTTAAATATAAAACCCATCTTAAAAACATAATTTATTTGTGAGTAATGTTATAAAACACAATATTTTAGCCTGGAATGTCCCTAAGTTTGTTGAAACTGTAAAATCCTATTCCAGCTGTGTCTTCTTTACTTCAGTCTATTCAAAACCAGTGTCTTAAGTCTTCCAAATACTGGCAGAAGTGCTTGTTAACTTCATAGAAAACATCCAAACAGTTCATGGAATTTTTGCCTTGGGGAAACATTTGTTTTTCTTCTTTGGTCAATTAAACACTGTTTTTCCTAAAAGGGGGTGTATTGTAACATTAGGCATGAGAATAACCAGAAACACCAATGAGTTGTTGCAAAAAGGTTTGGGTTGATGTCCATATTCCAGTTACGCATTTGGAAACCTCAGGCATTCTAAGCAGAGAAAACACAAGCTGAAGAGTCTTCTGCATAATTTTTCTTAAGATTACTCATACTGAAGATCTCCAAGCAGATAAAAAATATCTTTCTTGTGAAGATGATGGTATTCTAATGGCAGGGAGGAGAAAAATTAAGCTACATGATTATTTTTTCAATGTAAGCAAAGGGAATTTTAAATAGAAATGCTATGAGGAAGATCTCCTGGTCGTATCAAAAGCACTGGGAAAGCTTTTCTGCTAAGAAGGAATAGATGCAAAGCACATACACTTAGAAAGTGCTGATTCAGCACAAATTGATAAATTTGACAAAACAGTGGTTTCCCCAACATCTTCATGAAAAATAAATGTTTTATTTCAGACCAGTTGAGATGTATGATGCTTGCTTTATGCTTACATTTTAGATTTATTTTTTTTTAAATTTTTTTTGTGTGAGAATAGAAAAGTTAGAAAAAAGTTAGAATAGAAAAGTTCAAGACCAGGTTGGAAAGGGCCTTGAGTGACCTGTGGGAGGTGTCCCTGCCTACATTGGGGGGTTGGAACTAGATGGTCTTTGAGGTCCCTTCCAACCTAAACCATTCCATGATTCTATGATTCTATATGAAGCTGCAGTGAAGCATTTCTGTAAGTCTAAAGTGAACCATTAGTTTTGAAGTATTTCAATCTTACACAAAAGCAAAGAAGCTGTGGAATTTCCCATGAGGTGGTTCTCAGGCATCTTTGCGATAGAAAGCTTTTAAACACCTGCCTAATTCCTTGTCCAGGAGTGGGATAATTTGAGCATATACTTAAGTGCTGTGGTTATCTGAAGGCAGAAACAGGTGTGTAAAAGAAGTTGTGAAGGAAACCAAGCTAGAAAGGTGTGATGGATCCATCTCAGGCTGCTGTGGGCACCTACAGGTGAAGAAAGGGTGGTTTGCATGGCTGAAACATCCATGATAGAACAAGTCTAATTGTTTCCAGGAGATTCCCAGTTGTTTTCTAAACTTCACTCAAAAGAGTCCACCCAGGAGGGAAATCTAGCAAGTAGTACATAACAGGCCTTACAAAATAGATCTTACAAAGATTTACAGAGATATTATTTCAGATTATGTGTTTCCTTTCATTGGTGCTATTTACAGATACTGTCTTCACAGTCATCAACATGAAAAAGCTGATCCAGTGCTTGCTCTTTTTAAGAGGTCTGCTGAAGAAGTGCATTTAAGAATATCTGTCTTGATCCTCTATGTGAATGGCTTTTTAGTGTATCACCAATGGTTTAAAATAAAACACAAGGTGTGATCTTCAAAGTTGCAGTATAACTACTGATGAGCTTCCTCTTCTGATTTTGTGCCAGTCCTCTTTCCCTGAGTCAATTATGTAAAGGATGATACTAGAATTGCAGATAGCTAGAAGAAGAATCATGTCTCTGCCTTCTCCTTCTCTCCACTGGGTTGGTGAGCACATATAGAAACCTTGGACTGCAGTCCATAGCATGCCCATGAGCAGGCAGAGCATATAAATTGTAGACTCTCTCACAAGGTATGTGCTCGGCTAATTAAGCAGATTTTACTCTCCTCCTTTCTCCAGGTTGCTGTGGGAGTGTAAGTGGTGCACTTCATTAGAGTTTAAGACTGTGTGAGTAATCCTATTGTTTCTATCTTTGTGTGTAACGTGTGTATAATCACTCTGCTTCCTCATGATGGTATGAGTAACCTCATTCTATGACAGGCTTTTTCCACATTCCCTATTTTTTGCTCTTTAACTTGTGATTTTACTTCCGTAACTGTGGATTGATTCGGGTGAGATGGAAAGGAGGGTTGCAAAGGCAGAACAAAAGCACTTTTCGTTCCCTCACCTGTCACCCTTACGGTTCAGTTTGACTGTGGTCTAGAGATCAGATGATAAGATGGAGGAAATCACACAGACAAAATTCACGTGGTTCAGATCATGTTGCTGCAGAGAGTGACGCCTCAGTTCTGCTGCAACAGCAGCATTTGGGTTTGTCTTCTGCTGAGCACTTGGGCTGCACATGCTCCAGAGGAGTCCAGACAAGAGAGTTTGCAAAGTTTTTCATGGCCAAGTCTGGCATAGCTCTGTTTTGGAGACTAATAAGGTGCATGGAGCTGATGCATGGGGTTTGCAGATCATGGTATCTGGTAGGCTGTCAGTGGGAGTGAGAATGGAGGGAAAAGGGAGACCCATACCTGGCAGCCACTCCTCCCACAGGGAAGTGAGAAGATGCCCTCTGGCTGTGATTCCCGGGGCTGGGGGTGGCATGGGAGGTGACCTGAACTGCCATTATGAAGATGATGACTCCTTTTCATGCTTCTTGTTAAAGCCAGGGAGAAGGCAGAGTGGCAGGGATGTTTCTCAGAGCTCCTTCTGACTGTGCCTGGACCACCCTGTGCAGTACCACCCAGGTCACAGAGTGTGACTGCTGAGAGGGGCCTGTGCAGCCATTGCAATGGAGTTTCCTTGTGTTGGTCCCAGCAGGTGGAACTGGTACCTTAGTGAAGGTATTACCATCCAAGGGGCCTTAACTGTGTTTGCTCTGCTAGTGCTGCTCCCACTGGAGGAGACAAACCATTAGGATGGGAAACCTGGGGCCAAGAAATCAGTCACAGAATAGTAAGTTACCCTCTTAAAAAGGTCTACAAAACCAGCCATCAGCAGAGCATTATTGCTGTGTCTTGACTCCTTTCCTTGTCTTTGGCTATTGAGCAGAGTGCTCTGTTTGGTCCAGCATCTTCTAGCATTCACCATCCAGATGTTGTTTTTTTCTTTTTGAAGTTCTTTTGAGAACTCCATGAGAAAGGATCCGAATACCCAAAACTTAATGTTGCTCTTTGCTCATGTCTAGCAGTTACCCCAAAGCACTAAACATCTAAGGTAGCTTCATTATTGTAGATTGTACATTTGTTTTCTTCTTGCTGTGTCTATCTTGTTCTTACTGCTGCTCTGTATTCAGTAATGGTGGCAAATCAGCCCATAGCAGTGGTTTTCCCTGTGTGTTCACATGTTCACAGTACGAGACATAGCCATACAGAGTTCTGCAGTTGCACATACATTGCAATATCCCTCTGCCAGTCATGTCAATCACTACTGTGCCTGTCCCTGCTGCAACATTCTGCCAGAGGAGATGGCCAGTGTTGTTCACAACATTTCCCAAATGCTCAGTAAGACTTTTTGTTTCTTTTATTTAAGGTTAATTGTATTTCCTGGGGATGAGACAGTTGATGGTTTCTTGGAAGTACAGGAGAAGCAGAGATGCACAAGTCTAAGGGAGAAAGGAGGTTAAATATGAGCCACTGGATTGATGGATTGCTTTGCTTTACTTCCTTTATAACATATAGACATAAAACATATCTTGTATCTCACACTTTGACATTTTTGGCAAACATAAAATACAGACCAATAAAAAACAATGGGAACAGATACCAGAAGTCAGTCCCAGAAAATCAACCTTTTTTTTTTAACCTTACTGCCATGAAATCATAATCCCTACATCATTAAAACATTTGCCTCTCTTCTTTCCTCCATATAAGCTCAGCCCAATTGATAGACAGCCTATTTATTTTTTAGTGTCTAATGTCTTTGTGGCAACATTTTTCGTTTGCAGGATAAGAGGGGAGGAAGTCCACTGGTGCCTCATTTGCTGCTACTCATCACTTACGGTGATGGATATCTGGGCATCTATTCTTCTGTGGTATCCAGCATGGAAGGGGCTGATCCTTTTTACCCATGCAATAGATACTCATCATTAGCAACATAATCAGTGTTTAGTTGATCTTAAGTAATTCTTGTTGCCACTGACTGGATAACAGAATAAATGTCAGAGAAAGTGTCCCGTGGGCAAGTATTGATTGTTGTTTCAAGATATTGATAGAAACGAGATCCACAGTAGTTACACTAAAACATTACAGTACAAACTGGTGAAACATCATGGTCTGAACTCTTTTCAGTTTTGTTGGGAACATTATTGATCTTCTGTAGCCAAAGGGACTTGGTTTCTTAAGGGTTCTCCTTACAGCTGCTGGCATTGTTTGGGAAATTCAATGGTCTCTGATCTGTCTTGCTCTTGAATTGAAACCACCTTTTAAGAGACTCCCTCAACCCTGACATCGTCATCAAAGAACAGAGTTGTGTTGGAACATGAATAGAATATTAGATCATGGAAATTAACAAAGTGAAAGGACTTCATCTAATTTCTTCATTCCTAGGTTGCGTGGTTTGTTTTGTTTTGTTTTGTTATTAAAGTCATAACAAATTAGGGGGATTATCTAGTGCAAAAAAGGAAAAACCTCACCTAACCCAAAACCTTAGTAAAAACACAGTAGTTCCAGGTTCATGATGTCTTTGCCTTGTTTTGATGTGATTTTAATAGACACAATGTATTTTTCAGACTAAGCTCTCCACCGTCTTGCATGGAGCTGTGAGTTGGTGAGACCACTGCAATGTTGTAGGCAATGGTTTTCAAATACCTAGTAAAAAAGTATCTGAAGGGGGCCTACAGGAAGGCTGGGGAGGGATTATTTACAAGGTCCTGCAATGACAGGACAAGGGGCAATGGGCTTAAACTGGCAGAGGGGAGATTTAGACTGGATGTTAGGAGGAAGTTCTTTACAGTGAGGGTGGTGAGACACTGGAACAGGTTGCCCAGGGAGGTCGTGGCTGCTCCCTCCCTGGAGGTGTTCAAGGCCAGGTTGGACGAGGCCTTGAGTGAGCTGTACTAGTGGGAGGTGTCCCTGCCTATGGCAGGGGGTTGGAACTAGATGATCCTTGAGGTCCCTTCCAACCTTACCATTCTATGATTCTATGAAAAAGGATTGATTGTGCTGGATATGGTCATAAGCTGATGAGATGATCCAGGAGTGGTCCTGATGATCTGTGATTTTACTATTTTGGGAACACAGATCCTAGAAGCAGGGTTGATTGCAACAAACCCAAACAAAACCCAGAGATTTTTTGGTTTTTGTTTGTTTGTTTTAATTGCTGATGAGAGATGATATAAGGAATTCATCGCAAACTGGTTCCTGATCATGTTGGTCATGTAACACTTCTCATACACTGCCACTGACTGCATTAGAGCATCTCTGAGCCTGCATAGTGATTGGGGCAGTTTCCCAGCTGCCCTTAGACAGATGGGAAAATGGATGGATGCCAGACTTCTTCTGCGTTTTTCTTTACAGGTTTTATGTGACCCAGCAGAGCATTACTGAAACAGCAGGTCCTGTACCGCTCATGTAGTAAAAGCTAATGGGTTTGTTGCTGAAATTTTTAGGTTTTCTGTGTGCAGTTGTAAGCATCCCATTTATCTAACAGCTGTGCTATTGTTCTTTATGACCACTGACTTGAATGAGTTACCAGGAGCTGTTTGCAGAAGGGGCTTTTTGCCGCCTGTGGCTGTTTTTATCTATGCTCTTGAGTCCCTCGAAAAGATCTGGGCTTTAAAAAGGTGTGACTCAGCACAGTTGTGTCATGTCATTTATTATTACTTCTTGCTGAGAGCCTTGGGCATTACCTCAACACAATTCTGAAACAAGGCCCTATTGTGGCTAGCCCTGTCCACAAATAAGCTGAAGGGTAGTCCTGTTACAAATTGAACAATACAATGAGAACTAGCATCTAGAAACAATGAAATGAGTGCAGAAAAAAAAAGATAATATTGCAGTCATCAGTGGTTGTGTTAGTCTGCAGTTGCTGTAGCTGAAAACATAGCATTTCTCATTTGCAAAAAGCTCCTTCAAACCCCCAAAGATGAACTCTGCACCATATTTATGAGTCAAACACAAAGGAAAGTTTTGAAGTTCTGAACCCCTTGAAAAAATGGCTTCAAAATGATTGAAATAGGTGCTAACAAACGTAACAATTGTGGATTTTTATCTCATGATCCTTGTTGCTGACAATCAGAGCTGTTTCTGTGGCTGGTGGTTGTGCTCCCACTCCTGTCTTTCCTTGACAGCACGTTTCTGTAGACTGCTTTGTGATGGGACTGAGAGTGTGCTAAGCCTCAGACCAAGTGGTTCAGTCAACATGTCCACCATTCGGAAAGGATTCCCAGAATACAGCCCTGCTCCCATGAGAAAACATATGACCACCCAAAGGAATCCTATCAAAGTGAAGGTTTCCAGAAATTTCCAAACCGTGTGTTGCAGAACTTGAGATCAGTTAGACCAAGAACTCCAGGATCTTCATGTTGGCTCCATGGATGACTATGTCCAAGCAGCACATGCTGAAAGCACTGGGAGCATTCCTGTGAGCACAGCAGTCTCTGCTGATGTGCCAGGGGTCCAGGTAGAGTCAATGTGAACTGTGTCTTCTGTCTCCTAGTGTTTGTTGAGAATACACTATCTGGGACTTAGTTCATCTCTCGTTGTTGACAATGATTTCCTCTATGGAAACTGATGATCTTTGGTGGATTGACCCTGACTGGGTGCCAGATGCCCACGAAAGCTGCCCTATCACTCTGCTTCCTCAGCTGGCCAGAGCAGAGAATATACTATGAAAGGCTCCTGGGTCAAGATAAGGACAGGGAAATCATTGATTATGGGCAAAACAGACTCAACCTGGAGGAAATTAGTCTAATTTACTGCCAATCAAAATCAGAGTAGAATAATGAGGATATAAAAACTAAATCCTAAAACATCTCCCCTCCACCTCTCTCTTACCAGGCTTAACTTCACTCACAAATGTCCCAAGCTTCTTGCCCCCAGCAGTGCAGGATGATGAGAAATGGGGGTGCATCACATTTGCAGCTCCTTCCTCCTCAGGGGCAGGACTCCTCACATTCTTCTCCTGTTCTAGAAAGAGAATCTCTCCCTCGGGAGACAGTCCTCCACAAACTTCTTCAACATGGGTCCTTCCCACAGGCTGTAGTTCTTCAGAAACAGACTGTTTCAGAGTAGGTCTCCCATGGGGCCACAAGTTCTTCCACCAAACCTTCTCCAGCATGATCTCCTCTCTTTCCATGAGTTCATAAGTCAGGAGTCAGCAGTCTGCTCCAGTGTGGGCTTCTGCAGTTTTCTCACTGCCATATAAAATGTCAAACCTATTTATTGCTCCTCTAATGGTGGAGTCTGCACAGCCTGAAGGAAGGCTAGACACAGATGGGGAAGATTTGCTGCCATGTGCCTACAGCCCTACAGCTCTGTCAGGAGCACACACAGCTGCATGGGGACAGGAGTCCAATGGTCCTTTTGTCTTCTTACCCACATCCAGCCCTCACATTGCTTTGTGCAATTTTCAGTACTCTTCTTTAGTTGCTTATGGCACAATCCAATGAGTGAGGCTTGATTAGCCAAGACATCATACTTACACCAGTCTTGACTGTATGCTTTAGAAGGCTGAGTTTAGTCTGGTGCTTACAAGCACACGACTTATCTGCTTACTTACCAGAGCTGTATTTTGGTTTGTTTCCTCTGTGTTTCAGCTGCAAAAGCTACAGAAACAGAACATTCTTCTTCATCAGGATGAGTTCACACATTTGTTCAATGTGTGAATGGTTCAATGACATGCAGGATTTAATTCCCCCACATCAGGTCCCATATCAAGTGCACACCAGTTCCTCGTGGACAATTTGAGATGACAGCGTTGCTCTTATGGTATGTTCAGCTGAGGATGTTGTAAACCAAAGATGTAATTTAGCAGGGCTTCCCGAAGTGCCACAGGTCTTTTTTGAAAATGGGAATGTTTTGCTATCACTCAACAAAGTATGACCTGGTGCCTCTCCTGCTGAGGAAAGCTTCTGGGCCACAGCAAGTCAGTGTTTTCCATGCCATATGAAGGTTGCAGCAGAGACACAGTCCCCACTGATCTATGTAGGATCTCCAAGTAGATATTGCTTATATTCCAAGGAGTGAGCTGAACTAAACATGCAACAAACTTTGTATGATCAGCTGTGAAGCCTCAGAATGAGTATTTCACCTGAGGGGGGAAAAAGATGTTAGAGGATAATGTGTGTGTTTGTTGGGAAGGGAGGTAGCTATTGTTATGCCAACAAATACAGTATTTGGAAATAACTGACTCATGTGGTTCTCTAGAGCTAGAGAAAGAATGTTGATTGTTTGGGTCAAAGAAAGTCTGTAATTTTGGGGTGACATTCTGATTTTTTTTTTAAAAAGCATGATTAGTACAGGGATTCTTTGACTGCCTTCCCAAATCACAGAATCATAGAACTTTAGAGGTTGGGAGGTACCTCCAGAGATTGAGTACAACCTCCCTGCCATGGCAGGATCCCCTAGGGTAGTTCACACAGGAATGCATCCAGGCAGGTTTTGAAAGTCTCCAGAGAGGAGACCACAACCTCTCTGGGCAGCCTGTTCCAGTGCTCTGTCACCCTCGCTGTAAAGATGTTTCTCCTCATGTTGAGGTGAAACCTTCTGTGTTCCAGTCTGTAGCCATTGCTCCTTGTCTTTTTGCTGCAGACCACCAAAAAGAGATTGGCCTCATCCACTTGACACCCACCCCTCAGATATTTGTATACGTTGATCAGATCTCCTCTCAGTCTTCTCTTCTCCAGACTAAACAGCCCCAGGCGTCTCAGTCTCTCTCCACAGGGAAGATGCTCAAGTCCCCCAGTCATCCTAATGGCTCTCTGCTGGACTCTCTCCATCAGGTCCCTGTCTCTCTTGAAGTGAGGAGCCCAAAACTGGACATAGTATTCCAGGTGTGGTCTCAACAGGGCAGAGTAGAGGGGCAGAAGAACCTCCCTTGACCTGCTGGACACACTTTTTCTGATGCACCCCAGAATGCCATTGGCTCTCTTGGCCACAAGGGCACATTGCTGGCCCATGCAGAACTTGCTGTCCACCACGACTCAAAGGTCTTTCTCTGTGGAGCTGATTCTTGCCAGCAGGGCAGCCCCCAACCTGTACTGGTGCCTGTTGTTATTCCTCCCCAGATACAGGACCCTGGACTTGTCCTTAATGAACCTCACATGGTTAGCCTTCATCCAACACTCCAGCCTGTCCAGATCTTGTTGGATGGCAGCAAAGCCTGACAGGCTGTCAGCTCCCCCCACCCACCCTGAGTTTTGTATCATCAGCAGACTTGCTGAGGGTACAGTCAATGCCCTCAGCCAGGTCGTTTGCAAAGATATTGAACAAAACTGGACCCAGTTCTGATCCCTGGGAACACCACTAGCTACAGGCCTCCAACTTGATTCTGTGCCACTGATGACAACCCTCTGAACTCTTGTTGAGCCAGTTTTTGATCCACCTCACAGACCAGCCATCTATGCCACATCTCCCCAGCTTATGTATGAGGGTGTTTTAGGAGACAGTATCAAAAGCTTTGCTGAAGTCAAGGTATATGACATCCACAGCTCTTCCTTCATCTATCCATTTGATCATGGTATCATAGAAGGCTATCAGGTTAGTCAAGCATGATCTCTCCTTGGTAAATACATCTTGGCTATTGCTGACAACTCTCTCCCATGTGGTTAGAGATGGCCTCCAGAATTTTGGTTTTGTATTTAGCCTTGCATAGATTTTCATGTTGAATGGCTGCTTTTGGGACCCTGATGATAGGCTAGCTATCATAATTCTCAACATTCTCCTATTCTATCTCAAATTCTTACCTCTCTAGCAGTCTAGTATACTCTCTAGTCAAAGAGTATACTACAAAAACAATAACTGTTTAAAATTAGACACATCATTATGAGCTTATAATTCATGATATGGCAAAAAGTGGTTTCAGATAATTTAACAAGTGGCATCTGTGTCATTGTCATCTGTGACTGGATCTTGTTTGTCTCCCAGTTGGAGACTTTCCATTCCATTGATAATGTCAGTGCAATAGCTGGGACTCAGGTCCAGGTATCCTTATCCTAACTTTGTGTCTTCTGCTTATTTTGATGTTAGCTGATTCTCCTGGATTCCCCTCATTAATTATACATTGGAAAGAGAAGAAAATATTATGAAGCACTACCATCTATGTGGAATCTAGCATATTGGATTTTTTTTGTCTGGAATGTCAAGCAAGATTAATTATTCTGATAGTACCAGGATTAATCCATTCATCATATAAAGTAAAAAGACACCATTTACATTTGGACCAAGTTATTCTTGGTTTTGAGAGTCACAAATGGAAAAACCAGGTTTTAAAGGGTATTTCTGCCTTTAAGAAGCCTCAATTACCTTTTACATTCTTCTGCTCTTTGGGCCAATTTCTTGCTGCAGGGCTGGCTGTTACTGTGGGGGCAGGAAGCAGTCCTGCAGAGGGTTGTTTAGGTATGGACATTTGGCAGAGCCCTTGAATCTTAGTTAGACAGTATAATTAGTCTGTCATTCAACACAAGAGAAAAAGGGAAGTGATCTTGGCTTTCTCCAATTGCCTTAGGTTCTGCTTTCCTACAGTGAGATTGTCAAGAACTCTCATAGGGCTTCTGAAAGCTAATTTGAGATCAGACAGCGAGTCAAAATTGATTCTTGATGTTTGTCAACTGTGAGCTTGATTTGGGAAGGGTCTGATTTGGGAAGAGGGTGAGCGGCCACGTTGACACGAACTGCCCTCGCTGGCAGTTCTAGCTGTCAGCATCTTCTGGACCAGCCTCAAAGTTTCTGCATTTCCTCCAAACTGATAAAACTTCAGAGCAGGACCCCCTCAGATCACTTCAAGTTAAATGCCTTGTATTCCAAAATTTCTTGTAATTTGGTATTGGGAAAGGAAGAGAAAGTTAGACCTCTGGAATGTGCCTTCATTAAAAGGAGGCTGGTACCCAGCTGACCGCGTGGCTGGAGCCTGTCTTTGCTCATGCATTTGCAGCCAAAACACCTCAACTTTCCAGAAGTCTCTAAATAGATTGCTTTCAGTCGGAGTAGTACACAGCCATTATAAACCCTGCAATTACTTTTACTGTAGGGCCATAAAATATAGATCCGTTAAAGTCTCGGCACAAAACACATGGGCATCCTACAGTTCCGACCAGCACAGATGACAGTCTATTATGGATGATGAAAACAAGGTACTAGAAAATCCATTAGAGCTATTTGTTCCCACTTATAATGATAGTCCCTGTAACCACATTAAATCAAAGCATCTCTGGGACTTCATTACAAATTTCTTATATCAATACCATATGCTGATATAAATAATAGCAGTTGGGGAGAAGAAATTACATTGCATTGTATGATTTGGGTATTTGTGATCAATTATTTAGCATTTATATGGCAGAAGCACTTAATGTTTTCCGCTGAGGTGGGACCCTGCAGTGCTAGGCACTGCGTGTACAGACTGCACGGACTCAAACTGTTTTGACCACCTAAATCGAGTTAAGGACCCGCAAGTGTAAAATGGAAGAGTAAAAATGATCAACCTCCTCCCTGGACTTTACAGCTGAGGGATTGAGACTGTGCTTGTATCCTGTAAAAGAATGGGAAGAAGTATTTGCTTTTGAACTCTAGGAAACATAAAACCAAAAAACTACTGTCACTGTGTAGCACAGCTCTTCCCCTGTACTCTTCAAAACCCACTCCTTTCCTCATATGCTGTCTGTAGCCTGAAACAAGACTGACTGGTGTCTCTTCTGGAAATAACAAGGCTGGCCAAGGCTGGTTTGCAAAGTGATGTACAAACAGCATATTTTCGTGTTAATAAATGGAGCAAGGTTATAGAATCATAGAAACATAGAATGGTAAGGTTGGAAGGGACCTCAAGGATCATCTAGTTCCAACCCCCTGCCATAGGCAGGGACACCTCCCACTAGTACAGCTCACTCAAGGCCTCGTCCAACCTGACCTTGAACACCTCCAGGGAGAGAGCAGCCACAACCTCCCTGGGCAACCTGTGCCAGTGCCTCACCACCCTCACTGGAAAGAACTTCCTCCTAACATCCAGTCTAAATCTCCCCTCTGCCAGTTTAAACCCATTGCCCCTAGTCCTGTCATTGCAAGACCTTGTCAATAGTCCCTCCCCAGCCTTCCTGTAGGCCCCTCCTTATCAATATGCTTAAGACAAAGTCTGGAAGAAAAACTACTCTTGTTCTTCCTGATCCATCAGGAGGTTTGTATTTGAGTCTGCAGACTCTATAAGCGTGAAACATTAAATATGAATCAATCACACAAGTAAAGTTCAGTGAAAGTAATATGGACCCCAAACAATCATTTTGTTTTAATTATTTTCCCCCCACCTCACACAGCTCTGTTTGCATTATGTAATTATCATGAGCTGGTTGGCAGTCCTGCAATAGCTAGGCATAATGGCATGAGTTAGGAACATATCATCAATCTTAGCTTACAATCACTTTGCTTTTGTTGTTTTAGGCTGAACTCTTCATTCTCAAATAGTGGTATGCATCTTTGTGGAAAAAGTTCAGAATGAAAAAGTCCACCTTGAAATCAGCTATAGTGGATCTTTCAGCTTCTAACCTGAAAATGTAATTTGCATTTTAGAAATCTAAGATTCATAAAACCCCAGATTATAAGAGCTACTATTTGTTGACATAGACAAGCAGATATATCTGAGTCAGTCATTGATTTCAAAATAATTTTAAACACTAAAGCTGAAACCCAAACTTGTTAAATGCTACATTTGTAGTGACTACTTGTTTGGATGCATTTCAGATAATGAGGGCAGAGACTTTACCTAAAGGATGCAAAAATTCAGTTTTTACTCAAGATAGTTTTGTAAATCTCAGTTTGTTTGTTCAGTGTATTCATCTCAGCACATTTGTCCCTGTGAAACAGATGTGTCAGGGAAATACGTTGGTATGAAGGATGATACTGCTGCAGAGCAGACAGATTTTCAGTTTTCTTTTAGGATGCATGTGAGGGAGAATGTAGTGGTGCTCTGGTCTTCTGGTCTTGAATGGCAGAGCACTCTTTATCTCTGTTTCCCCTCAGAGTGAAAGCCCTGAAGCCCTGCCCCAAGCTCTGGACAGCTGGAGCTGATGCCATGCCAGCAAGTCTGTCTAGGCAGGAGAAAATTCTTGGTACAAGCAGCAATGCTTGTTCCTCACCCAGGTCCACAGTCTTCCTGTTGGACATACGGACTGCTTGGCCCTAAGAAGGCCTGCAGCAGCTGGTCCTCTACCTTTCTTTGGAGCTGAAAGTCTGGCATATATATATGGAAAGTGGGTAAACTTACAAGTGGGTATTACAGCAACATGTGAGTGCTGCCCTTTTTTCTCTTCCACTTCCCTGTGGATTGCTACCAGAAAGGTGTGTTTTATCAATTAGTTACCAAAAGGTTACGATTTAAGTAAATGCACAGCCTCCTTGCTCCCTCCAACCTGTGACTAGGGCCTCTCTGAACTGCTTGTCTGAATTCCATGTGGCAAAGCCAAAGGGCAGGAAAGCTTCCTGTTCTCATAGCGCTGACATGGTACAAACAATGTCTGTGTCTCCATGGTTCCTGAGGAGAGAACTAGAATCTTAGCTACAACTCCTGAAAACATTCTTGAATGTCTTCTGAACAAACCAAAGTTGCAGATTTTATGTGTAGGCATGTGTCTGTCTGCATATGTATATATAATTTCTTTTTTTTTTTAAAGTTCAAGATTCAACTCTATTTCCATTCTTGGCAAGTGTAGTATTTCCATGGGGCTTAATAGGAGAGTAGAATCAAGCCCCATCTCAGGAAAGTGCTTCTGTCTAGTTTTGAGGAGGTGACTTGTCCCAGAGACTTCAATTAGGTATGTCAGCAAAAGCTTTGCTGACTAAGGACTTCCGTAGTTCAGCTGGTGTGGAGGGCAACCTCCAAGCGGGATGCTATAGGATGTTGGCCTCTCTTGAGAACCCCATGCAGCGGCCAACCATCTGCAAAACATGCAGAGTAATCATAATAATTCCCTTGGCAGCCTCTTTCAGAGAGGAAAGGGGGGGGGAAAGGAGTACGAAAAAAAAGATGGAAATTCATTTTAGTTAGCATTGAAATACTCCTGTGATTACTGCCTTCACATATTTTAGTTTGGGGCTATATATTAGAACATTTCTACTCTCAACACCAAATGTTTTAACAAGGTCCTCAGGGCTAAAGAGTGGTAAGAGGGGAAAAAGAAAACCTATTATACTAGTTTTGTATTCTCTCCCATCAGCAAAGCTAAATCTTGGCCCTGAAGAGGAAGCATGTTTTAGGGGTAGCTAGCATTATTTACTAGTTGCCAGAAATAGTTTTCATATCTTATTGTAAGGATGGCCAACCTCTCTGACCTCATGAGCAATACACCCAAATCTTCATATGCCTGCAGCTTGTTATTCCAGTATTTATATGAATCCCCCTAACTGCAGAAGTTACAAATATTATAGCCATGTGTATCTTTTTTTCCAATTAGCTTTACTAACGCTTGATTTTATTTTTTTTTCTTCTGGTTTTTTTCCTTTCTGAAATACTGATACATGCAATATGACTATGTCTGATGCATTGGATTCATTCACTCCTCTGGAAGCTCAAGTAATGGCAGCCATTGTTTTGCTAAATGGGTGTCTCTGGTTAGTGACTACTGCATAAGGAGCAGCATGACAAGGCCAAAATTGTTCTACGATTGTTTTACAAGGCTTGTTTACAGAGGACAGGTCAGAGGGTTGTGGTGTCCCAATATGGAGATGAGCCTGTGAGAGTCTGTGAAGCTGACCTTACAGCAAGGGCATGCTTTAGCAGGTTCGTTCTGAAATATGGTGTATGTACAAATGGAGGAACTAAAGTCAAAATGAAATTATTTTTCACATACCAGATGTAATAACCCTTTAAATACTTTGTAAGCCCTCTAGTGGTGCTCTCCATGCCCTGGAAACCTCCAGCTGAACTGCTTTTGCCCATCATATTAGTGTCCACAGTGCTCTTCAGGGTTTGGCATGAGCACCTTCTTATTTCAGATTACTGTTAAAAACTCAGGGACGAGAGCTGTATTTGTCCCAACCCATGATAAAATATTCTTCAAAACCCAAGGGGGAACTCTCTGAAACTTGCTTTCCTCTTTAGTCCTGCCTATACAAGTTTAGTTCATCTCGAAGAGAAGCCTGCTCCTCAGTGAATGTCCTGGTGGTCCCTGAATCCCACCTCACAGCTGCCACCACAGTCCTATGGCACTGTAGGTGCACATCCTGTACTTTTGTAGCAGCAATATTATAATTATTCTCTGTGCTGCTGTCTCTATAGGATGAAAACTTGCCTACCTGCCTGCCTTATGTGTTGTGGTGCTGCTGCTGGCCAACTCATAAGCCAAGGTCTCATAAGAGGTCTCTGCTTTTGTGTGGCTCGTGCATCTCAGGCAGCCATAGTGGACAACAAAAGCAACATCTTGACTACCATGCCAGCTGCAGGTCTGGTTGTCAGCATGCCATGCTATCTGAGGTTTGCTGAAGCAGCACAGTAAGGATACAGCACTGCAGACACAAATTCACTGGACAGGAACAATTTGGCTGGAAAATTCTAAACTCATTTCTAAAAGAGCTCAGCTATGGGATTTCTGTGCAGTGAAAATCTTCACTCTGCTTTTATTCTAAACACAGTTCGGAGTGCTCCTTTATTTTTCAGAATTGACTCATAAAGACTACAGGAGGGCACCAATTAGTGAAATAAACCTCTAATCCTCCGTGCAGTGCCTGCTATAGGACTGCTGTTTTAACAGCCTTCTTGCTAATCAATTCTCTTCAGTCGGCTAAATGCCATAGATGCTATGTAAATAAATGCAAGTTTAAGTGTTCTTTGGTGGGCGGTTAAAGCTATATTCCTTCTACTCCACCATAAAATCAGCATGCATGTTAGCAGATATCTACTCCACCTTGTACAAACGACTTTTCTTGTTCCTTTGATTGCTGCAGCTTTAGCAAAACAGAAGCAGGGAATTGCAGTAGACTGCTTGTTCTTATTGAGCAACATTTTAAATATCTGATACTCCAGTGGCAACCAAGGCATAGAACAAAGATGCCTGTTTTACAGTCAAAACAACATCCACGCTTTAGGCTATTATCTTCCATCATATATTTTCAGCAATCCTGAAATCTTCAATTTAATAAACAGTTAAATTACTTCAGCAATATAGCCATTGATGGGAAGCTTTGGGTCCAAGCTCTTTGTGCTGCTTAGCTTTGGACCAGCTCTTCTTGATGAATATTCTGGAGCACTCAAAATTCCTTGCTTCTTCCCTCCCCTCTGTGGGTTTGAACAGGGTAGAAGAAGAAGGTGCAAAAACTGCTTTCCCTCCACCCTGCCCTGCAGGCTTGAGGGGGCAACAGCAAAAGGCACCCTTCCCCACATGTGTGCTGACCCATGTGGAAGCCTGCACTGGGAATCGGGCTGGTGGCTGGCTGGGCTTTTGCACCCAGTGTAAATTTGCAAATGGACACTTTGTCTAGAAAAGCATAAGAAGAGCTAGGAACAAGGTGTGAGGTTCCCGCCTTGAAAGAGTTCCTGCCTTAAGAGGCCTCTGCCTTGACAGAGCTCTGGTTTTGGACCATCCCTGCTTTTGGATGGCTCCTACCTTTTTATGTGGCTCTCGGTTTTGCACTGTCCCTGCCTTTGGATGGCTCCCTCCACTTTTGTACCATTCTGTGCAAATTTACAGGCTTGGCAAGTCCTGGGGTCCATTTGAGAGAACTGCTGGCAGCACCTGGACCCAGCTGCTCTTGGACCTTACAGCAGCTGACTTTCTGGCTGCTATTCCAAACTGGGGAGGCCCGAGCAGTTTGGCTCTCCCCTGCTGCTGCTGAGGCAGCGTCACTTGCACAAATCCCTGTCTTGTGGCAGTTGTGTCTCAAGACATTCCTGACTTTGGAGGCTTTTCCACCCTCCTTGGATTTCTGCTGCGCGAATCCTGACTATTGGATATTGCTTGCAGCATCAGAAGGCAGCCAAGCCGCAGAGAAATCCAGCAAGGGATCATCGTCCAATACCTATCTCACCTTTGTGAGTAAAGCCTGCTGGTCCCTTAATTGTCTGCTCATCTTGATTGCTAGTGGGGTAAAGCTGTGTTTATAGCTTAGCCTTTTTCATTTCCTGACTTCCTAAATCTCTAAATTTGTCCATAGCACCCTGTAGAAGAATTCCCAATTGAATTAGCATCTGTAAATAAATCTAAACTAGTTTTGTGTATAGTCTGGGGGCAGGGCTTTCAGGAAGATAAAATAATTCTATTTTTATAATTCCTGATTTGGCCACGTTAATTCTCTGCAGCCACAACAATGAATTATTCTACTGATATACCTGAGCTCTTTCGGCTTCTCCCTGACTCAGCACTGTCTCATGGCAAAGCATTAGACAAAATAGGTGAGTCTGATTCAGTAGCAGCACATGTATTGGAAAGACAAACAGATTACTCCTTGGCAAGATCTCCTGGACCTTGATGAAGCCCATCCCTGGAAGTGTTTAAGACCAGGCTGGTTGAGGATTTGAGAAACCTGTTCTAGTGGGAGGTGTCTCTGCCCATGGCAGGTGGATTGGAATTAGATGATCTTTAAGGTCCCTTCTAACTTAAGCCATTCTATAATAGGCAAGGTTGCTTAAAGAGGAATTCAACAACAAAAAGAGGTGGTAGCTGACCCTGCAGATTCAGCCCAGTTCAAGCTAGAGGACAAAAGACTGGTTACATGCAAAACCAGAACTAAAGAGAACTCAGTGAGTCCTAGTGGAACTCCATGATAGCAAAACATAACAATTTCTTTGGAGAGTATCTGAGAGTTTTTAAAAAAAAGTTTATTTCAATTTATTTTTACTATGAGAGGCTCAGAAAATTGATTTTTGGTGTTCTTAACTTATGATCTTGTCCATTTAGAAAAATATCGGGGGCTTTCACTCTGAAAATACACACTTAGTATAACACAGCTTCTAAATATGTAATGTATTTTCCTGCCAAATATGTGTCTGCTGTTACTAGAGCTAGTGTTTTGTCACAGCAAATGGCATAGAACCATTATTGCTTCCTCTTCATTTCTGCTGCCCTGCCTGTGCAGAAGGAGTTCTGTGTGCAGTTTTGTGGGTTTGAGGGCTTCTCTCTATGATCCATAGACTTCTGAACTCATGGATTACTTCTGAGGGTGCTGCCAGGAGGCAAGACAACTAGGCAAGTCTGTCAGTGGGGTAAAGCCCATCTTACTGATCTTCAGCCTTCCAACAGAAAACTGTAAAAATCTGTGATGAGACAAGCAGGAAATCATTGCTATTACAGATTTTCACAAAGGCTGCATTGTCTTAGAGGAAATAACGTCTCTGTGCTTCCTCTGTGATCACAGCTGAGATATGGGCATCCTTAGTTACTTGCCTGGGAGAGGTCTATTTCCCTCCACTGATTAGAGGATCAACTCTAGTGGATCAACCTCTAGGAGGTAAAATTTACCTCTATGAACTTTATCCCTTGTTAATCACCCCTCTGACACCACAGGTCACAGAAGGAGTGCCTTCACACTAAAAGCAGCTCTGTCACACTAGCTTCCACCTTCCACTAAAAGGGAGGATTCTGGCTTCCTCTACACTGTCTGCTTTTCTCAGCTGCAGGTATCCCTCTCCCTTCTCATATTGGCTTTGGCAATTGTATAGCCTTAGGGCAAGTCAGCTCGGCTGATGTGTTGACATTTCTGGTTCCTAACTGTTCTTTTATTTGCATGTTTACTTACATGCAGTGTTAGATTTCCAGTGGGTCAATTCTGTGAATTGATTTGCCTCAGAGTTATCTGATTGCTAGAGCCATCCCAAGGGGAATGGGACAGGAGTGTGTGGCTGGGGATGGAGAGGGTGAGGAGCAGGACCTGATCCCTCTTCCTTGTCAGGACTCAGAAGATGTGAAATCATAACTAGAAGATGAAACTCAATGGCAGCTTCACGTCCTACCTGCAGCCTTCATGCACTCCTGTCCTGTCCTTGCACCAGCTCTGGGAGATGCAGGAGCTGATTTAGCAGAAAGCTCAAAGCTTCTTTGCTGTCATTGCTTCAGCTGCATTGGCAGAAATGCATTTCGCTATGTGCTGCACAGGTAAAAATGTGCTTGCCCATCCTGGTGGAAGGGAGCAGGCAGGGCAGGAGTGTGGGAACGCAGCAGATAGATAGGAACCAAATGGGCTTCAGCTACTTCAGAAGTGCCTCTGAAATATTCGGAGGAAACCATGAGCTCTAGCTGTGAGATGGCATCCTTGAGAGCCCCCCTGGAATGGTCCAAAGTGTCTCTCTTCCCAGAGCATTCTCCTCTTAAGAAACAAATGTCTCCTTATGGCAATAGATATGAATTGATTTTTAAACACATGAAGCCAGCTGAAAACATAATGTGTGTGACAGCTATCAAAAAACTGCATCTTTAACAGTGATGGCAGCCTGGATGTTGAAACAGTGCTGAAAAAGTCAGATTACTGCAGTGGCAGTCATCAAACCCTGACATGATGGGGAAGTATCTTTTCTGTACTAGCACACAGGCATCCCAGAAGCCAGAGCTGTCTCTCTGCATCTGGCTTATAAAAACTTACTTCTTATGCTACACACCAATTAAGTTCTGTTTTCTCCTGTATGAGGAACAAATGTGGGCATTTGGGTTTAGTAAGCCACAGCTGCGAGATACCTCTGCAGGGAACCTGCAAAACTAACTCACTCAGCCTGATGAATATTCTCAAAACTAAGCCAATATAGGCTTCTGTATGCTGGATATCACACAGGCTCTCATAAGGTGTAAGGGATGGGGGAAACAAAACAGTAAGTCTAATTAAAAAACAGCAAGCAACTATGATAGCAACTATGGCTTTAACTAAGGGTACTTAAAAAGCAGAGAGCAACTGTGCCTTCTTGAGATACGAAGCATTAGCTGTTACAGGCCTGATTTCTCACTATATTATACTAATTTTAAATCAGTGTAAAAAGAGGATGGTAGAGCTGTGCTGAGCATCACTGCATCCCTTCAGTCCTGTCATACACTCTCACAGGCATAAAATCAGTTACTAATTGAGTGAACTGAAGAAAAATCTACTAAAAAGGAACTGGTAGAAATGCCAGGTGCAGAGCAGGACAATTATACTCCTTGATCAATGCAGTTCTACTGCAGTGATGCAGCCTGAGGGGCAATAGAAAAGGTAATTTTCATTAAGATAAATGTCTCCTGCAAAGCAACATTAAAATGTCTTTGGTAAGTAATAAAAACAGGCTGAAATTTTCCTAATTACTCTCGAATTAAACACATACCTTACATATTTGACCATCTCCATCTTACCACGTTACTTAGTGGTTGCAGCTCTTCAAACTCTGTTCTGTTATTATTGAGCTTTTTGTGTGGTGCTTTATTGGTTTAGGAGACCCTTTGATTCACAGTGACTTGCAGAATAATATTCTATTCACCAGAAACAAACCTGTGACTCCCTCTGTAGCAACAGCACATTCCGAGCGGATATTATGCCACACATGGCAAAATTTATATTCTTCCCAAGGCATATGTTTTGTGTCATGAGAATTCATATTTCTTCGTTCAAATTACACACAAGTCTTTCTGAAGCGCAAGAGGCGTTAGGAAGTGCGCTTGAACACACTCTGAAGTTCTGGAAATGCCAAGGAGCCTCATTTCTAAGCATGTTTATTTGAACAGAAATATCAATATGCAGAGTGGTTACTCAGCTAGAACAATGCAGGAAAAGAGCTTGCAAAAAAAGAGGCCATGTGGCTGGGATTAGCCTATTGTGAGGAAAGTACACCTTGCGTGGTAGCAGGGCATTTGAATAATACAGTAACAAATGGCTTAGTTTAATTACATCTAGAACTGGTTTGGTTTAGCTATGTAAAATATTGCAAATGTATTCCTTCTGTGATTGTTTCAAAGGAATATTTGGCTTGCCTTCAGTCAGTAATAATTAGTGGCAATCTTACTTTTACATGATGTTTGAGAGCGACTGCTCAGTGGGACACAGACATCTACTCGGAATTTCCAAGTTTTATGAGTTTTCTTCAGAATCAACTTCTACAAAGATTAGTTAGCCATACAGATAACTATATACACTCATTTACTGTAAGTGAAAGAGGATTTGTATCATCTGTTACATGTATTTGCATTGATTATAGATTATTTGTCCTTTCATTGCTAATAATGCTCTGTGGAACCATTTGTTTTTATGCAGACTTATTCCTACTAAAAGAGAAAGTGTTGCCTTCTTTCTAGGATGAATTGCTTTTTAAAGTGTCTTTGTTCAAAAGGGGAAACAGGCCCAAACAAACAGATTGCTTACTCTCTCACCTGTCCACTTTATGAACATGCATAAACACAGACATCTGGGACATGGAATTTATTGCAGATTAAGGGAGAATGTTTTTGTGAGGAGCCCTCTGTTAAATTACTGGCAACGAATCACTTATCCCTCAGGACACGCAGCAGTTGGGTTTCTACTGGCAAAAACTAGAGGGAACCTGGTCTAAATTTATCTGCTGTTTACCCTGAAAAGTTTTAATAAAGGCTTAATTGTAAAGGAGTTTCCAAGTAATGACTTGTAGCCGGTGAACATATCCCAGTCCAGGGAAAATAACTGTTCTACTGCATATCTCAGAATCTTTGAGATTAGGAACATGGCTGGTGGAATTTATTGAAAGAAGTGTAAGTAAATATATCAAGATATAATCTATTGGAGATTGCTTCTCATAATTTCTCTCCCCCCTCCTTTTGCCTTGTTGTGCCCCTGAACATCCTTCTTTTTGTGAAAGCAGGGTGGGCTGGGAGCCAGTGCAGAGACATGGGGCTGGTTGCTGTCTCATCCACAACTGGGATGGGCTGGTCTGACCTCAATCTTTTTGAAGGGCTCCAGCCCTCCTGGAGAATCTTCCAAGCCTTCTCAGAAGAAAACAAAGCAAAAAAACAAAGAACATCAACAGCAGCAACAACAACAAAAAAAAACAAAAACAAACCAAAACAACAAAAAAACCCAAAATGCCCAAACCAAAAAACAAACACACAAACAAACCAACCCAAAAAAAGGCCAAACAAAAAAATAACCAACAACCAAAACTAACAACAAAAAAAAAGAAGGCTCAGGGTTTTGTTGTCACTGTTAAGGAAAGAGAGATGGAGCACCCACTGCAGGTGAGTGCTTCTTCACACTACAGCACTGCCCCGCTGATCTTCCTTCCTTTGTTTTCTGTGGAGGACTTCATTGACAATAGACTTTTCTCCACCTGAAAATGGAAGCAGCTTGGCTATTCTTTTTTTTTCCCACCAGAGGTTTTCAGTAGCAGGTGTGCTGCAGCAGCACAAGAGACCTTGAAGAGTCCACTGCTCTCACACCACAGAGAAAACCATGTGGGCTTGAAGAGCCTTTTAAGAGACTCTTGAACTGGAACACGCTTGCCTCTGTGCCTGTTTTGAATGGAAGCAAAGAGCCGATCGGTCCTCGTGAAACTGGTATTGCAGCAAAGGGAATTTAAATCCTAAGCATGTTTTGCTTCAAGACTATACAGACTTTCCATTTGGTCACTGGTCTGTTTTTCTATTCCAGAGCTATTGTAGGAATGTAAATTAGGCCTAACAAGGAACAAAATGGCATCTGTTCCCAAGTAGATGCTTGAGTAACAGTCGTCAGATGTAAGTTTTAATTGTCATTGAGGGAATTGAGGACTAACATTTTTTTCTTTTGTTTCAGACTGTGATTATCTCATTTTACACCTTTATGGTCATTGCTTGTTTTCACAGGCAGATTTTGTGCAGTCCCTCTTAGAATCTGAAATTACTAGCATCATGATGAGGACTGAAGCAAAGAACGTCTCTCCTAGTAATTGCAGATATGATGAGTAATTGTAATTTAAGTTGGCTTTTTACATTGACATGAGTTTTGCAAAAAGTAAACAAACAAAACCAGGTCAACAATCCTGTCCTTCCTTTTTGCCAAACCTGTCCCCTCCCTTCCTGGTTTCTATGACCAGTGGCCACACTACGGGAAAACTGTGGGCTGAGCGTATCTCTCTATCAGGTGTTGTTGCATCTTTCCAGAGTGTAACCTGGTCTTATTTTTGCATCTCTCCAGAGTGTAACCTGGTCGTGAACTTCCCTGAAGCTCATCCACCTTACTCCCTCAGCCCTCTGGGCTACATCCTCAAGCAGCATCTTGGCACAAGAAAACCACATGTATACAGAAATGAAGCAATACCACTCCTTCAGGTACGGCTGTGTGATTTGCTGTTATTCCTCTTTGCCTCACAGAGGGAGAGAAGTTTGCAAAGGAAATGAATGCAGATGTTAAAATAACTGTTTTAAAGCAAGGCTGAGAAATGCAAACGAGATGAGTTGACTTACACAGGAAAGGAAAGCAAGTTCTGGCCACTTTCTCCTCCTGCTTCACTCCATCTTGCAAAACTGGTGCTTAGTGCTGCCTCCCACCAGGCACTGCCAGTCTTTCGAGGCAGAGAAGAGCCCCGTATTCCTGCTCAACAGCTTGCAACGCTGTAACAACTGAGCTGGCACTGTCAGAGGAACCATTGGATGGGAACTCATAACACTAAGTGTGTTACAGAGCTCCAAGAAGCCACAGAGATTTTTGGCTCCAGATCCTCTTCCCAGGTATGACTGCTGAGCAATGATCCATTGCAACTCATATATATAATTCATATAATTTCAAGAGACTGTAAAAATACTTTAAGCAATTTTTTAAAAATACTTTTTTTTTTAAATAAATGTTTGTATTTGAGGGGGTTGCAGTCCTGCTTTTTTAGAGATAATTGTATAGAATCCTAGATATTTCATGTTTCAGTGGCCTGTTACCTACCTTGAGATCTGTTGTTGCACTCAGGAAGATCTTCAGGCTTCGAGGATTGGGACCATCGGGTTGACCATTCATGTGTTGACACTGTATCCCTTCAGTGATGACTCAGATATAAAAAAAAATAAAAATCTCAGTTTCATTATTTGTCTTTCATTTTACATTAATGTACAAATAAAAAAATCCAGAAAGCTGTTAGATATATGAACATATCATTAGACAGAATCACAGAATCAACCAGGTCGGAAAAGGCCTCCAAGATCATCGAGTCCAGCTTATCGCCTAACACCTTTTAATTAACTAAACCATGGCACTAAGTGCCACATCCAATTTCGTTTTAAACACTTCCAGGGACAGTGACTCCACCGCCTCCCTGGGCAGCCCATTCCAATGCCAATCACACTTTCTGTGAAGAACTTTTTCCTAACTTCCAGCCTAAACCTGTGCAGCTTGAGACTATGTCCTCCTGTCACTGGTTGCCTGGGAGAATTAATATCAGTGTTAAATGACTGAGTAAGATAAGGGTGCTTTTTCTCCTCCCCCACATTTCCATGGAATAAGAAACTGATCATGTGCCTGAAAAGCCTCTTTTAAAATGTTGCTTCACAATCACTGACTAAAAAGATCAGAAGGTTCCCTGAAATATTATTTGCATAAAGTCACTGCAAAGATCAAATGGAAAAATTGCACCATGTACCACTTGAACTATGTGAGTCTTTCAACCACTAAATTTGCTCTCTTTTTTTTTGTAATTTTTAATATTTGCTGGCAAATGAACATAATCAAGATATGTCTACGTATTTTAGTATGGATTCCAAGCTAGAGGAGGTTAGATTTAGAAAAGTTCTTCACCACAAGGATGGTGAGATGCTGCGACAGATTGCCCGGGATGAGGTGGAAGCCTCATCCCTGGAAGTTTTTAAGGCCAGGCTGGATGTGGCTCTGGGCAACCTGATCTAGTGGGAAGTGTCCCTGCCCACGGCAAGGGGGTTGCAACTAGATGATCCTCGGGGTGCCCTCCAACTCTGACAAGTCTATGATTCTAAAGTCATATGTGTTTGTATTTATATACGTACCCATATATATAGTAAGTGCAAAGACTGTGGTTGTGTCAGATGCAACTTGAAAGGCAAATTTACTTCAGAAAATTACCCTATAATAAAATGCTGTCACTTTTCCTTAAAATATAAGAAAATATGAATAAAGATTAGATTTAGATATAGAAAAACAAAAATTCAGATGGAAAAACATGACACTACAGAAAGCATTAACTATTGTTCTTATTCACAGCATGGTTGGGCAGACACCTACAGCAATGTGGCAGGAATCCTTGAACATTCTGCATAAGAAGGACGTGGACCTGTTACAGAGAGTCCAGAGGAGGCCCATGAAGGTGATTAGAGGGTTGCAGCATCTATGCTGTGAAGACAGGCTGGGAGAGGTGGGGTTGTTCATTCTGGAGCAGAGAAGGCCTTCCGGTACCTAAAGGGGGTCTACAAGAAAGCTGGAGTGAACTTTTTACACAAGCATGTGTCAGTAAGACAATGCATAATAGCTTTAAACTGAAAGAAGGTAGATTTAAATTAGATCTAAGGAAGAAGTTCTTCACTGTGAGGGTGATGACACACTGGGACAGATTGCCCAAAGAAGTTGCAGACACCCCTGGAAATGTTCTAGGCCAGGCTGAATGGGGCTTTGAGCAACCTGGTCTAGTGAAAGTTGTTCCTGCCCATGGCAGGGACATTGAAACTAGATGATCTTTAAGGTCCCTTCCATTGCAAACTGTCCTATGATTCTGTGTGTACCAACAGCTCTATATTTTCCCCACAATTGTTAAATGACTCATAGAACCACACAATTATAGTATTGTTTTGGTTGGAAAAGACCTCTAAGACCATGGAATCCATGCATCAACCTAAGATCGCTATGG
The DNA here is from genome assembly GCA_013396675.1 of Eubucco bourcierii. Classification (NCBI taxonomy): domain Eukaryota; kingdom Metazoa; phylum Chordata; class Aves; order Piciformes; family Ramphastidae; genus Eubucco; species Eubucco bourcierii. Next base: position 66,776 of record VWZE01023148.1, read on the forward strand.
CCATTAAACCACGTCCTGAAGTGCTGTGTCCACACATTTCTTGTAATGCTTTTACAAACAGTGACTCCACCACTTCCCCAGACAACGTATTCCGGTGTGTGAATACTCTTTCGGTAAAAAAATTTCTTCCTGATATCCAATCTAAACCTCCTCTTGGGCAACTTGAGGCTATTTCTTCTCCTAGCACCTGATACTAGAGAGAAGAGATCAATACCCACCTCATCACAACCTCCTTTCAGGTAGTTGTAGAGAGCAAGGAGGTCTCCCCTCAGCCTCCGTTTCTCCAGAAAAAGCGATTCCAGTTCCCTCATCTGCTCCTCGTAAGACCTGTTCTCTAGACCAGCTTTGTTGCCACTCTCTGGACACACTTCAGCAAGCCAATGTTCCTCCTGTAGTAAGGGGCCCAAACTTGAACACAGTATTCAACATGCAGCCTTATCAGTGCCAAGAGCAGAACCTGACACTTGGTCTTGTTAAACCTCATATAATTGACCTTGGCACATCGATCCAGACTGACCAGATCCCTTTGTAGGGTCTTACAATCCTCAAGCAGATCAACACTCCCACCCAATTTATTGTCATCTGCTGAAATGGTCAGTGAAATGAAGGGAATATTGGGGTACAAGTCCTGATAGTGTGTTGGAAGCCACAGATCTACAATGTGTTGTCTGGCTCATAGTGTATCTGAAGTTCATCTGAAAGTTGGAAGGGGCTGCAGGAAGTCATCTAATACACCTAAGAGATAACAATGTAAATCAGTTTTTGTGGCAGTTAAGGTATGTGTGGTGAAAACAGAGGCAGATGCAAGTTTAGATTAGTGAGTGATGCTAGGTGTGATAGGTGCTGAAACTTCAAGAATCGATTGCCAAATTTGTTATTCACAACTATCTGGGCAAACGTTTGGGAATATGCAAAGAGTCATTAACATCACTTCTTTCAGCAGGTACCAGTGTAACGATTAGCAAAACATCTCAAAACATGCTGTGCATCTCTTTGTAGAGCTGGCTGATGATTTGACACAATAATTTTGGTTTACATTTTGTCATGTTTTGTCTTCTGCCTTCTGGTCTCCTGGAATGATATTTTCCCACCTTTTTTTGTCCCAACCCCTAATGTTGGAAACTAAAATGAAATGTAAGACAGGGCTGGGTTTTGGTTTTTTTTATTTGTTTGGTTGGTTGGTTTTGTTTGGTTTGTTTTTTTACAGGAGGAATATTTACTTGCTGAGAATTAATGACACATCAAAGAGGCAATTTGAGTGGTCTTTTTAACCCTACAGCACTCCAGCACGCACCAAAGAAAACCATGTTGGCAAGGACCAATGTTATTCACAATGTTATCATTCCCATTTTGTTTATGGCAGGAATCTATGCTTATAATTTCCCATAGTTCACTTCTGAAGTTTTTGTCATGTAAAGCCAAAAAGAGCAGATGTTGCAGCGATGATGATTATTAACATTATAATTGATATTGTTTGTAAAGTAAAGCCTGTTTAGGAGAGCACTTAGGTACATGTTTTAGTCCCATGGAACTGGAAGGACCGCTGAGCATGGTTAAATGCTGTCCTAAATAGGGATGAACCTGACTAAATGCTTAAGGGCTTCACTGAACAGTGGTGCGGAAAGTCTCGTTTTCTTCATGGGATGAACCTTTGTTCATCCCAGCTAGACCACGCAGGCATAAATCATGCTGAACATTCAAGCAAGTATCTCCTTGCATAAATTCCTGGATTGCTTAAACTTAACACCTAATTACAGAGCTGGTGAACATAGATACACTGAAGGCGGTTTGAAAGGCTGCCTGAAACATCATGGGTTGAGATGCCTTTGTCGGGAGCATTGTGCTGTGATGTGTAACGTGGGTAGATTCCTGTGGGATGTTGACAGTTTGTGGGAAATGCATGTAGGAGGAACTGGGTTATGAAGACCAGGGGTTTCATTGTTTTGATTTTTTTTTTTTTCCTTCTCTCTCTCATTGAACTCTTCAGGGACTTGGGGATTTTTTTTTTTTTTTGAGATTTGTTTTGTTTTATTCTGTTTTTAAGGTAAGGAAAAGGAAGAGCTTCTGGTTTTGGTAAAATCTGGCCAGTACTTGCAGTGTGTCATGAGCAATTTGTTCATGACACACAATTTGAAATTTGAAAATTCAATGCTGGGCTCATGCAGCCTTCCCAAAAGGATGCTGATCAATGCTCCTCAAAGCTCTTACGTTCCTTTATTGCTCATGGCATTTATATGGAGTGATAATCATAAGTCATGGATTTATGTAATAGATTAATTAGCTCTGCAGTGTTTCCTCCACTCTCTGCCTGACCAGTCTGTCTCTACTGGGACTTGTTAATTTTTTTTCAAACAGTTAAAAGTAGCTTTCAGTATTATTGTTTTCATTTATATAATTTGTCAGGAAAATGTCTTCTCCTCGCTATGCCAGAAGCAGATTTTCTCCTCACTGTTATTGTGACCTGAGGTGCTGGGCTGGCATGATCTGGGTCTGTATCAACAGTGGGTTCTCTGTATGCAAACGTGCAATAAAGTTCACTGGCTTACAGCAACATAAAGATAGGGACAGAACTTTTGCCATTGGAAAATGGGTGAATCTTTCCTTCACGAACAATTTCTGACTAGTCTAATGTCAACAGGGCATTGGATACCATATCTGAAGTAGTAATGCCACTAGTTATAGAAAACCTCTTTTCATAACACTCTTCCTCCCGTACATCCTTTTTCCTCTTCCAACTGTATGCTGGAACTGACATATGAGATCAGGCCAGCATCTGTTTTATCTAAACGTGGTGTATCTGACTTCTTGAACAACACTTCTTGAACTTAATTAATTTACATATACTAATTTTCTTTATGAGTGTTCAGTCAGTTTTAATCCTGCTAGAACAAAGAGTTCTGGAAAATAATTTTGTATTTGTGTTGTGTGAAAAAAATGCAGCCTTTTGTCGCTTCTTATGGATTTCATCACATAATATTTCCACTTTTTGAATGAGAGAATTGCTGAATAGGAGCACAGGATATTTCAGTTGTATTAGAGTCATCGTATTGCAATCTCTAATACATCTCTTCTTTAAATTAAATTGGCCTAATCCTTTTTATCCTTTCATATAGAAAATTCTTCATTCCTCTACTTATTGTAATTATTTTATTTATCTGAACCCCCTCTGTTACTGTATTATTTCCTGTAAAAGCACCGATGAAGACCAAATGCAGCATCCAAACTGGCAGTGTATTAATTCGTTTACCTATCACATTATGCTATTTTCCACCTAGCTTCTTGCCTCATAACACATCATTTATTGTTGGTTTTGGTTTGGTTTTTTTTTTTGCACAGATGACACACTCTACAGATGCTTTCCTACTAAACTGTCATCAGGAATGATCCATCCCTTTTCCAGAGGATCACCATTTGTAAGTCAATACAGTGTCTGTACCTTTTGCATCACTTTTACCAGTGGTCATTGCTTTTTACTCATTATGTACCGGGCTGCCATTCACCTGGTCTTATTAGGGTGGTCACTAAGTTTTTTCTTCATTTTTGGTCAATATTTTACATATATATGTGCATGTGTATGTTCTACAGATGCTTCCACGTAAGCATATAGCCCTTTCTTGGGTTCACTGCCAGCAAGGGCACTGCTAGAAGACACGAAGCACACTACCTCAGTTTCTGCCAGCCCATCATTTCATGCCTCTGAACTGTTCTCCAGTTGCGAGTGCAGAGCTGTTACTGAAGCTCATGCAGGCACATCAGAGCTGTCTTTGAACTTGTTAGCTCAGGTAAAGCTGGCAGCAGTAGGCAGTGTGGGAGGCTGCGAGCCCTCCCGCTTTGCACAGCCTCCGTTAGGTAGCTGTGATGATCTCTGTGCTGATACACCCACCCTCCTGTGGTACAGGAACCATGGTAGCAAAAATCGGTTTACGTAAAGCTCTTCAACCTTCCGCTGCACCTCTGAGGGCACCTGGTTTGTGGCCTTTGTATCTCAACCATGAGGAGGGTTTCCCTGGCATCCCAATCTGCCTTTCCAGAAGAAACACTTTACCAAAGGCTTTTGGGTGGCTCCAGTCCTTTATATCCACTGAGGTAGCTCCATTGATTCTAGCTTTTTATAGGCCTCCATATAAGAAAACTCAGAACCAGTTGCTTAGTATTAAGCTACTACCAGTGGGATTTTTTTCCTATGCTCAAATGCAAACGCATGCTCCTATGCTGCAGTTAGCAATGACTCTCTGTTTAAGCATTTAGCTGAAGAAATAGCCTATTTTATGGGATGTAAGTCTTTGCATTTCAATTTCTAAAAGGCTCCTTCCTGTGGCACGTGGAACAGGTATAAGCTCTGTAGCCTTGTGCTACTAAGCCTACTTACTGATAGCTGTCAGTGTTGGCTGCGCTATCTTTATATATTCAGGCTGAAAGAGTATTCAGATTAAGCAATAAATCTGAGCAGGATTAAGAGGAAGGGAGAGAACACATGGCCTGTTAGTCAGTAGAGGTACACACATATGCATATAGTAAATACCCAACCTGTTATAGTAATGCATTTAGTTACTGGAAATGCAATACAATCCTACTTTCATAAGCAAGGATGAAAATAACCTTTGTACAGCATTCTCCAGTCACACAAAAGTGACATTGGATGCTTTGTATAGGCAAAAAACCAAACCAAACCAAAAAACCTCAGCATTTGGGAGATTCTTTTTCACTAAGTTTGTTCAGTTAACTTGCTACATACTTAAAGTGGGTCACTTTAAACCTCTAGTTACTTATTTCTGGACTTTAATGACTTAGATGCAGAAAGAGAACCCTTCAGCCCTGTGCATGAAGCCCTGGACACAAAGCACTCGCTAGAAGGTATTTTTCATATTTAAGCATACAGTATAAAGTAAGACTTTTGCATTTAAATTGTGGAATATTTTACGTTCCAGTATGCTGCTGATCGAATCATTGGCACCAAAGAGGGACTTTCATGAGGTCGCTCATTAACTGGCCTTTAAGTAACAGCATAAAGCTTTGGAGTAGAAATTTAAATGTGCATCACCGAGGCAACCAAGACTCAGGATAGAAGTGTCTACTTCTGTGCAACACCTGAGTGGATTTCAGTCCACTTCAGTGTCAGCTAAGAAGCACAGCAGAATTTCTGAAATTCAAGGTTTCTAATCTTTGCAGACAATCTCTGTGCTAAGACTTTGTGTTACTTCCAAAACAGACTGAGACTTAGTTCCCGCATGTCCCATCACGCAAGAAAAAATGATTTTGTTTTAATTGACATTTTTGACCTCTTCCCTCTCTCCTGCCCTCCCAACAGTGTTTGAGAAACAAACTTGGAAGCCCTGAGAGGAGTGGCATGTGTTTGTGAAAGGAGAATGTGAGGGTGGCAGAGGTGGTGGAAGGAGTTCAGTTGCCAACACAGCAGCCAGGAAACAAGTTGTTTATAAGGCACGTGGTGGAAAGGGGGCAAGTCTACATGTTTTTAAAAGAAGTTTATTGCACAGTACAGCTAATTCTGTTACTTGTAAATGTCCTTGTGAACAGAGAAAGAAGGAGAAGAGGATCACAAATCGGGGCATGGCTGGTCAGGCTCAGTACATCTATTCTGGGTGACGTCTCCATGCCACTGCCAAGCTCTTTCTGGATTTCAGTGATGCTCCTGAAGAACATGTTGCTGTCCCTAGAGAAAGCATGAGTGGAGGCATGCAGGTACCGACACTTTCTGAAAATTAAACAATTTTTTTTTTTTTTTTTTAAAAAAACAGGACTCTGACAGTGCACAGCCTAAATTGTGAATAACTTCTTTATCTACAAAATACTTCATTTTCAGCTGGGTTTCCTAACTTTATGAAAGAGGAAGTTAATTGTGAGAGGCGTATGACCATGAGACTATACTTGACTGGACTACATCAAAAGAAGTGAATTTTGGACACAAAGATTTTTAAAGTCACTGCTTTGTTACATTTACATTTAGATTTTTTTTTTCCATTGCAGTGCATATCCTGAGCTATTTTTGTGGACCGAATGACACTCTAAGTCCCATGATGTATGCATGACATGGAGTTGACACTGCTGCTACATTCCTTCAGTTCAATAGCAGTGTGTGAAGCCTGTATCATCCTGAGCTTAAAAGGTCCAAAAAATACCCTTTACCTCAAGAGAAATAGCCTGCAATTTAATGCTTGGCCATGTAAACTCAATCAAATATGTCACAAAAAACACAGCCTGTGGATATTTCACTTTCTGGTGTTTCAGACAGGTAGGAACTTAGGATCAGAGATAATTGGCTGCAACCTCGGAATCATTGTGAAGCATCCTAGTTCATACTTAGAGGAATATGACACTGTTATGGCACTGAAAGGAGTATCTACTTAAAACATTACAGTTTGTATCCACTCTGTGAAGTCTTAGAAATAGGGAAAGATTAAATGGAATCCCATTAATCAATATATGGAAATAAATATTCTTGCAAACAGCGCTGTTTCACTTTTCAAGCCAATTAGACAGAACCAAAGCCTATTCATTAGGGATACATAGACAGAAAAATTGTATTTCAATTTTCATAAAAGTAATGAACTCCAGAAGCTTTATTTGACTTTTTTTTTTTTCTTCTAATCTAATATTTATATTCCTGAACAGAGACAATCACAGAATCACAGAATATATCTAGTTGAAAGACACCTCACAGATCACCACCCTTGACCTAGCACTGAAGGGTCGACACAGAACCATGTCCCTAAGTGCCAGGTCCACATGGTGTGTGAACAGCCCCAGAGATGGTGACTCCACCACTGCCCTGGGCAGACCATTCCAAATTTTGAGGAACCTTTCAGTGCAGAAATATTTCCTAACATTCAGTCTGAACCTGCCCTTTCACAGATTGTAACCATTTCCTCTAGTTCTGTCATTTGTCATCAAGGATAAGAGGCTGCCCCCTCCTCCCTCCAACCTCCCTTCAGCTCCCTAAGGTGCTCCTTGTAAGCCATATGCTCCAAGACACTCACAAGCCTTGCTGCCCTTCTCTGGATGTGCTCCAGCACCTCAATGTCCTTCCTACAGTGAGGGACCCAGAACTGAACACAACAGTTAAGGTGGTGTGGCCTCACCAGTGCCAAGTAAAGGGAGATAATCCCTGTTTCTTGTCCCTGGTCCTAAATGTAAAGGCTGGCCCCAGTTTGAGCCCATCATTCCTCACCAAATCTGTTGTTCAGTATAGCATAGTATAGCTCTTCCAAGTGGATATTAAGTAATATTTTTTTCTGGGAATTAAAGGAAGCTGCTTCTTCCTGCTCTGATCATGCTGTGGCAGGAGGGTTGGATTAGATGATCTTTTGAGGTCCATTCCAACCCCTAACATTCTGTGGTTCTGTGATTCTTGACCTGAATTGTCTCCCACATTTATATCAGGATAATTTCTATGTCCTTGTGATACCTAAAATAAGTGTCAGCAAACAATGTCTTGTGTCTCCCAACTATGGTTTCTGGTGGATTTTTTTTCTGGAAACAATTTCAGCATTCCCCTTCACTTCAGTTGTACTAATACAGTTTTATGCTCTCAGTATTGGACTGTAATTCCTTGGGATTTTAACTATGTTTTGAACCACGATTAACAAATGATAAATTGATACAATCTGCAGATGCTATCAGTCTAACATATTATAATAGCTACAGCTAATTATTTAAATTGATTGCAAACATTTTTATAGGACTTCTTTTTCCTGTAAATTTATTTTTAAGTGGTACATAATTATCTTAAACTGGGAAGTGTTTAAACTGACAAGCAAACTAATTGAGACAAGTATCTCAAAGCCATGATCTCTTTATTAGGAGAGGAAATGCTGTTGTAAAACTGACAGTGGATGAAATCTTACAAGATTTGTAGAACTTTTTATTTTTCACATCAAAAGCCCACAGTATCTTTAACAGCATTAGTCAATCCATTTCACAATAGTATGTCCTTTCTAGATTGAGTATGGGTCCAAACCAGAAATCTCTCTTTCCTAACTTTAAAAAATGCTTGCTTTCAAAATCCTAGTTCTCTGTTTATTTTATGGTCTTTGAGTAGAACTGTATCAATAACTCCAGCAAAAGCAATTCCAGCACCACTGAAATGCATACATACTGATTCACACATGAAGCAGCATGCTAGCATTGATCAAGCTGTGATGCAAGTATTGTGAAATTGGAGTATTTGCTTTGAAATGGCATGGATCCTGAAGCTGGAAAGTCTCTGGGTTTTGGGTATTTTTTTTTGGTTAACAAATTGTCTGTAGCACTAAAGCAAAGGGTGGTTTTTTTTTTCTCCCTCTCTTTTTTTCTATACAATATGTGGGCTTGACTTATTAATGGAAAATCATGATTAGCCTCATCCATATTTTCTCATATATATATATATATATAAAAAATAATTTCTAGTGTAGAAGTGGCATTTAATCATGCAACCATTTAAAGGTTACATAGTGGTATGGTAGCATTAAAGGGAAGCAACCAGAGTTTTTCACTCTCAGCCTAAAAAGCCATTGTGTAGCCTGGGTTCCCTGCAGAAATCTCTTGTCTCACATGCACCAGGCAGCAGCAAATGAGCCTATTAAGTAGTTCTTCCTGCTCTGGTGACCAGCTGGGTAAGAGTTAATTGTGACATTTTAAACACAACTGACAATTCAACAATGACTTTTACAGCTATGAGAAAGTTTATTATGTCAAGGGACTGCATCTACAATACACCATGAAGTGAATCTGGAGAGGATTTGAACAAAAAGAAGCTAAACTGTGTGGAGGGACAATATGAAAGTTCAAATGGAGCTGAGAGCATCAAGGCTGCCTCTGTGTAAAAATGAATGTATGAAAAGAGATCATGGATAGAACTGGATTTTCACAAGGGGAGTGGACTCCCCACGTGCAGGTACTGTGGGCTAAGCTTCCCTGTCTGACTTGGATTTTGCCAAAGTGCAGCACAGGGCAAGGAAGTTTGAGGCAGAGTTGTGGTACACAGGAGCAACTCGGAAGGCCAAATCAAAATAGTATTTGGCACCTAGAAAGAGCATATGTTATACCTTTTTTTTTTTTTTTTTTTTCTTCCATTGAATGGATCCTAGAAGACAAACTCTGTTCAAGATAACCTGTTAAAGTAGATTTCAACCATTCTGTGCTAGCATCTAAAGTCCTTGCTTGAGGCTTGGTTGATTGTTAAAATTAAAAAAGGTACGCACCTGGTAATGGACTGGCTAAAGACCAGTAACAGAGTAGATTAGGCTACTGGGTGAGCTGTACAGTCCCTTGGTGCTGCATGGCGTGGCCTAATGAGAGATGCATGCAAACAAAATTTACATGTAGAGTCCTTAGAAGGCAAAGAGTGCATTAAACCACATCAAGGCTCCTGTGAGCTACTTCTAAAATGTTAACAAGCAGCTTGCTTGAAGAGCAGTGTCAACGATAAGAGGGACAGAGAGCCACTCAGTGCTTTTTTGGGTTTTTTTTGTTGGTGTTTTTGGGGTTTTTTTTGGAGGTGGGGAGGGAAGAGCTAAAAGTAATTTTGCTGCCAGGATGCTCTTTTGAACTGCTTACTATAGCTTCACAGAAAGTTGTTTGCAATTTCAGGCTGCAGTTAGCAAAGTTCCATTTCAAACAAAAAAAGAGGAGCAGATCCAATCCTGTATGTCTTCTAAGTAAACAGTACTAGCTGACAAAAGGAAAACATGACAGCACCAGCAGTGTTAACAGCTTTTGATCTTTTGGAAAAACTTAGAATGGATTAAATGAGAGGGAGGGAGCAAAAGGTGCCTGATGGTGTCTTACTGAATGAAAGGGGTAAGTGGGTTGTGGTATTTGTTGTTCTAAAATTGTGGTGATAGAACGGTTGCAAGCATGACTCACATGGCAGCCATCTCCTCTTGAGCTAAACAGAAGGAAAACCAAACCCACCTGCATCCCACCAGCAACCACACTGGCTGTTGGGGGTGGTAGGATGCAGGGTTGCAGTTCCAGGTGAGATGGTGAAGATGAGACTCTTCAAGGTATCACAGTAGGCTAGCTTCAAAACAGATGGTAAGGTGCAGCATCCCACTGTGCCAAAACTGTGCTTGCAACAGGCATCTCCTAAACCACATGGACCTCTCAGTGTTGAAACAGCCCCCCAGGCGGTGGCAGGGATGTGCTGCTGGTGCATGGCTCTTAAGTGCACTGCTAGTCCTACCATCATTTCACCCCTCTGACCCAGGATTTGCTCATCAAAAGTGGGAAGATCAGGTGGCCATGGTGCCTTGTGGCTCCTGAGAAATAATCTCCCCATTTTGGATTAGCCAGGGTTATACTTCAGTCAGACAAGGTAGCATTGTCTGAGAAACCCTGGGACATGTTGGCTGTGGCTATTGTTAGGAGAACCAGAAAATTACGAGAGAAGCTCTCACATATGGCTTTCTTTCATTGCTCCCTATGCACCCCAGTGCCTTCAGAGAGTAGCTGTGAGGTTTGTTTATTATTGTTATTAACTTTTATTAGATTCAATGCAACCTACCTCAGAGTGCCCCCTGTTTCTCAGCTTCTGTTTTGACACCCTTATTTGCACCAAGGAGAAGTTCAATATATTGAAGAAATTATTATAAAGTAAAATATTATAGTATAAATTATTAACATTTCTTACATAATACTTTAAGAAATAATAACCAATTGCTGAAAAATATTTAATGTGAATAATTTTGCAGCCGTATAGAGGGATAGCAAGCAATTTTAGCAGTTATAAAATATTTACATTTTTGGTATTGTAAAGAAAATTAAGGCTTTTATTTTTTTTTTTTAATACAAACTAAGCAATGGCTTGATACAGACACAGTTTTGAGGTGAAGATCTGTAATAGTTTTAGCGATTGGTTGACACTGCATCTGCCTACCACGGTAAATGAAGCACTTTCCTTTTTATAAATGGAACAAGCTGTAGAGATGCATGACATTTGTTTGTCATGCAATTAAAAGGCTAATGTCAACATTTTAATTATCATCATTGGCCTTCAGCCTGAACATCCTACTGAGACAAGTGAGATCAGCTTACAGACATGCAGAGAGCCCTCGCTTCAGGCTCACTGAAGAGTTGGGCATAATTTCCTGTGCCAGCTTCCTGTTCAGCTGATGTCTGGAACGTTGCTTCCATCACCACAGTCTGAAATAGGATGGAAATGATGGTTTATTCCCAGTGCAGCCCTATTTTTATCCCACTGCAAACAAATTCCAAAAGTGTCAAGTGCTGAGAGGTGTGACGATTAGTTGCACTCACTGCATTTCTTACTTCCACATCCTGTTGCATACCTGCAACACCAGGGCCCTGTCCTGCTTCTGAGCCCCGTGCAAGGGGCCAGCCACTCACTCTGATGCGGGACCTGCTGCATCTGTTGAGCAGAGGGAGGCTGTGACAGACACGCAGCCAAGAATGTGTGTCTCCTGCGGGGTGCTTACTTGGGTCCTGCAGGATCTGCAGCTCATGATATGGCTCTAAACCACCACCTCTAACCTCCTGCTCCATGCTGTGGTGTGATGTATTTCCACAATCATGTCTCCTAGTGAAGCAAAGGCAGAGTGGTGAGAACGGTACTGAAGGCGGAGGAAGAACAGACGACTGAGAAAGAGGAAGGTGGCACATTGAAAGCAGAGTTTGTAGCTTTGTACAGAGGCACATCAGTAATGTAAATGTCCACATGGATTGCCCAATGCACCTCAAAGGTTTCATCAGGAAAAGGCAAGAAACACTAGGTGCAGGAACAGAGAATTTAGAGCAGCTTTATCTTCTATGGTGAAATTATACAGCTAGGAAAGCAGATTTTCATAAGGTACTTCACATTTATGCTTCATATCTGAAGCTACCACTTGATTCACATGAAGGCCAAGTGCTTTTCCTAGCTAGGAAGCTGCTGTTGACATGAAGGCCAATGGTGAATCAATGCACTGAAATTTGCCCAAGCCTGCAGGCATACCTGTGCATGGCAGTTCAGTGTGGTTGCAAATCATCTTCATTCAGGATGCCTGCCACTTTTTACTTTCTTCTTTCCCAGTGGCTTTTTTTCCCTAGTTCTCCTCCTCTGGGAGTGGGATGAGCACAGGCTGACTACATCTTGTGTATGTTTTAACAGTGCAGGACTGGGCCATTAGGGAAATTTTACAACATTGTCTTTGCAGCTAGCTACCTCTTACGTAAAGCAAGCAATCCAGATTGTCTAGAGCCGAGTGAAGACATAGCTAGTGACTCTCCATGAACCACCTGGGCTATAGCTAGCCTCCTTGACTCCAGTTAAGTTCTAGCTATGGCTCCATCTCAAAGACAACTGTGGATGAGCAGTTTCTGCACTATGCTTTCAATACCTGCATGACCTCTGTGTGCAACTTGTCTCAGCCCCTGATGCTAGGCAATGGGGAATCGATTGTAGTGCAGAGTTACACAATAAGCGTTGCATTGGCAGGACTACCAGTATCAAGTATCAAATTCAAAGTGACAATAACCTTTCTCTCTCTCTCTCTTTCTCTTTATGAGTTCTTTTCTCATTTTACAGTCTGGCAAATCTGATGCAGAGATAGTTCAGCTGACTTTATATAAAGTCACTCATCAGGACAGTATCTGTCAAAATTTAGTCTAAGTTGACTGAATCCCTTTATAAACAGCTTTTGTCTTATATTTTGGCCTGACTTAGCATCAACTCAGATCCCAAGGACTTTTGAGTGAATACTGCCTTGAGAAATGCATGCCAGTTAACTATGCAAAATTTGCCAGCCCCCTAAAAACTTAATGCAGAAATCTCATAGTGATTCTAATGTGATTTTATCTACACATCAACTCAAGCCATCCTTTAGTGTACAATCTCATGACACGAAGTCAGATTTATCCCCATCATAACTGCACTGACTTTAATGAAGCAGCACTAGAAATTAGCTTTGTCTGTGAAAAGTTAAAATAAGTTTCAGAAGCATGTTTTTTAGCCCACATGCAGCTATTTTCCATATAGAAAGAGTATATTATGTGGAAAGAGTACATTATATGGCCATTGAATGAAATAGAAACGGCAACAGTTTGAGAGTAACGTTGAGGAAAATAAGGTTTTTCTTAGAATCATAGAATGGGCTGGGCTGGAAGGGACCTCCAAAGGTCATCTAGTCCAACTCACCCCACCTATTTGAGGATGTCAGCATGGACATCCTCAAATAGATCAGGTTGCCTGGAGCCCTATCCAGCCTCACCTTGAGGCTCTAGGGTTGGAACCTCAACCACCTCCCTGAGCAACCTGTTAGAATCATAGAATGGTAAGGTTGGAAGGGACATCAAGGATCATCTAGTTCCAACACCCTGCCATAGGCAGGGACACCTCCCACTAGGACAGCTCACTCAAGGCCTCATCCAATCTGGCCTTGAACACATCCAGGGAGGGAGCAGCCACAACCTCCCTGGGCAACCTGTTCCAGTGCCTCACCACCCTTACTGTAAAGAACTTCCTCCTAACATCCAGTCTAAATCTCCCCTCTGCCAGTTTAAGCCCATTGCCCCTTGTCCTGTCATTGCAGGACCTTGTAAATAATCCTTCCCCAGCCTTCCTGTAGGCCCCCTTCAGATACTGGAAGGCTACTATCAGGTCCCCTCGAAGCCTTCTCTTCTCCAGGCTGAAGAGCCCCAACTCCCTCAGCCTGTCCTCATAGGAGAGCTGCTCCAACCCTCTGATCATCTTTGTGGCCCTCCTCTGGACCCGCTCCAACACTTCCATGTCCTTCCTGTGCTGAGGGTTCCAGAACTGCACACAGTACTCCAGGTGGGGTCTGACGAGAGCAGAGCAAAGTGGCAGAATCCCCTCCCTTGCCCTGCTGGCCACGCTTCTCTTGATGCAGCCCAGGACTCGGTTGGCTGTCTGGGCTGCATGTGCACACTGCAGGCTCATGTTGAGCTTTTCATCAACCCAGACTCCAAGGTCCCTTTCCTCAGGGCTGCTCTCCAGCCATTCACCACCCAGCCTGTATTTGTGCTTGGGATTGTGCCTACCCAGGTGCAGGACCTTACAGTTGGCCTTATTGAATTTCATGAGGTTGGCCTGGGCCCACCTCTCCAACCTGTCCAGGTCCCTCTGTTCCAGTGTTCCACCACCCTCATAGTAAAGAACTTGTTCCTAATGTCCAATTTAAACCAGCTCTTTTCTAGTTTGAAGCCACTGCCCTTTATCCTGTCACTGCAGGCCTTTGAAAACAGTCCCTCTCCATCTTTCTTGTAGGCCCACTTCAGATGCTGGAAGGCTGCTATTAGGTCTCCCCAGAGTCTTCTCTTCTCCAGGCTGAACACCCCCAGCTCCCTCATCCTCTTCTTGTAGCAGAGATGCTCCAACTGCCTGACCATTTTTGTTACCCTCCTCTGGACCAAATCCATCAGGTCTGTGCCCTTTCTATATTGAGGGTTTCTTAATCTATTCTCTTCATGTGATGGAGGAAAGTGAAATGACTGTGTTTGAAAATGTGACCAAGTATATCTGAAGAATAATTAAGTAACATATAAGATGACTAAAGAATACAAACTAGGAAATTTTCATCATTGCTGGGAACCATGCTTTTAGATCAGATTTCACTCTAACTTCAGGTGGTGGTTTTGGGGTTTGGGGTTTTTTTGGGTATTTTTGTCAGTTTGTTGCTTTTTTTTTTTTTTTTTTAAT
>VWZE01023148.1:81448-113341 GCA_013396675.1 Eubucco bourcierii
TTTTTTTTTTTTTTTAATCCATTGCAGGTTTATCAGAACATGACAGAAAAAAAAAATCCTGTCCACAGCATTTTTCTCTGTGAGGGAGGTCACAATGGCAGAAATTTCACAAGAACAACTGACATCATCAGATTTCCATCTTCAATTGGTTTGGGGCCAAAACAGTCATTGATTTTTCACTTTCTGCTGGAGCTTTTAAATAATCATAGTGTCTGATTTCTACAATAACAAAACTAGTGTGACATTAATTAGACAGAACAAAACTAGTTCTGATCAGTTCTTAATTTCTTTATCTTATCATTAAATAGTCACAGAATCATAGAATGGTAAGGTTGGAAGGGACCTCAAGGATCATCTAGTTCCAACCCCCTGCCATAGGCAGGGACACCTCCCACTAGGACAGCTCACTCAAGGCCTCATCCAATCTGGCCTTGAACACATCCAGGGAGGGAGCAGCCACAACCTCCCTGGGCAACCTGTTCCAGTGCTTCACCACCCTTACTGTAAAGAACTTCCTCCAAACATCCAGTCTAAATCTCCCCTCTGCCAGTTTAAACCCATTGCCCCTCGTCCTGTTGTTGCAAGACCTTGTCAATAGTCCCTCCCCAGCCTTCCTGTAGGCCCCCTTCAGATACTGGAAGGCTACTATCAGGTCCCCTCGAAGCCTTCTCTTCTCCAGGCTGAAGAGCCCCAACTCTCTCAGCCTGTCCTCATAGCAGAGCTGCTCCAGCCCTCTGATCATCTTTGTGGCCCTCCTCTGGACCCGCTCCAACACTTCCATGTCCTTCCTGTGCTGAGGGCTCCAGAACTGCACACAGTACTCCAGGTGGGGTCTGATGAGAGCAGAATAAAGGGGCAGAATCCCCTCCCTTGCCCTGCTGGCCACACTTCTCTTGATGCAGCCTAGGACTCGGTTGCTGTCTGGGCTGCATGTGCACACTGCAGGCTCACGCTGAGCTTTTCATCAACCCAGACCTCAAGGTCCTCTTCCTCAGGGCTGCTCTGCAGCCATTCACCACCCAGTCATGTCTATAGTTTGCACATTCAGTCATATTTAAACTCAAGATATATTTAGTGAAATTTTAAGTAAATTATAAAGATGTATGGAGTGTTTTTGTATATTATGAAGAGTGATAAAAACAAAGCAAAGTGGTAAATGAGTATTGAATTCTTCTATTTATATACCTGTAGAACATGAAGTAAACAAAATTACACTTGACAGTGAATATATCCAGTGGGAACACTTCCTTGTATTTTACTTTATAGTGACTAAACATTAAGTTAAGCCTTTAACTTAAATTTAATGTATTAAAGCAATTACAATCAAGGTACAGGACATTTCCTGGGAATGAATGACTGACTGGGAGAGTTGATGGGCCAATGCGAAGCTGAGGGCCATTAACCTCACCTAGTCATTAATTTCCCTGAAAATACTCAGTGTTGAAGTTGTTAATGCTTTTTAAAATCTTCTTATATATTAAGTATTTCTATAGACATTTTCCCTCCTGTCTAAGCAATTTTTAAAAAGATATCATAGGAAGGACAAATGTAGGCACTAATGTTGTCATCTCTTGGCTTTCCTCATAAATTAAAATAAAGGAATGGCAAAATTGAAAAAGAAACAAACCCAAAGTATTTTGCAAGCAAATATATGGATTGCCTCAATGAACACTGTAAGGATTGTTTGAGAACTCTAGTACACTCATAGAATAGAATCACAGAATGGCTTAGGCTGGAAGGGACCTCAGAGATCATCTGCTCCAACTCCTCCTGTCATGGGTAGAGATGCTTCTCAACAAGACTTGGGTTGTGTGCTGGTTTGAGGCTAATTAGAATATTTTAATGGAGAAAATTACACTATAGGCTGTGAAAGGAAAACATCATGATGTCTACTTCACTCATAGGCTTGCTGGAGAATTGTTTGGGAACACTAACCAAAACAATAGATAAGTCAGTCTCTCTCTGTCGCTTGCTGGAACAGGAGCTGCTGGTGGGATCTAGCAGCTTCTGGGCTCTGGCTCCTCTGCTGATTAATCCTCACTAACCACTTTTCTTCTAACCCTCCTGACCGATCTTCCTAATTTACCTTGCACGTAAGGCAAACCTTGGGGTGAGGTACAGGGGTGGGGAGAAGGTGGAAGGGTGGTTGGGAGCCCCTCCTGGGGTCTCTGATTTCTGGGAGGGGAGTTGTGTTGCTGTATTACCTTTTACTTGTATATTTCTGTAAATATTCTGTATATAGTGTAAATATCTGCTGTACATTGTGCAAAGCTGTAAATAGAGCTTCATCATTTAACTTCCAGCCGACTGAGTGCTAGTCTGGGTCATTTTACAAAGTGGGGGGGGGTGGGGAACTCCCAAACCTTCACATGTTGCCAGAGACCTTATCCAATCTGGCCTATAACATCTCTGGGGAGGGGCATCCACAACCACCCTGCGAACAGGAGCGAGGCAGGCCACCAGTTTCTGCAGTCAATGGCACTTGGGTGGCTGTGATAGATCTACTGGCAGCAATGTGCCTTCTCCTTTCTTCCAGAGGTTCCACAAAAGTAGATCTCTGATGTCCTCTCTCCTGATGCTGTTCACACCTGTTCATTGCTGATACCTCACTTTTGCACATTTCCCCAGAAGCAGAAGATACAAAGGCCACTTCAAATTGATTTTAACACTTGGAACAGAAAACGTCGATGCAGAATGATAATTCCTAGCAGGTGGAAGGCAATGATCCTTCCCTTCTTCTAAACGCTAGTGAGGATGCATCAGGGGTGCTGGGTCCAGCTCTGGAAGACACATGGACCTACTGGAGAGAGTTCATCAAAGGGCTTCTAAGATGACAAAGACACAAAACATCTCTTTTATGAATGAAGACTGAGAAAGCTGGGACTGCAGCTTGGGTATGAGAAAGTTTAGGGGGAATGTCACTGATGTTTATAAAGAGCTGAAGGGAAGAGGACAGCACCAGGCAGAGCAGTGCCCAGTGACAGGACCAAAAGCAATGGGCACAAACTGAAACACAGGAAGCTCCACTTGAACCTTAGGAATCATTATATTACTGTGAGTGTTACTGAGCAGATGGCTGCCCAGATTTTATAGAGTCTCCATCCTTGGAGACATGCAAAAACTGTCTGGAGATGGTCCTGCGTAACATGCGCTAGGTAACCCTGCCTGAGCAAACAGGTTGGGCCAGATGACCTCTAAAGATCCCTTCCAATTTCAACCATTCTGTCACTCCAGGAAAACTGAGAGCTTCGGGCACATAAAAGCTTGTTTCTCTGGGCTCCCAGAAAATCCTTATGAGTAAATGCCCACTTTCCAACATATTCTTGTCAGACGAAGGACCTGAATGATGACAAACTCATGGAATTAAATCCTAAGCTATGCCATTTTGTTTGAAAACAAAAAGGAACAGTTGTGATCTTCTATTCTGACATCTGATCTTATGTTCCCATATCTATATAGCTTGACAGGTCATCTTAGTGCATTATTAGTTGTTATTGATAAAGTTTATAACAGTAATACTTCAGGGCCACTGGGGAATGGCATCCTATTGTGTCAAGGGAACAGAACAGACTGCTAGACATTCCTAGGGCATTCACAGCCTTACTCATTCTACACTGTTTGAAACAATAAAATAATAATTTAAAAAAAAATAAAATAATCCATAACAAGTCTAAGGAACAGAAATGGTGATGGCATTCTTTGTCCAGCTCTGTGCCCTTGATGGTATTGATTTAACCTTTATGAAAATTAATCTTGAGAGCGGAACGGAGCCTGCAGATTTTACATTTAACACTTGCAATTTCCAAGAGCAATTGCAAGTTGTTGCTCTTTCTGGTTTTGGGGTTTGGAACCTTTTTTCATGTGGATTGATTTTCTTATTTGATAAACTGGCTACCAGCTAGTGCATTGTGACTTGGCCAACCTGTTTTCAAGAGACATTCATTCATCTTAAATTGGCAATAAAATGTTCCATCTCCTGCTGTAGCTTGTTTAAAAATCAGTCTTTGGTAATAATAAATGAAAACTCAGCATGTGGAAGTGTTGGAAAAGGATGCTGAACCATGTGTAGGGAGTTTTATTCATCTTGATATTTTTGTGCACCTGTGAAGTAATTGGAGCATATAAGTCCATAATTAAATATAGGTGATAAAATTATTTCAATCCTGTATTAGACTCAGTGATGAAACTATGCACTTCGCATGAGGTATTAACTCTCTATTAACTTTATAACATACAAACCTTCAGCATGGAGAAATAAAAGAAAAGAAAAGAAAAGAAATCCTTGAATAGGAAAAGGCCACTCTTAAATCTGAAGCCCAGCTTCCATTTATGTAGCATTAGTATGTGTTTTTCCATAGCTTAGCTAATTTTCATCATGGATGCAGCTCTCTCAGGCAAGTAATAAAATGGAGTGCAACCTCATGTCAATCTGATTAGAAGCAAAGCAGGAGATACCACCTTCCTCTGCTCCATTCTGACTGCAACTAGGAAAGGGGAAGACTAGAGAGGATCCTAAACCTAAAGCACTGATACAGACACTCAGCATACTTTGGGGAAGTTGTGACCCAAGTTGCCATATGGAATTTGTGGCTGATGCTATCCTCTTGAACAGGCTACATTAAAATCTAAAACCTAAAAACTAAACTGATAAAAAAGAAAAGACAATTCAGATATATACTGTGGTGTCACAGGTAGTGGCAAATTATCCAGCATGAAACTATAAAAAGCTGTATCAGTGCCTTTCCCTTTTGGCAAAACTTCATGTATTTGACCAAACTGTTTCCAATAACCAAAATAACTGCCATCAAGGAGGGTGTATTTTATCATTTGACATGCACCCCAGCTATGAGTTCTATCAACCTATCTTAACTTTGTATTGGATATTTACTCTTATCATTTAAGAGCACCTGATATATCTTGAAAGACGTCTACTGAATGATGATAAGTGTTTGCTACTCAGACAACATTTGGTATCATTGATTTAAGAGCACCTGATATATCTTGAAAGACGTCTACTGAATGATGATAAGTGTTTGCTACTCAGACAACATTTGGTATCATTGCACTGGAGTTAGTTAGTTTCATGACCTGTGAGTTCAGACCATTTTTCATAGATTCATAGAATGCTTTGGGTTGGAAGGGATCTTGAAGATCATCTATTTCCAACTGCCCTGCCATAGGCAGGGACACCTTCCACTAGAACAGGTTGCTCAAGGCCTCGTCCCCCTTGGCCTTGAACACCTCCAGGGAGGAAGCATCCACGACCTCCCTGGGCAGTCTGCTTCAGTGTCTCACCACCCTCACTGTAAAGAATTTCTTCCTAATATCCAGTCTAAATCTACTCTCCTCGAACTTCAATGAATTCTTGTCCTATCACCACAAGCTCTTGTAAGAAGTCCCTTCACAGCCTTCTTGTAGGCCCCCTTCAGGTACTGAAGACCCTTATAAGGTCTCCCCAGAGCCTTCTTTTCTTCAGGCTAACAGCCCTAATTCTTGTACCCTGTCACAGAATCACAGAACTGCAGAATCACAGAATGTTTGGGGTTGGAAAGGAGCTCCAGAGATCACTGAGTCCAATGCCCCTGCCAAAGCAGATCACCTAGGGTAGTCTGCACAAGAATGCATCCAGACAGACTTTGAAAATCTCCAGAGGAGACTCCACAACCTCTCTGGGCAACCTGATCCAGCGCTCTCTCACTCCCAAAGTAAAGAAGCACCCCTTTGTGTTGAGGTGGAACCTCCTGTGTTCTAGTTTGTACCCACTGTTTCTTTTCCTATCACTGGGCACCACCAAAAAGAGACTGGCACCTTCATCTTGACACATATCCCTTAGATATTTGTAGATGATGGTAAGATCTCCTCAGCCTTCTCTTCTCTAGACTAAACAGACCCAGGTTTCTCAGTCTCTCTTCATAGGTGAAATGTTCAAGTCCCCCAGTCATCATCATAGCTCTTCGTTAGACTGCCCCCAGCAGATCCTTGTCTTTCTTGGATTTGGGAGCTCAAAACTGGACACAGTATTCTGGGTGGTGTCTCACCAGGGCAGAGTAGAGGGGAGGACTGCCTCAGGGGTGGGGTAGCTCCCTAGACCTGCTGGATAAACTTTTCTTAATGCACCCCAGGATGCCATTGACCCTTTTGGTCCAAGCCCTCCATGGAGCTGCTCTCCAGCAGGATGACCCCTATGGGGATAGCAGAGGTGCTCCACCCCTCTCATCATCTTCATGGCCCTCCTCTGGACCCACTCCAGCAATTCCATGTCCTTTTTATGCTGGTGGCACCAGAACAGGAAGCAGCACTCCTGATCTCATGAGAGCAGAATAGAGGAAGAGAATCACCCCCTCTTTCTGCTGGTCGTGCAGAAAGTTTTCCCTCTGGGCTGCAAGTACACATTGCCAGCTCATGTTGAGTTTTTCATCAACTGACACTGCCAAGTCCTTCTCCTCAAGAGTGCTCTCAAGTCACTCCTTGCCTAGCCTATATTTGTGCTTGCTTATCACAGAAAAGGCCAAGAGTTTATTTACATTGCACTGATCCGTAATTAAGTGTGGCACCTGCTGCTATAAAAATTGGGATTTCTCTCATGCTTTCCTTCCAAGGTGTTCTGCAGTTCTTTCTTGTGACTGGGTAGGTTTAGACTGGACATTAGGAAAAAAATTTTCATGGAAAGAGTGGCCAAGCATTGGAATGGGCTGCCCAGGGAGGTGGTTGTGTCACCAACCCTGGATGTGTTTAAAGGTCATTTGCAGGTGGTGCTTGGGGATATATGATTCAGGGTGAAGCTTGTAGAGTAGGGTGATAGATTGGACTTTGTGATCCTGAGGATCTTTTACAATCTGAATGTTTCTGTGATTCTGTGGCCTGTAAAAGAAATCCAAACCACTGGAAGACAACCAGTCCATGAACTGCAGTGTTAGGAGCTGTAATAACTAGAAAGAGCAGAAAGAGAAGCCCTTTAACTTCTCTTCCATCTGGATATGGAGTTACTTAAAAAGTGTAACCAGGCAGAAAGAGATATTTACAGAGAATTGCAGTGACTCATTAGTGTGGCAGCTCTTTGGTTAACCAATTAAGAAATTATATTGATTTGCACAGCAGTTTTTAGAAATACATGTCAGTTTTACTGCCACTGCTTTTTAATAAGCAACGGTATCTAACTAGGTCTGGTCCAGGGAAATGGTTGCATTAGAAAGCAGATTAATAAATGCAGAAGTAAATATTACTTCAGCTGTTAATGTGAGCAAAACCAGATATATTTCTGAGGGAGTTATGTATATCCATAGTTAGGTATAATCAATCCCAAAGTAGATTAAAAAATGTAACGATTCCCCAGTCTACCAGAATTGAGAAGTTCTATTTTAGATGGAAAACACAGGGGTTTTTTTAAACTTGTATTGGAATCTACATGTAGAGATTCATTGCTTTTTGGTTTCCTTTTAGAGATGGTTCCAGCAAAACCTGTGTATTTTTTTGTGGAAAAAAAAAGTGTGACTTGAGATCTATTGAAATTCTCTGGGAGAAGAGTATGGTAAGCACTTGAGCAGACCCATGGTGAAGACCATTCAAAGAAATAATATTGATTCTACTACCTGTGTTTAATTTACAAACTGCACTGATCATTAACCTGTTATACAGACTGCAGAGGAAACACTTTGAAGGGCAGCAGAAGAAACAGAAGTGTTTTACAAAATGACTGTGTTTCCATGGAACTAATGCTTTAGCCTTACTTTGCTCCAGATCGATGGTTGCTAGCATGATCATACTCATTGTGAGAAGATCAGAAGTAGTCAGTAATGAAGAAACTGATATGAAGGAAAACATCTCTGATTGGAGAGTTTTTATCTCTGAAACAATGAGTTTGGAAAGATTGCAACAACATCAGATTCATAGAATCATAGAATGGTTTGATTTGGAAGGGACCTTAAACATTGTTTATTTCCAACTGCCCTACCAGAGACACAGACAACTCCCACTAGACCAGGTTGCTCAAGGCCTCATCCAACTCAGCCTTGAATGCCTCCAGGGAGGGAGCATCCACAACCTCCCTGGGCAACTTGTTTCAGTGTCTTACCATCCTTACCGTGAAGAATTTCTTTCAAGATCTAATCTAAAACTACTCTCTCCCACCTTAAATCCATTCCCTCTCATTCTATCACAAGCCCTTGTAAAAAGTCCCTTCCTGGCTTTCTTGCAGGCTGCCTTCAGCTATTGGAAACCTGCTATAAGGTTTCCCTGGAGCTTTCTTTTCTCCAGGCTGAACAACCCCAACTTTTGCAGCCTGTCCCTGTAGGGGAGGTGCTCCAGCCCTCTGATCACCTTCATGGCCCTCCTCTGGACCCACTCCAGCAGTCTTATATTCTTCTTATGCTGGATGAAGTACTCCAGGTGGGGCAGAGCAGAGGAAGAGAATCACCTCCCTCATCCTGATGGTCTGATGTAGCTCTGGACACAGTTGGCATTCTGGGCTGCAAGCACAGGTTGCCAGCTCATGTTGAGTTTTTCATCTGTTGACAACCCAAGTCCTCCTCCTCAAGACTGCTCTGGAGCCGCAGAGGCCTGAAGCAGGCAGTGTCACTACAGCCTGCTTTC
This sequence comes from Eubucco bourcierii, assembly GCA_013396675.1. Taxonomy (NCBI): domain Eukaryota; kingdom Metazoa; phylum Chordata; class Aves; order Piciformes; family Ramphastidae; genus Eubucco; species Eubucco bourcierii. Next base: position 90,038 of record VWZE01023148.1, read on the forward strand.
TTCAAATGCTGTATGGGTTTTTTTAACATTTTACAACTGAACATAACTTTCAGTTATTAGTTTCCAAAGAAGGATAAAAAGGCTGTTGAGAGTCCTATTAATAGAAGGATGACAATTTAACCTAGGGAAAAAAACATAACGTGAGGATATTGGTTGTTGTTATGGGCAACTGTTACTCATTCCCAGTAATTTCAGATTCTTTGAGGGAGAGTTTGTTCTAGGGGAGCTAATCAGCTGCTGCCTTTTGGGTTTTCTAGCCCTGGATGGAAGCATAGCCTTTGGGGTGCTATTTGCTTAGAACTTGTAAGCAGGATTATCACATCTTACTTTGCAGAGATCTGGCCATGCTTCTCCTTCTATCACCATGAATTGTTCCTTCTCACTGCTAGCTCATTGCCTTTGCTCTTTTGAATCTCCTGTCAGGGAACTTAATCTTTTCTGCAGTTCTGCAGTTCTCTGGGGCAATTTTCAGCACTTACTGACAAATTAATTTATTTAAGCAGATGTTGGTGCTAAATTAATAGTTTTAACTAGAACAGCATTTTTTTATTCACTGTCATGGCTCTGCCCATCTTCCTTTCGTCTCAGATATTCTTTTGGGAATGCTGCAGAGCTTTTTCAGAGGTTCAAACTATTAAAGTAGCCTCATTGCACTGTGCTGATTTTCAGTGTACCTAGCAAACTGAAGTGAGAGGAGTTCCAAAAATTAGGAAATCTTTCCAGCTGCTTGTGGGACATTTTGCAACGCATAGTTCATAAGGGCTATTCAACACAGATTTCTCATTAGCATAATATTCTTGCACTTTAAATGTGACATTTTCTGTAGCTACCATGGGCAATAAGTAAGATAGCTTTCCTATAAAAAAATATTTTCTTGGTAAATGTGCTTACAGAAGTGTTTTAACCCCTTACTGCTACTCAGAACCATCCTAACTTCAGGTTTGATTGTGTGTCTTCATCCACGAATATCAAAGAGTACAGTGTGGGCACTGCTGTTCTTCCTCAACCAGCTGTTGGCTTTATTATGCCAAATCCCAGTTTCCATTGCATTAGACTGAAGTCACTCTTTCAACTATAAATGGATCAAAATTTCCTTTGTCATCTCACTGACTCTTCAAATGGATTTAGGATGTAGAGAAAACCCTATACTTTTCCCAGTAGTTTCTAGCAACTACCTTGACACAAAATGAAGGAGTTCTGTGCCAACTCTTCAGACTTGTTCAGTCAATAAACAGAAGCACGGCGGAGGCTGGACAATGTAGAAAACAGCATTTAAGGTGTTGACCTGCAGAGCTCATGTTCTTAGAGGTGTAAACACACTTGGGTAGCAACAGAAATAAGGAGTTGGTCTAAAAAAATGCTAGAGTAGAAAAAAACTTTTTTCTCTGATGTATGAGGTTGAACAAGGTGTGGTAGGTTAGGCCAGCAGACACAGGATGGTTTCTAGTAAGTTCTGGTGGAAGGAAAATGAGCGATGATTTACTGCTACATAAAGTAAATGGATGGTGCATTGAGGTATATCAGTAGGAGTACTGAGTCACAGCACATCATCTGGAAAACTGGAAGTTTCAGCACTACAGCAACCTAGCAGTTGCTGTCTATATTCTAAGAGTAAGAGGAAAGTGACAAGTAATGCTTTTTGGAGCATATTATAAAAGAAGTGGGTTTTATTTTCTGGGTGTTTCCATCCTGTAAGTTTTCCTGTCAGATTTGGGAGAACATTATTTCACTTGGCTTTCAGTTTGTCTCTGAATCATTGTAACAATGGAATTTATTTTTCCAAACCTGAATTACTGGAAAAAAAAAAAAAAAAAAAACAGGTTTGAGAGGTGGGTGAGAAAGAGGAGGGTAGGGGAGAGAAAGAGAGCCTATGCATGACTGATCTAGTTTTCTGCATCTCACAAACTCAAGTCAAATATGATAGCATTTGATTAATATTAATTGTGAAGTGACCAAATGCCTGTTTTCTTGGTTTGAAAATCAGAATAGAGAATTTCTCCTGTGATGGGCTAGATTTAAGAGCAGATTTGTGTAAGACCAGAGTGATGAATCTGTAAAGGGAACAACCTGTGCAGTTGACATGCTTCAGTGAAAAAGACAGTAACTTTCTGCTAGAATTTAGCATATTTGTAACAGTTATAGGAAAGACACCTGCAGACAAAACAATATGTTTATAGAGGTTTTAATGGAAAGTGGCTGAATTCTTACAGATTGGAGGCATATCAGTGTGGTCTCTATTACCAATGTTTTGTTTGAAGAGATGCAGTCAGAAAAGCCAGCCCTTAAAGTAAGTCAATTGTCAGACCTTAGTGTAGGTAACTGTAGTATTTCAGCATCACATTTACTGGTCGGTAGCTCTTGAAATCTGCTGCTTACATTTAATAAAATGTAGCTGAGGAAGAAAAGCTGGAAAACCTATCATATTTTTTAAAATATGTATTACAATCTCAAGGAGCAAGAGGATAAAACATTCAGTCTAGAAAGAAAACATTCAACCTAGAGAGAAAATAGTATTTATCACTTACTAGATGTAAAAGCTCGTGCTGTATGTTTAACAGTTGCCTTTGTAAGCAGAGCTGTGGCACCCAAATCCTCAGTTGTCTTCTGAAGTGCTGCAGCAGTGTGCCACCAGATTGTTTTGGTTTTGGAGTGAAAGAGCAGAACCATTGTCATGGCTGGAGTAGAGTAAAAATGCTTTTTCTAAATGCCTCTATCAGTTTTTAGCTTCATTTCTACAGGTTTATTTAAACATTTTTTGTGTGTGTGTGAAATCTTTGTTTGATTTTCATCTTTTCAGGCTATGAATAGCTTGCAGATGTGCTCATATATAACTGATGTTTATTAATTTTGTGGAATTAATTTGTTTAAACTTCTCTCAGATAACTACCTGTCTACGCAGCTATTAAAAAATGTGTGTTGTACTTGCCACTTTTAATACGTACAGACTTCTGGTTTACTACTCATTAGATATTCAGATAGGCTGGTGTTTCACTTATGAGACGTAAGAGGAACTGAAAATAGCCTCGGTTCAGCAGAAGACTAGGCAAAGGCAAGTGATTTTATTTTTGTAGCTTACTCCTTAATATCACTTGAGTACGGTATGATAGCAGTTTGTAACATAACTGCTTGGATATGGGTTTCTTGCTTGCCTCGAAAAATCTTGGGTCCTAAAATACGGAATTAGAATAAAATGCCTAGGAAAGGCAAAGATTGTCTTACCCAAAGAGGATTCTATTGCTGAGAAAAGAATGAGTGTAACAGATTTTTATTATACAGATTTGAAAACAGCGTCTGTTGGTGTGACACTGCATCAATACATTTGACTCCTCCCAACTGTCTTTTAACTTGGACTACTGGATTGTACTGAGATACACTTTAAATGTCAGTGTCACGGTGAAACCCATTTGAACAACAGCAACAAAAGATGTAAACCAAGTAACTGAAATACATCCTTTGTTTCCGAACTGCAAATATATCAGGTAAAAGCCAGAGAATGAGAGAAGTATAAGGGTTGGGCTGTTCTTCCGTTAGCACCCAAGCCAGGACAACAACGTGTGCAACCTCAAGTTTCGCTGGGTTTCTAGTTGCAGTAAGGACATTTTCCTGACGCTTACTTGTATGCATTAACCTGCTGGTTTTGCACAACTTGTAAGCATTACAAAACATTTTTTTAGGAACCGACTACTTTCAGCCAGGTCATCTCTCACCATCAGCTGTCAGAGAACCATCAAGAACTGGGCTTCCAGCAAGTTCCTGAACATGTAAATTACTAGTAGCGAGCCAAGAATATGCGTTTATGCTCTGACACCGAAAAGGAGGCATCGGAGCTCCCGAAAAGCCTTGCGGACGCTTTCCTGTCTGAGGGAGGCTGACTTCTCCAGCACTCGGGGGCTAGAAACACGGGTGGGAGACGGCTGCGGTCCCGCCGCGCAGCCCACGCCGGGCACTGCGGGGGCACCGCCGCTCTCGCCCAGAGAAGAGCCGGCCGCTCGCCGCCTCCTTTGCCCCACGATTCAGCGCAGTCCCCGGGCTTGTTCAGTCTGCGGCCGCGGCCGCTTTTCAGTGGTAGCCGCAGAGCCCGTGCTACCAACACCGCTCTCCGCTCGGGTCCGCCGCGTTGAGGGGGGCCCGGTCCGGGTCCGCGACTGGGGATGGCGGCGGCGCTACCGGCGGGAGCGTGGGCGGTGCGTGGGCGGGCGGCTGTGTGGGCCGCGGCGGCGGGGCGCGGACAGGTGGGCTGGCGAGGGGCGGGCGAGCGGTACGAGCGAGCGTGTGCGAGTGCGGCGGCGGTGGGGGCGGACTGGCCGTGGGTAGGCNGCTGCGGCTTTGCCGGAGCGCCCTGCGGCGGCACCGGCTGAAACGTGCCTGGGAGGGACGGAGGGAGGGAGGGAGGGAGCCGAAGAGGGCGCGGGAGGCTGTGCTCAGCGACGAGCCGCCTCCCTCAGGAATCCCGGTCGGGCGACGCGGCTTCACTCGGGACGCGCGGCTCCCCCTGGCTGCGCGGCGGAGGGAGGGAGGGAGCGAGCGAGCCCGCGAGCCCGCGAGCCAGCCGCGCCGGTGAGGAGGAGCTGCCGCCGCCTCATCCTGCGGCACCGGCCGGCGACGTGAGGAGCCCTGCGACCGCAGGTGGGTGGGCGGGCAGCGTCCGCGGTGCCAGGCCCTCAGTTTTAGCGGTGACCTCCTCTGCCTCCGGCACCGTCCTGGTGGGAAGAGCCTCTCCCGTCGTCTCGATGTGTGTGGTTGGGGTGGGGGTCTTCACGGGGCTGAGAGGATGTCTGGTTTGGGGGTCTTCATGCGGCTGAGGGAATGGCTAGGGTGTGGAGCTGTGAGTGGCTCGATGGGGTTGAGGGGATGGCTGTGGTATGGGGCTTCTTGGGGCGGTGGACGGTGGGGCGACGCAGCGGTGAGGTTGAGAGTGCAGATGCCGGGGATTGCGGGGTGCCGCGGCGGCTGCCCGCGGACGCCGGTAGCGGGGCGGCGCCAGGCTCGCACCTTATCGGCCGCAGCGGGACTGAGAGGGCGGCGAGGTCCCCGGGGAGTTCCTGTGACCGGCGGTGGCAGGTTGAGTGGGTTACCTGGCCGTGTGCTTCGGGGCTCAAGCTGCCCCACCGGAGTCTGGGAATTTGTTTATTTATTTAAGAGCAACTTGTTCCTGGAAAAGCGCCTTGAATTTCGGCTTCCATCCCAGCTTGAGATTTCTAGTGGAGGCTGCGGTCGCTGTTGGCGTAGCGCTAGGTAGTGCAGGGGTGCAAGTCCCAGGGCAACCATGGCCAGGCGTGCGCTGGCCGCGGCGTGCTGAAATGAGAGTTTTTTGTCCCTTGGTGACTCCAGAGCGTTTTCCCGGGTAGAGAAACACAGGGAGTGTTCGGGCGGCTGCTCTCAGGGATGCTGTCAGCAGATCTGAACTGATAGAAGAAGGAGTGCATGTGCACGCTAAAGCCAGTGATCCTCCAGAGCCTGTACTCTGAAACTTAGTGATTTGGTGAACCCCCTGTTCTGAACACCACAGACCTTTGCTTTTTTTTTTTTCCAGGAAGGCTTGGGTTTTCTACTTTGTCATATTTTTGGGAAAGGATTCTTGTGAGGGCTCTGGGTACTGTGCTCAGATCTTACTTCTACATAAATGGTTTGTTCAGCAGAATCTGTGGCACATCGCTAAAAGTGCAGTAAGCCTGGAATAAATCGTGTGGTCTTCGTTGTACTAAAATGTCCAAGATCACTTTTAGTTCTGTGAGGCAGTCTTCCAAGTATTACTTTGGGCTCTTTTTATTTTTCTTTTTTAATTTTTCCCCCTGCACTTTACAATGTAAGGTAACTAAGCCAAGTACAAGAATTGCCTCTCTGTTCATTTTTCAGATGAGACAATATTTTTCTTTTTCCTTTTTTTTTTTTTTAATTGATAAAAAAGCAATCAAGTGCAGTTGTTTTTGCATTCCCACTCTAGAAGTCACCTTACTCTGTCAAGGTTGTAATGTGTCCACTAAAATACAAGGATAACATAAAAATCTGTAAAGCCTTTTTCTGTCTTCAAGAGTTCTAAATGGTCTATCTCAGGTTAAATTGAGTTAGGACTGAATTCTGAAATTTGTTCAAGAGAAAATTACAAGTAACTCAGTGAAGTTTCTTAAAACACCTTTTAGAAAGGGGAGCGCTTTAGGATGCTTGTTTAGCAGAACAAGTGAGATGTAACGTTGTGGCAATAGGATTCACAGCATAAAATATGGCTAATTTCTCTTGTGTGACTACAGGTGGCAGTGTAGAAGCCAAGAACAAAAACTTGCAGAAATTATGTTCTGTATATGAGAAAATGAAGAGTGTACTCATGACTAAGCACAGGAACCTGGAAAACCACAGGTATGTGAAGTGATTCATACAGCTGCCTATGGTGCTCCCAGTATTTGCTGTATTCCAATGCTCCTGGCTCAATAGGTATTTTTGGACCAATTATCACTTAATGTATTCACAGTAAGAACCTAATCAAAATGTCATGGAAAAATCTATATTTGATTACTAAAAAAGAACAAAGATACTCTGAAGGCAGTAGGGAAGGAGAGGTGGGATTTTCCCACTTTTTTATTTTAACTGTAAAGAATTGGGGCACTAAGTTGTGTGGAGATTTCAATGGTTGGGTTTTTTTTTCCTTTGCTTTAAATAAATAGATTTCATATTGATAAACCTAGCAGCAGTTATAGACCTGACTATAGTCGAGACAGGTGAACTTTAGATAGAATGGAAAGATGTATATGTCTGTTTTGAATGTCTTATCAGTACTATTTTTATGAGCATTGAAGAATTGAAAGCATGAGGAGAGTTACAGAGATGTAATTAAGAAGATGACATTTCAAATAACTCTCCAGTGGTAGTGCATATGTGTTGTAAAGGGTTAAATCTTGTAAGATTAAAAAAATAAATTTATAACACTGTTTTCTATGACCGAAAAAGGTAAAAGTAAGCAGCACATAATAAGATCTCTCGTATTTCAAAGCAAAGGGGAATACTAGATGAATGAGAAAAAATAATTACTAAGGTAATAACATTAGAGAAAGGCAAAGCTTTTCTTCTATGTTTATATCAGTATGCACAGCCTGTAGAAATTAGTCCGTGGGTCTCCATTCCAGAATTCCTGGGAAGTCATGGAGGATGGGATAAAGTCCAGGCTGGAGCTTGAGGAGTTTTTAGAACTGTTGAGTGGGAAGTTATGCCGGTAAGAAGTGTCAAATCACTGTCTTTATGAATATATTTATACTTTTGCATTTAGATGTTCTTATTCTAGACACAGATGGCATTTTGTCTGAACCTTTAAATTGTTTCTGAGAGAACACGCTTATACCACAAGTAGCCAAGTCACCTTGTGTTGGCTACCCTGTGGCAACTGGCCTTAAGTACAGTTTTAGTTATTCTTAGTTGCAAAATACGTTCCAGACAGAATGGTTTATTTCATTGTTAGAATGGGGTAAGGACATATATCAAATCAGATATAAACAACCAGCTGTCACTAATAAGCTGTTAAATTGTAGGAGCTTGGCATTTTGAAATTTTGGAATCTGAATCCAATTCCCCCCACCCCCGACCTTTGTTCAAAAAGAATAAAAATCCATGAGAACGTACTTCAGATATAGCCTTGTGGGTACCTAAACCCTGAAGCTGTAAGCTCTCTGTATTCAAGCTGTATCTTTGCTGGTGAATAATAAGGTCCTGATCTGAGTGGGGTTTGTGGGTGCCATCAGAATGCTTTCAAAATACAGCATGCCTTGATAGTGTACCCTGAAGAGCTATCACAGTTTTGAACTTTGGTTTATTTAGTTAGGTGGTTTTTTGTTTGTTTTGGTTTGGTTTTGGTTTTGGTGGGTGGGTTTTGTTGTGGGTGTGTGGTTTTGTTGTTTTTGGTTTTTTTGGTTGGTTGCTCTGGTTTTTTCATATGAAGAAATCTACATCCCCAGAGCTGTTCTGCAGGGGAGAGCTCTTGTTACCATCCTTGCCTGGCCGTCATGTTGTTAGCTGCCACCTGTTAATTCTGTTACGCTGATGTGTAACTGTGGTGACAGAAAACATGAGCTCTAATTTCTATGCAGCCTTATATGGTTGGTTTGTTTTGGTTGGTTTTTTGTTTTGGTTTTTTTTTTTTTAAATATTATCTCTTATTGACCAGAAAGAGTTAAACATACATTTAGAACTTACATTAATAGCTCTGATAAAGTCAGTTGAATTGTATGCAGTAAACGTCGCCATATGCTTATGGTTTTGTTGAGTCCAGTTGCTTCTGCTAACACATTTAAAACAGAAAATGAAAATGTCATCTGTCTTTGGTATAAAATTTTAATGGAGTCTTCCATTACATCAAGTGTTCAAAATATTAAATAAAAGAAAACTGGTAACTAAGCAGGATGATGCTCAAGAGTTCAATTTACAGACACTTCTTCGTGCTAATGATGAAGTATTGACATAAATGAATGAAACTACTTGTTAAAGCGCCTTTTGCAGTGTATGGCAGTTATGTGTTCACAAGATGATTCATAACATTCAGCAATTTGTGATGATTTTCCCTGACATTACTGGAGATTACTAAGTATCTAATGTATTTGCGCTACACAGGGTTACTTTAAATTAGATTTGACGCTGGAAAGGGAAGGAGAACCATTTTTTTTTTTTATCAACTGAAAAATCAGGCCTGTTTTTGAAGCAGTCAGTATTGAATTTCTCTTTACTGTGTAGTACAATTTATCCTTTACAATAAAATACAAAATTTTAACCACCTTGCCTATAAATACAGCAGTGACAGTGTGTGTGTGGGAAAGACTCAAGCCTTCTTTTTGTGTTGAAGCTTGTGTGCAGTGTAACTAATAAAATATAGCAGACTTGCTGTACCTGAAAGTAGAATTCATAATAAGAAATCTAAATCTGGAATCTAAATGCATAAGGTCCCATTCTGAATTAGCAAATCTTGCTTATTTAGAAAGCTACTGGATTTAATGCCAAATGTATTTGTAAATGCAGCTGTCATTAACGGTGCAACTGATGCTACACCTTAGGAAACTATCCTGTGTTTCTGCTTTGAGCCGATGGTTGCAACTGGTTACATGTTTGTTGTCTTACAAAAACTGTCTCAGGGCTTGCACAGTCAGTCATTTCACACTATCATAAAGCACGATTGCCTAGGAGTTACCAGAATTATCTCTTAATGATAGCAGGGTTTTACACAGAATAATTAAACTGTCTCACTACTTAACACTTGTATAGGATTATCTTGAAAATTATTTGTGGGAACCTGGAGAAAAGTACTAAGCTTATTGATTAATGATGTTAAATGGAAGGCAGAGTTTTTGGGTTTTTTTAATATTGTTATTTATTTGTTTTGTTAAACCTTAAGAGGCACCAACAGCCAAGTGTCAAAGGCAATTTTTTAGAAAACTGATAGATGATCTATCAAGAAGATGAAGATGGTCTGAATCAAATTCTCTGGAGGGGGAGACATAAAGTGAAAACTTTAGACGGAATACACTGAAAGTAAATCTCTTCTCACATGCGATGAGCAACAGGACGAGAGGAAATGGCCTCAAGTTGTGCCAGGAGAGGTTCAGCTTGGATATCAGGAACAATTTCCTTACAGAAAGGGTTAGCAAGCATTGAGCAAGACTGCCCAGGAAAGTGGTGGAGTCACCATCCCTGAAGGCACTTGACATATGGATGTGATGTTCAGGGACATGGTTTAATGGTAACGGCTTAGCAATGATGGTGGAATTGTGAACTCTACATGAGAAGTTGGACTTGATGATCTCAGAGGTCTCTTCCAACCTCAACAGTTCTATGATTCTATAAGTCTAAACAACAAAGAAAATCCCTTTAGCTTGGACACTTCTCAGGCTAGAGGTTGATACAAGATCTGCAGTTAGAAGAGTGTAGCACTTCTTAATCTTAACTCTTCCTAACCTCAACAGTATTAATACAGCTGTTAATCCAAAAGGAGAGTTACAACATTGCAAGATACCTCTTGTAGAGTCTTGTAACTGAAGAGGACTCTTGTGAAAGTCACAACACGTTAAGCACATGCGTGAGGAAAGTACCCCTGATCAGCACACTTGTGAAGTAAACCTTCAGGCACGTATGACATCTTTGGGCATACTGCCACAGGACAGCTATCACTAGTATGCCTTAATGCAGGAGGACATCAAACCTGTAAAAGAGAAGTGCTCCTAAAATTACATTACAGGCTGTAGATGAGACTCTGCTCTCAGATGAGGGCCAAGTATTCTTTTGCTCTTAAGAATGCTGTTGCATGTTGTTGATTCTACATGATGGAGCAACATCTCCCTCTCTCCACTTGACTAAGTGGAATGCAACTAACTGGATTTATGATGCTGGAAGGGAGCATATAGTACACTTTCAATTATATTCCAAGGTGGGTTACAAGGAGAGTCTAGACTATCTTTTTAATGCTGGAGAAACTAGTGGAGAAGTACTGGTGACATAGAAGAGCTATCAAAATAGTTCTGGAATCAACTCCGAGATTAAGAATAAAGAGCTGAGCAGCATCAGTCTGCACTCTAATGCAAATACCCTGCATGAGGACAAGAAAAAAGAACACACAGGTCAAGATGACTCAACCTCAGGGATTGAAGTCTGTTATGCTGTCTTACATAGGACAGAAGTTGATGGAGGTCAAGTAGAAAACAGTGAACAACTGCCTGAACAAATTGTGCCCAGTTTAGACAGGAGCACAGAAGAATGGGCAGACTAAAACAAAGTGTTTCTGTGCAAATGCTAGAAGACAAGAAGGTAAGATGGAGGGGCTGAATGTCTAGTTCTAAAGTAAGTCATCAACAGTAGAGGTCTACCATAGAGAGAAGGTAGTTAGCAGGATGCTCTTTGGGGTTTCTTTGGAAAGCCTCCAAGAGAAACAGTCAAGCAGTAAAATGTCCATTTGCCGGTAGGCATAGGAAGAAGAATCCTGATGGATTCATTTTATACACTAGAAAATTCAGAATAGCCTCACAGGCCTGGTGAAGTTCTTTGAAGGTCCCACTGAGATTGTGAGTAAGTGTGATGTGACTGATGCAGTATGCTTGCGTTTTCAAAAGTCTTTTCAGAGCTGCTTACCGATCTGCTGAGCAAAATGAAACTGCTCTGACATAAGAGGAAAGTTCCCTTCCAGACTGATAGTTGGTTAAAAGATGGGGCAGGCATCATTGACCTGTTTTCACAGAAGGGACAGAGGTCACCAGCAGAGTTGCTCATGAATCTGTGTTAGGCTCAATACTAGTCAGGGTATGCATTGGTGATCTCAAACAGTGAGGGCAGAGTGATTCTAAGTTAATGAGGGCAGCAAAAATGAAAGCTAATTATGAAGAGCCAAAGAGGGATCTTGTGATGCTTAGTAACCGGGGATGAATCTTGCTGATGATACAATGAAGTAATGCAGAGAGGGAGAACAATTCTGCTATTATTGAGACTGCAGACTATCCATACCAAAGGAAGTGATGATGTAGAGAGCTTACCATAGTAAATCAAAGCATTGGTTAAGTATTTAGGACTGGTTAAAATATATAGGTAAGATGGACAACAAAACAGAAGTATGTTATAGCAGTCTGTGAACTCCATGCTTTTGTCTTGCTCTCTGGGTGCAGTTCTGATCCCCATATTGGAAGGAATGGTGAGGAAGAAAAGGAGAGTTAATAGACTAAGAAATAAGTGGCAGGGTTGATAAAGAACAATTAAATAGATGAAGACTCTTCAGCCTGGCGAAGAAATGGCTAAAGATGAAAACGATAAAAATCTCTATAGGAGTGTAATGGAAAAAACGAACAGGGAATGCTCATTAACTGTCTCTTGTAGTACAAGGCCCAGAGGGGATCAAATAAAATTATCAAGTGACAAATTCAGAACAAGTAAGAGGTTGTGGCTTTTTCATAGCACATAGTTTAACTCTGAGCTGCTGTGCATACTAAAAGTCTATCTGAGTGTGGGCTTTTAGTGCGAAAGCATCACCTTTTGCTTAGAACACAAAGCTCAGCCCCTGAGGGCTGGGGAGAGATCCTGAGGTACGTCCCTTGCAAGCTTTCTGTGTCCTCGTGCTCTTCCTCAGATCTTTACCCTCTGCCTTTGGTAAAGACACAGTATGAGGGTACATATATCTCTGGTCTGACTGGATATGGCTATTATGTAAAAAGAAGACAAATTGCAGTTCCCTAAAGAAAATGCTGACCATATGCCACTCCAGCTCCATAACAGAATTATTGGTGAAGAAAACATGTTGAGAAGGGCATTTTTTTTCCTTAAACCTAATAACTTCCTGACAAAAACAAGGGGAAAAAAAAGTCAGTTTTCTTTGAAGACTGTATCTGTCCTTAATTATACCATGTTGATACATGAAGTTTAATGCCTATACAAGAGAGTTGAAATTCTTTATTCTGAGGTGTCAGTGTCCAGCTTTAATTCTATCCTTGCTCAAAGTGAGTTGAGCATTTGTTATTCCTTGCATTTTATCTTCAGGTGGACTGAATTAAAAATCTAAATGGAAAAATAAACTGGGAAAGTTTGGGACGAGCTTACCCATATAATGAAACAAAGCAGGTTTTGTGTCACAAAGATGGAACATGAAATCTCTTTTCCTATAAATAGGGCAAGATTGCACCTAAGTTCTTCCCTTGTGCAAACATACAAGGACTAAAACTATATTAGACTTGGACTGAATAAGGACTTGGAGAGAATAGGTTATTAAGAATAAAGGATGACTTGACTGTTAGACATGAAAATGGCATTTAAATATTAAAAGGATGTAGAAGTTATGAAACAAGAATTATGTAGTCATCCAACCCAATAGCAAATGAAATGAAAAAAGAGTCTGCTAGTGGTAAAGCTTATGGGCTCGTGTGAGTGCAGCCAGACGTGAGGTACAGAATCGGCACAGGCGCAGCGCTAAACTCTATGAGGAGTTACAGGAATGGATGTTGGGGTATATACAAAGGTTAGCTCTAACCCAGGAAGATTTGTCTTCGTGGGTTCCTGTGGTTGATAACAATAAATTAACTTCTCCAGAGGGCAATATGGAGCACACCAAGCCAGGTTCACAAGGAGGTTTTCTCTGTCCTCACTGGCTACAGACTGAGAAGGGTTATAAAGACAACTGGCCTCCCTGTCAAAGCTGCTCTTTGGATATACCCATTCTATGTTAGTGTTAGGCATGATTTTTTTTTAGAGGTTTTAGTAGGTCACTTTTTTCTTGCAGTGGTACTAGGATAAAAATACATAGCAAGACAATACTAGCTAACCCCATTTTTAAAGGTATCAGGAAGACGTGCCTGTTTTATACTACTTTTGCAGTCCAGATTGTCCCACAAACTTTTCTATGCTTGCCTGGCAAAGCTTAGGGCTGTATTAAAAATGAAAGTGAAATACTTTTCTGAGTCAGGAAAAGAAAAAAAATGGAAAAAAAAAAAAGTAAAATCAGAATTTTTTTCTGACATGAAAAGACAAATCATGCAAACAACAAGATTCATATGGAGGTATTTTTTAATTGTAGAAGTTAGACAATAGAGCCTGTTTGAAAGAAGGATTAATTATGTACCCCACCAAACACCCCTAGCACAATCTTCTTTCTCAAAAATCCTTTCATTAGCTGACTTATTTTGATGATCTCTCTGAATGCTTTCTAGAGTCTTCATGTTTATTCAGCAATGATGAAGAATAAATCTTAGGAGTATTTTTAAAAATATTTTTATTACCTGCAGTGGAATAAGATACCGGCGGGGGGGTGGGGGGAAACCTGTACCATGGAACAAAACTCAACTGGTAATGTACACAGAGGGTTTGAGTTTCACATCCATTTAAACCCATAACACATGGTCTTAAAACAGATAAGAGAATGCAGCAACCATACTGCTTCTCAAGCAATATTTATTCCTGTGTCATCTCAGGAAGTGGACACTGCTGTGTATTTTCTTTATTGAATTAAATCAGTTCTTTGGAAACTCTTTCACTTACTTTTCTAAAGCAAACTCCTCGGAGAAGGCAGTTATGAAATCTCCGCATATGCACCTTTTTAGTCTCAACTAGACTCAGTATTATTTCTTTCATTATTTAGAGGACTGCAGATGACTCTTTAGTTATTCTCTAATGCCTTACAATAGTTGACTGCACTTGTTACTTTTTATCTGGATGGTTCTTAGTGTTCCTGATAATCGAAGTGGTTATGCGCTCTATAATAAAAATAATAATAATTCTGAAGTCAAAATGGAAGTCACATACTGTCCTTGACTCAGATTTCAGTTCTATGAAGTTTTCAAGGCTTTTCAAATGAAATTTTTAATTCTTTCGAAACCTTCCATAACCAACAACAAAAACCCCCTGCTTATCAGTTGTCTGCTGAGCCTAGTGGCTGAGGACAGACATACTTCACCTCCTACAGCCTTGCATGCTGCTGGCTCCCGAGAATGCAAAGAAATTTCAAGTCTTCTGGTTTCAGATACTGAAACTTTTGCTGATTGCTTTTTTTCTCCTCTTAGTTATGCCTTCATTTCTTTGTTTCTTTGATTTTTCTCTGCTTCTCTGTGGTTTTTACCTTTAGTCATCACTCAATTACACAAATGTTACAGATTTTTTTCACCCTTTTTCTAATTTTTACTTATCTCTGTTTCCTGAGATTTGTCAACACTGTCTCCCTTGTTCCTTTACTTCTTGCACAAATAATTTCTAATTGGACTGAATATATAACAGTATATTGAATGTGTAGACATAAGAATGTTATGTCCATTGACCCAAATCTGGTAATTTTATGAATTTTAAAGAGATTTTTACTTTGCTTGTTCAGTCAGACCAGGCTACGCTGCCCTACGTGGTAGTGTGCATCCTTCATTTTCTGATGGCAAGTGCCTTGTGAGTGTAGATTCAGTTTAACACATTTAACATCACCAGAATAACATGCATGTGACCAGTTACAGAGACCAAGCCAATACTGGCAACTTGGAATCATAGAATCAGTCAGGCTTGAAAGGAACCACAAGGATCATCTACTTCCAACCCCCCTGCTCTGGGCAGGGACACCTCACACTAGATCAGGCTGTCTTAAGCCTCTTACAGCCTGGCCTTAAGCACCTCCAAGGATGGAACTTTGACCACCTCCCTGGGCAACCCGTTCCAGTGTCTCACCACCCTCACGATGAAGAACATCTTCCTAACATCCAGCCTGGATCTACCCATTTCTAGCTTTGTTCCATGCCCCCTAGTCCTATCACTACCTGACATCCTAAAGAATCCCTCCTCAGCTTTCTTGTAGGCCCCCTTCGGATACCGAAAGGCTACAATAAGGTCACCTCAGAGCCTCCTCCTCTCCAGACTGAACAGCTCCAACTCCCTCAGTTTCTCCTCACAGGAGAGGTGCTCCAGCCCTCTGATCATCCTTGTTGCCCTCCTCTGGACATGTTCTAGCACATTCATATCCCACTTGTAATAGGGACTGCAGAACTGGGTGCAGGACTCCAAAACTGGGCGCAGTAAGCCAGGTGGGGTCTCACCAGTGTGGAGTAGGGGGGCCAGCGACATGCTGGCCACACTTTTCTTGATGCAGCCCAGGATCTGGTTGGCTTTCTGGGCTGCAAGAACACACTGATGGCTCATGTTGAGGTTCTTGTCCACCAGCACCCCCAAGTCCCTCTCCTCAGGGCTGCTCTCAAGCCAGTCACTGCCTATCCTATATCAGTGCTTGGGATTGCCTTGACTCAGATGCAGGATCTTGCAGTTGGTCTTGTTGAACTTCATGAGGTTGGCTTGGGCACAGCTCTCCAGCCTGTCAAGGTCTCTCTGGATGGCATCCCTGCCCTCCAGCATGTCAGCCACGCCACACAGCTTGGTATTGTCAGCAAGCTTCTTCAACCATGTTATTTCAAATGCTCGTTGATGTGAACACTTGTATCTCAAATGCAGAACCTGTGAAGGTGTAAACTTAATTAATTAAGTAGGGTGGCCATGCTTTTGAACAGAGAGGTTCTGTTGGCTTGTGATTTACAAGATTGTAGCACAAGTAGCTCATAAAATCTCTGTCATATGCTCAGTTTCATGTAAAATGTTCCTGGGAACACTGTTGCTGGAAAGAAACCAAAGTACTCAAGAGTCCACATTTCTCCGGTCTCCAACATACTGCCAGTCATGGTTCTGTTCGCTCTCACTTCCTGGGCTCTGGTTCTTTGCTGTACTGTTTCTGCAGTGAGCAGAAGGTGAAGCTGCTCACCCCACAAACCTGCTAGCCTGGGGGTTAGATTAGCATCTTTAGCGGTGTGGGACTGGACTGGGATTGTGTTGTAGTCACAAGATGGCCCTGTCAGGGAAGTACCTGAGCTACTTGCTCACATGTCACTTCAGACCATTTAGAAAGAGTCCTGCTCATCTGCTGAAAGAATAAGTGCAGATACCTGACCTTGGCAGGTGATTCCACGTTCTGGTGGAATGTGGAATGACAGGTGGAAATACAGCCCTTAACCTACAACACAGCATCTGAGCTGAGGTAGGATTTAAGATCAGTGTCTACACTTGGTTAGGCCTGGGCTGTTTGCGGCTTTGGCCAGGCACTCTGGTGTGTCCTGAGACCTAGCTCTTCCCGCTGCCAAGATGAGGAGCCCATCTACCTACTGCAGGGCTCTAGCTTTGCTTTGGGGGCCAGTCTACTGTGAGTTAGGAGCAGTGGTGCGTGGCTTGCATCAGAGCCTAGTGTTGGCAAGGTGCAATTTCAAGGGGCTGCAGCATCCAGAGACAGCAGCTGTTCCGGGCATGTTTCCTCATCCTTTTTCATCAACTTTATGTTTCATAACTTCTAACCCCCAAAGAGTGCCACTGACACACATCTCTCTGTGCTGTGTTCAGGTAAAATTTGAAACCTGCTGAACATTGTCCAAATGATCTTGTGTAAATCCTTCTCTGTTTCTGCCTCCTTGCAGCAGCCTCTTTTTGTTTTACTTCATCACTACAAATTGAAACTTGTAGATGGTGAATGAGAATGGAAAGGTGAAGAAATGAACTGTAACCTCTTTTTCTACTTGAACCTGGCATAGATGTGAATGTTCCAAGAGGGAAAAAAACATGCTGTTTATGTGTAATTCTGCGAATTAAAAGAAATAATTAGTTAAATGCTGAGCAGTTGAGGGGAGAGGAGCTGGTTTCACAGCTCTGCCAAATGTCACTTTTTAACTATACATTTAGACTCCAGCCTGCAGAGGTTGTCCTATACCAGCACAGAGCCACTGAGTTTCCACATGAAGTGGGACATTGTGATGAAGGTAGATAGAAATAAGTAAAAAAAGACTCTTCAGAGGTTTAAGTCTTGGTGATTTCTGTAGAATTCTGTGGCGTTTGCTCTGTGTATTTTTTGGTTTTTTGTCTCTTTCCTTATTCCCCCCTACCCCCAGTGTTCTTAAAATCATTAAATCAGGACTAGTCTCTCAGGGATGAAATACACAGTTCTGCTATTCTATTTAAAACAATAACTTTCAAGTCTGAGCTCCAGTTTTGTCCTACAGAGCCAAAAAATAATGGCAAGAGTTTCTTGCAAAGAGATCTTGTGAATCATTGTTTTCACAAAGCCTTTCAGTGAAAATAAACCACTTAAAAAAATAGTTGAACCATCTTCCCCCCCTCCCCCCTTTTTTTTTTTTCCATAGGCAGATCTGAAAATTTTCAACTTGAAATTTTTCAGATTGCTTTGCATTTGTGGGGCTGGGATGTCAGGGAGAGTGGTAGAATAGTACTCACAATATGCTGGAAACCTTCAAAAGGTAACAGACCTTCCAAGAAGTCTGCTATAGGTTCTTTTATTGAGCAAAACTTAAAAAGCTTATAATAATTTGAAGCCAGATGGACTACTTACTTGCTTAAATACTTGGCTGAGCTGTTCACAAGATGGCTGGTTCAATAATTGCTTTGGCTTTGGTTTCATTTTAATGATCCAAGTGAGAAGAAAGTTTTGTCCCACAGAAATTTCTTTTTGTGTTACTTCTGATTAAGTGAGTAACATCTTGGAACGTAGTGAAGACCTGATCAAACATATGGATGATCTAAAGCTGGGAAGCTAGAAGATTATTAGGAAGTCAGGATTAAATCAAACTTAATTATGAGGCTTTTGGGGACTGGTATGGTGTAGCCAATGAAGTTTTAGAAAGCAAAAGATGTAGCTGTTATCAAAAGCCACAGGCATTAAGGAACTTGCTAAGCAGTGGTGCTCAGGCAAGAATTTTGAAGCTAGCAGTAGAGATTGAGTTGGGAAAGAGGAACATGTGCCGGATTGTAAATCCATCAGGTTCTTTAGATTTAATGCAGAGGTGTTGCCAAGATTTATCAAAACACCTGGGGAATAAAAAAAAAAAAACCAAAGCACAACAATGCAAACCAAACCAAGCCAACTAACCAAAACACCAAAAAACAAACAAACAAAACCAACCAATCAAACAAACAAATAAAAAAAAAACAAAACAAACAAAAAAAAACCCCAGTAGCCCAGACAAACCAAAAGAGATACTATTAAAAAGGTCCAATTAATAGTCATTTTGTCAAATGAGGTTTGTTACACATCATCCTGGTTTTCACCTATGTTTTGACTACTACCTGCTTGCTGAGTGGGTTGGTTTTTTTTTATTATTCTTCAGTGGTCATGCTCTGTCAAAAGATGTCTGTCTAAACTGTCCACATTTCAAGTGAGGAATTTCTTATTCAGAAACTGCTATGGATGTTCAGCGCTCAGATTTGGTAGTTTATACAGAAATGTATCCAAACTGATAAAATGTTTTGTCTCTTAGACCAAATGCTTCTGGAATAGCATAAGGCTTTCCTTGGGTAGCAGTTGTATGTTTTCTTGGTTGTATGATGAAAGAAACACTACTGTCATGTAGTTAAAGTTCACAGAGGTTTTCGTTGCCTGCTCTAGTTGTCTCAGGTGTTACTTTTACCTTTTCCATCTCCAACCTTTATTATTCTTAAGACCCTTACAACAAAGCTTGTCTTCTTTTGTTTTACAAGCTGGTTACATGGCTATCATTTAGTCACCTAGGGTTTCCACCAACACTACTGCTTTTTTTCCTCTTCCAGGACAGTCCCTGTACTGTGTGGGTTTTTTTATTTTTTAATTTTTATTTTGTTCATCTCTTTCAAGCTGGTTTTTACTAAAAGGTTCAATATTATCATTATTTCCCTCTCTCTCTGATAAATGCATTCTATGCTCCCGTTTTGCCAACCTAGGCTTTTTCCCATCTCTTTTAGGCTGCATTATTTTCTGCTAGAGCATTAGTTGAAGGGCATTAGCTTTGATGACTTTGGTGGGGTATTCACAAGGGCTATCTTTAGTCTAGTGGGAACACTGACTGTGTTTGCTCCCTAGCTAATGGAAAATGATTGGGGTTTCTAGGGCAATTCTGAGTTTCCAAGTTAGGCTTTTCTTTTTTTTTTTTTTTTCTTTCTGAATTGCCCATCAGAAGCAGCCATGGCTTTTGGAGGTGGTGCTAGCAGAAGTATCACTCCTGCTCTTTCTGTAGTCCTCTAAGTGATGAGCAGAGACCCCTTTCCAACTCCTGTCGGTGGATTAGGGCAGGATTTGATGGCTACTGGTGAAGACCTGGATCTTCCTGCCCTTGGTGTCTGGATGTATTGCATGAGGAGAAATAGGTTACGGGGCCTGGGTGTTTATGTTGGTTTAACTGTGTACTCTTGACACAAAATACACCCAAGTATTTCAGTGCTTGAGTCATGTTTCTGTTTTTAGTGACTGTCGGAAATTAGAGAATCCAAACAGTTTAGCTCTGAACGATTTAGCTGGGATTTTCTAAGGGTGCCTCTCATATAACTGGGCTGCAAATACTTGGTGGCTGGTGTCACTGGCTTTATTACATAGCCATTAATTTTCATCATAGTTCAGAAAATTCTGTGCTGTTTTGCCATGTAGGAAACTCTTAAAATTTCTGTCTTGCCTGAATTAAGCAAAGTTTTCACAGAATCACAGAATTAACCAGGTTAGAAAAGATCTCTAAGATCATCGAGTCCAGCATATCACCTAACCCTTCCAATTAACTAAACCATGACACTAAGTGCCTCATCCAGTCTCCTCTTAAACACCTACAGGGACAGTGACTCCACCACCTCCCCAGACAGCCCATTCCAATGCCAATCACTCTTTGAAGAACTTCTTCCTAATATCCAGCCTAAAACTGGCCTGTTGCAGTCTGAGACTGTGTCCTCTTGTTCTGTCACTGAGTGCTTTGGAGAGGAGACCAACCTCCACCTGGCTACCTCCTTTCA
Source organism: Eubucco bourcierii (assembly GCA_013396675.1). Lineage (NCBI taxonomy): Eukaryota > Metazoa > Chordata > Aves > Piciformes > Ramphastidae > Eubucco > Eubucco bourcierii. Next base: position 110,303 of record VWZE01023148.1, read on the forward strand.
AATAGTTGTAGAGAGCAATGAGGTCTCCCCTGAGCCTCCTCTTCTCCAGGCTGAACAACCCCAGCTCCCTCAGCCTCTCCTCATAGGACTGTACTCCAGCCCCATCACCAGCCTTTTGAAGCTGATACTTGACCAAATTATGATGTGATGCTGTTACAAACTTGTCACTAATGAATTAATTTCAGCCAGGAAATTCAATTCTTTCAGTATGTCCCTATCTTTGTTCTTGTTCTGGGAAGAGTTGTATGGAGACAAAGCTACTTGCGAGAACTCAGAGGCCTTACTCTTTATCCCTTTGTGTAGATATACGAGGTCTGCTTCCAGGCTATTATTAAATCAATAATTATTGTTTCTATTAAGGATATACATAGAATCATAGAATAATAGAATAATAGGGGTTGAAAGGGACCTCTGGAGATAATTGAGTCCAACCTCTCTGCCAAGATAGGATCACCTAGGACAGGTCACAGAAGAACACATCCAGAGGGGTCTTGAAATTCTCTAGACTATGCTTCACAATGCTTTACAATGCATAGACTTTGGGGCTTTTAGAAGAAAATGGTGTCTCTGCTCTAAAACAGCTTTTTGTAGAATACAAAAGACACTGGATAACAGAGGAAACCTTTGCTGTATATTCTTTTGCTTTCCCTCAATTATTTTAACTATCATAACAACTATGAATCTATCGAATCTATCTAATTTCATTCAGGAAGTTCACCTCAGGTGTAGGTATCTGCGTGTTTTATAAAGGTAAATTCCAAACTCACATTTGTAATATTTCTTTATCTGTGTCTCATGCACTTCCATGTAGAACCCACTGTTAAAACTCAAATGATAGGTTGATTAACTTCATTATATTTGTCAGTTTTTCATGTGAGTTTAATGCTTGTACTTCTTGACCTTGCTGCTCTTTTACAGATTTCCCCCCCCCTCCACATTTCTGTATGTAATTTCATTTTCCTTTTTATATTTTCATTTTCTGTGTAAAGTTTTGTACACATACTGCAGGGGACTGAGGGTGGAGGAAGTAGGCGAAGATGTGCAGAGAACCTCGTGTGGCCTGGTGAGGCACGGAATCAGATTGTTTATTTGATGTTAGTAATTTGCTTTAAATCTAAGTTTGGAAGAAGAAGGGGAATTTCTTTTAAAAGTGACACAAAAGTAGGAAAGGATGTTTGTAACAGACAGTGATTAATTACTTCATTACAAGTCTCCTCTTAGTTCGAAATGTGTTGCTGTATGTCGAGAAGTTAAGAGACTGGCAGAAGACTTTCCTGTCTTACTAAATTGTGAGATCAGGAAATAACTAAATTTACCACGGGGAGTTTACCTAACTAACCACAACCTTTTACTGGTACGTTCACTTTGTCCTCACATACAAATTTTGAAATAAAAATGCCAGTACTCATATGTCACTGATGGGAAGTAAATGGCAGTCATAACTGGCAGGAGATGAGACTGACATTCGTATGAAGTTCCCCCAGTTGCAGAATGAGCACAAAATATTTCATAGAAATTAAATTATTTCTTAACATTTCTGTTATGCTAACCTGGCATTTTGGAAATGCCTGTGCTTTCCTGCTCTTAATCCTCAGTCTTTAAAAATTGTTTTTTAAATAGGGAATAAATATATTATTTGTTTAAAATGTTAAATGTTTTCTTTAGGATTCAGTCTTCAGCTTTACCATGGCACTCAGGTGTTCTCAAGGCCAGAAAGATCCTCACAACATCTATTTAAAACCTCCTGTGTGACAAAAGACACAGCAATATGCTCCACAATGATTCTGCTGTGCTCAGTATCTTGCAAACACTTGAGGGGATGACAGAGAATCCATCGCTCAGCTATTCCGTTCAAACAAATTATCCAAGCTGATAATTTATACAGACTTAAATCCTTAAGTCTCACTTGAAGACACTTTGGTTTTCTCTCTTAAATTACTTGGGCCTTTTTCTATTTCTTCACCACATTTTTTAGTACCCCCTGCGTATAGTTCCAGTGTCTATGTAGTCTGTTATTGATCTTGCCATAAAAAGGAAAAGCAAGATTGGCAAGCTTATTGCTGTTAGACATAAAGGGATTGCCCTAATCCTTTTTTGCCATAACACAGACCTGTGAGGCACATACTGAGAGATTTTTTCAGTGATCTAATGCCTTCATGAAAGCAGCTGCTATCCAGGTTGTAGTTTCAGGATTCAGACATGCACCAACTCTCCTTGTCCTTAGAGGAGTATGACCCTGCATTTGCACTACAGTTTGCCTTCACTGTGTGATACTTGTGTATGCAGCTGGGAATTTGGGAAAATACCAAGCCCAACTGAAGTTAAGTCTGCTTGTATTAGAGTATCCAAGTCCTGTAGCAGTCCTTCAGACCTGACTCTCCTGTGTGAGCCTTAAGACTTAAAAACCAGTTCTGAACTGAGTCTTCTCTAACTTTTTTTTTGCATTTTGTAATTATTTAAAAACAAGTTGTCTCTCTGCATGCTTGCTGACATTTAACGTTACACTTTGCTATTTAAGTCGTAGAGTCATAGCATGGCTTAGGTTGGAAGGGACCTCAGCGGTCACCTGCTCCAGCCTCCCCACCATGGGCAGGGACACCCCTCAACTAGACTCAGCTGCTCAAGGACTCATCCAACACAGCCTTGAACACCCCCAGGGAGGGAGCAGCCACAACCTCCCTAGGCAACCTATTGCAGAGTCTCCCCACCCTTATATTGAAGAACTTCTTCCTAAGATCCAGTCTAACCCAGCTTCAAACCATTCTTTCTGGCCCTGTTGCTGGAAAGGTTCGGATGAGCATTTATGAAGAACCTGACTTTAAAAATTTGACATCTAAAATTTATTAGTAGTACAAATTGATTACAGCAGTTTTGGTCAGTTTGTGGAAGGTGTTCATGATGACATCAACAGTACCTCGGGAAGCAGCCGGATAACTCCCTAAGGCAAGATAAAAGCAAGGTCATCCAAGGTAGCCAGTCTAATTGTACTTTCCTCTTATGTAGGGAAAACCAGATTAAAAATACCTCTTTTTTTTTTTT
>VWZE01023148.1:120986-139948 GCA_013396675.1 Eubucco bourcierii
TATGTATAAAACACACAACCCTCCTCAAAAAAAAAAAAAAAAAACAAACAAGCACCAAAAAACCAAAACCAAACAAACCCCAAATAACAATGATGTAAAGATTTTTATATTATTTTATTTTCATCGGGAATGCAATCCTGTATTCCCAAACTGGCCCATCTAACTTGGGTATATTCCTCTAGGTTGTAGCCCCAATCGGCTGATGGCTGTAGCAAAATTGCATGTGTAGGGATAGGTGATGCACCTGTAAATTAGAATATGCTCTAACTTCTAGTATCTGAAGGGGGCTTACAGGAAGGCTGGGGAGGGACTATTTACAAGGTCCTGCAATGACAGGGCAAGGGACAATGGGTTTAAACTGGCAGAGGGAAGGTTTAGACTGGATGTTAGGCAGAAGTTCTCTGCAGTGAGAGAGATGNTCTGCAGTGAGAGTGATGAGACACTGGAACAGGTTGCCCAGGGAGGTTGTGGATGCTCCCTCCCCGGGAGTGTTCAAGGCCAGGTTGGAGGAGACCTTGAGTAACCTGTACTAGTGGGAGGTGTCCCTGCCTATGGCAGGGGGTTGGAACCAGATGATCCTTGAGGTCTCTTCCAACCTTACCATTCTATGATTCTATGATTCTAACCGAAGAACATCTAAAGCACTAAGCATGGAAGGGTAATCTGTACTCTTCCCTCTGCTTCCTGGAATAATTCCACTGTACAAATTATTTTTCACTATTGTTTTCTTCTACAGCATTTTAAACTCAAAACAAACAAAAAAAAAAACCCAAACAAAAAAAGCTGGGTAACTGATACTGGCTTAGTAACATTTTTTTAGTTTTGTTTGGGTTTTTTTGCCAGCTTTCACAAATATATTAAGTCATTTGGATGTTTGATATAACGTCCCTGGGCAACCTGTTCCAGTGCCTCACCACCCTCACTGGAAAGAACTTCTTCCTAACATCCAGTCTAAATCTTCCCTCTGCCAGTTTAAACCCATTGCCCCTCATCCTGTTATTGCAAGACCTTGTAAATAGTCCCTCCCCAGCCTTCCTGTAGGCCCCCTTCAGATACTGGAAGGCTACTGTAAGCTCTCCTGGAAACCTTCTCTTCTCCAGGCTGAAGAACCCCAACTCTCTCAGCCTGTCCTCATACTCATTAGTGTTACAACTTTAAATACTCAGTTTGTTCAGAACATAGGTTGTGTTGAAAATGGAAAAAACACGTTCTTGGTAGTTTACAGATACGCTAATTCTGCTAAGAGTTGCCAAGAAGAAGTTGACAGCTCAGACCAAGGATTGCTGTGGTTGCTATGTGCAAAAGCCTAGAACAAGCCAGCGGGAAATAATACCAGAGTGAGAAAGTATTGCTATGGTTACAAAGTATTTTCTTTAAAGGAGAGGTGGATAACACAGCAAGAATCACTGAAACTTGGGTAATAATGTATTGTACAAAAAGCAAAAAGACTGAAAGATAATAACTGTCTTGTGCTCTTAATGGCACCTCATTAGTTTCCAATAAAGAAGGATTTAATTAAAATAGGAGTAATCCGTGACAGCTTTGTTAGAAAAATATACTTGGCATTTATTTTTTAAAAGTAAAATGCCAGCACAATATCTTGCATATTTTGGCTCTGTCTGTTTTTAAAAACAAAGCTAAATATACATTTATTTAATTATTTTTTTTTGGTTGAGTGGATTAGATATTCTTTTAAAAAGAATGAAAGTGTAATTATATCCAAATAATGTAATTCATATAAACTTTTAAGACAGTTTTACCAGTACATTAAAACCTGTAAAATAGCTGCATTTTGCAAAAATACAGGTAATACAAAATGGTTACAAAACTCTAAGTCATAATAAAAACCTGCTTTAAGTAATGATGTAAATCTGAACTGTAAAATTCATCTAGGAGACATCCTTTTTCACTTAGAGAAATCCTCTAGGATTTAATTGTCTTCACTTGTGTTGGTTTGACTCTACAAATTAGGAATTAGAAGACCACTGTACAGCTCAGAGTTTCCATTTCGATATTTCAGAAGATTCTCTCTTCTCACCCCCCATACTTAGCTAGAGGTATGGTGTGAAGTGTCTAGACAGCGTGGGCTGGACCATGCCCCATTTGCTCTGCCCTGACAGCCGTTCAGAAGTGCTCTGCTGGGAAAGGTGAGGCTGAGGACCAAGTGGTCCACTGAAACAAATAAGATGGATCTGAGCCTCCCTGCCCAGGGAGGTTATGGGCGCTCCCTCCCTGTAGGTGTTCAAGGCCAGGTTGGACGAGGCCCTGAGTGAGCTGTACTAGTGGGAGGTGTCCCTGCCTATGGCAGGGGGTTGGAACTAGATGATCCTTGAGGTCCCTTCCAACCTTACCATTCTGTGATTCTATGATTCTTTGGGCCAGGGAAAGCAAAGCTGAATGAAGTGACTTTTTGTTGCTGTTGATTTGAGGGGGGAGAGGGGGGTGGTTGTTTTGTTTTTAGTTCTTTCTTAGTTTTTTCATGGCTGCTGTACTACATTTATCCATCGTTCTCTAAGAGCCATTCCTCTGAACACTGCATTGTTCAGCTGCACTTCAAGGCCTGTTGCTGCAGTTCACTTGAGTCTGGTTGATGGATTAAGACATATAAGACAAGAATCTGGAGTTGTGTAACTACTGAAGGCCTACACCTGACTCTGGCTAATGTGTCAGCTTCATTCCTTGTTCATTCCTTCATTGGAGGGTATGGAGCACAATCGATCATGCTAGAGGGTGAAGGATGGATAAAGGCATAGGTGGGCAATATATCTTCTTACAGAAGTCTGCTCTCCTTTAGAGCATGAATCCACCACAGCACATAAATTGCCCATGCCACATCTCTACCTGGGGCACATTTTGTTGAATGTAAAAAGGAGGAGGATCTAAATTGACAAGCCAAAATATGTACAGCCACTTGTGACTGTTTTCCATAGTTTTAGTGTTGTTTTGCTGGTACTATGAAGTAGAGATTTGAAAATTGAAGGTGAAGCAAAATTCTTCTACTTTGTTTTGACAAGTAAACCTAAACATGGATATAACCTGCTGTACTCCCTAGTGCAAATGCTGGCTATTACAGATGAGATCAGAGAACCTTATTAAGACAATCTCACAGCTCTGCCAGAAAAATCCTGACTTCTAAATTGTGGACATACAAGATGGACTCTGAGGTACAGAATGGGGAAAGAATGACCTCAGTGTAGACTGAGTGTACTGGAGGGTAAAAGCAGAAGACAACAAGGCTGAGGAGACGTGTCAAAAATTACACACAGCTTCTGTCCGCTGCTCTCTGCTGTTAAAAGACAAAAGATTTCTGAGTATGGCCTACCTTTTCTTCCTAGATGCCTTTGGTAGCTGACCCACTGTCAATATGATGACTTAGGTGGAAGAAGAGAGCATCTTACTGCTTTGAGAGCATCTGTACTCCTTTAGTATGAACAATAGAGGCTGTAGTGTGGATCCAGCTGTTCCACATTGTGGTCAGGCCACTTTCCTATGAATGTTTGTTCTACATATTTTCTCTAGGGATTAAAGAATATACTAGATAAAAATAGAGTGAATAATAAAGTAGTAAAATAATAAGACAGGTGCTAAAAAAAAATCCAAAGTCGGAATTAATTTTGGCAATGCTGTTTTAGCTCACTGTGATTCAGATTACACAACTATGACAGAGGATCTGATTACTTGTTCACCTCATATTTATTCCACAGGATTTCCTTCTCTCCACTGCTTTCTACTTCAGGGGGATTTGCATAGGGGTGCATCAAATTTGACAGCTGTAGACTCTGAAAGATGTGATGTGAATGAGAGAATTTAGCAAAGAATTACTAAAGGGAAGGACATCTGAATGCTTCCCAGGAACTCTATTCCTGCCTCTATGACAGAGGTCTGTGAGACCCCCTCACCACTGTTGAAAAGCTGCTCTCTCTGCTTATTTATGCATTTCTCAAATTGTCAGTCTGTGCTTAATTGGTGGCAGTGCTGAACAGCTTTTTCCTTCAGTGAGGTCTCTATGATAGTTGCATTTTTTGAAGGTCTCTTGACTCCTGGATAGAGACAACTTACTCAGAGATGATTGCCCCAAGCTAAGAGCAACTGGAGGGTCTTTCTGGGGGGATGAGCAAGGTGGTTCTGGAGCACCTGCTGAGCTGTTTGCAATTTACAGCTCAGCCTATTAAGATTGCTTGGCATCATTTGTCATTCTCTTTGCTATAGTGCTATAGCTTAAATTGAATGACCACAGTCATCCAATCCTTACTCAGTTTACAGAATCACATAATGTTAAGGGCTGGGAAGGGACCTTGAAAGCTCATCCAGTCCAACCCCACTACCAGAGCAGGATCACCTAGACCAGGTCACACAGGAATGTGTCCAGACAGGTTTTAAATATCTCCAGAGAGGGAAACTCCACAACCCCCCTGGGCAGCCTGTTCCAGTGTTCTGTCACACTCACAGGGAAAAAAAAAATCTTCCTCACGTTTACATGAAACTTCCTATGCCACAGCTTCCACCCATTGCCCCTTGTCCTGTCATTTGGCATCACAGAGAAGAGCCTGGCTCAGTCCTCTTGGCACTCACCTTTTGCATATTTAGAAACATCAATGAGGTCACCTCTCAGTCTCCTCCTCTCCAAGCTAAAGAGCCCCAGCTCCCTCAGTCTCTCCTAGTAAGGAAGATGTTCCACTCCGTTAATCATTTTTGTGGCTCTTTGCTGGACTGCTTAAGCAGTTCCTTTCTTTCTTTACACCTCAATTCCCCAGGCATGAAATGAAGACAATTCTTGTTCCTTTTTTTCATATGAAGGTGATGCTTCAAATATTATGAAAGTCGTTTTCTCAGCATACATACAGTGGTGATATGCCCCTGAAGAAATTTGTGCAGTCTTTCAAAGCTGGAGTTAAATAAGATACAGCAGGAAATTCTGCGGCTGTGTGGTGGTTGGCAGAGTAAACTGAAATATCATTTTGCTCATTGAAGATCTGGTTCAGTGAGTGGGATGGACTTGTACAAGAAAACAAAGTGGCTAGGTTTTGAGCAATAACTAAAGACTGTTTTTGTGGTGTATGCATATGTAAAGGAAGATGGACTTAAGGTTGCACAAGGGTCCTTCATTCTGGCCCCATCTGCTTACTGAGCACTCTGCTTCACACTGTTTAAAATCACTCCTTGTGCATCATGCATTTGTACAAGTACTAGCATGTTGCAGACCTGCCTGCCTTCTTCCTGTGGTAATGACTCCATAAAAACATTAAGTAACTAGTAATACTAATTCAGCTATAAAGTTTACCCAATATAATTTGTTAAAAAGAGCTCTAAAAAGCAGCTTACCTGCCAAGTCCACGTGTACATCTATCTGGTGAACAACCTGAAGGAGAGATTTAGAATGTAATTGAGACAATCTCTCTAAAAATCATGGGTTTCAGTCCTATTGTTTAGGTGCATTGGACACAATATTTAAAAGTAAGCATTAGCAAATTTCACATTCCATTAAGATTTGAAATCTCCTCTTCCTTCACGCTGTCCAGTTCTTCCTCTACCCCCTTGCTTAAAAGCTGGCTTTCAGTCACTTTGCCAGATCCCCTCCTTTCTTTTGTTTTCCCATGGTTCTCAAATTAAACAGAATTTGATTTAACTAGTGACATGCTATTGAAAAATGTAGGCTTCTCGCCATGAAAACTGTGAACAAGCTATTTGAATTTTAATTAATGTCTCACATTTGTAGAGGGCAGGTTTTTTAAATAAGCTGTTGAAAATTCTTAGAGAGAAAATATTAAAGATAACTTCTCAAAGACCAGAGAGGTTCAATTCTAATTTGTTTGGGGTTTTTTTTCTTTTTGATTTTTTTTTAAAAGACAACTTTCTTGGTATTATGTAACATGCTTTAACTTTTTTTGATACAGTACCAGTAAAAGCAAGTGTAGTTCCTGTGCAGAACATCACTGCTTATTATTCATAGCATTGAATAGCTAATAGATATAAAATAGCTTGGCCTAGCAAGTCTAGAGACTAAGGTGCTTGATTTCTGGTCATCAGTCTGTGTTTATGCTCTTAAGTCTTTGATGTCCTGAGCAATCCTGTTGAGATCACACCAAATGAGAACAGTAAATAGGGAGCCATTGAAGTCCACCTTCCCTTTTACTGGGAAACACTGCAGGACTTTTCATTGTGTGTATAATCACTGCTTGAGATTTCACAATGAGGTGCTAGCATGCAGAAAAACACTGAACAGATGTTCCTATGGACAAATACACTTCCTAGATTTGTATACAGCAAACAAGTATTCCCTTACTTAGAACAGTCACAGAATCACAGAAACATTCGTTTTGAAAAAGACCTTCAGGACCACCACGTCCAACTGTTATCTCTGCTCTCCAAGGTTCCACTTAAACCATATCCCCAAGTACCACATGCAAATGACTTTTAAACACATCCAGGGTTGGTGACTCAACCATGTCCTTGGGCAGCTCATTCCAATGCCTGACCACTCTTGATGGGAAAAAAAATGTTTCCTAATGTCCAGTCTAAACCTACCCAGTCACAGCTTGAGGCCATTCCTTCTTGTTCTATCACTGCTTACCTGTGAGAAGAGACCAGCACCGACCTTTCCACAATGTCCTTTCAGGTAGCTGTAGACAGTGGTGAGGTCTTCCCTCAGCCTTCTCTTTTTTAAACTAAACAGCACCAGCTCCTTCAGTCACTTCACATAAGATCTATTTTCCAGGCCCTTCACCAGCTTCCTTGCCCTGCTGTGCACTTGCTCCAGCACCTCCACATCCCTCTTATATTGAGGTGCCCAAAACTGAACACAATACTCGAGGTGTCAGAGCAGAGTACAAGGGGATAGTTCAGGTATGAGAGAGGTTTTTCTCCTCCTGCTTATGTGCTTACATACAACAGAATGGGATTATTCACAGTCATATCACGTAATAGCCGTTAAGCCCCAAAAGGAGTCTTTAGAGGTGCCCATTCCTGCCAGAAGCACAGAATTAGTATTGTATATCAGACAGAAAATCACACACCAAGAGGCCAAAACTGCAGCATGCCATGATAAAGCTGCAAAATAAATGAGGGTAATCTTTGGTGCTTCATCACTCGATCAGTCTTTTTGAGGAAGCACACCACAGGCCAGTGTATTTGCACTGCTGCTGGTTCCTGAGCAATCCGTTCAGAGTTCTAATACCCCTGTGCCTCTCCAAGGCAAGTGATTGAGTTAATCTTTTCCTTAGGTGTGTTGGTCCAGAGACACTTCTCACTGGTTTAAAATGTGTATTGGTGATAAATAATATTTGAAGATACCAGGTGTGGTGGTTTGGCCCTGGTTGGGGGCCAAATGCCCAGCCAAGCCGCTCTATATCACTCCCCTTCTTAGGTGGACAAGGGAGAGGGGAAAATGTAACAAAAGGCCCAAAATAAGATGCATAATAATGCAAAACCAAGCAAAGGCTGTGTGCAGAAGCAAAAGCAAACAAGGACATTATTCTCTACTTCACATCAGCAGATGGTGTTGGGTCAATCCCAGTCCAGTTCTGGGCACCTCAATTTAAGAAGGACATTGAGGTGCTTGAGCGTGTCCAGAGAAGGGCAACGAGGCTGGTGAGAGGCCTCGAGCACAGCCCTACGAGGAGAGGCTGAGGGAGCTGGGACTGTTTAGCCTGGAGAAGAGGAGGCTCAGGGGGGACATTCTTGCTGTCTACAACTACCTAAAGGGTGGTTGTAGCCAGGGGGAGGTTACTTTCTTATCTCAGGCAACCAGTGACAGAACAAGAGGACACAGTCTCAAGCTACACCAGGGGAAGTTTAGGCTGGAGGTGAGGAGAAAGTTCTTGACTGAGAGAGTCATTGGCTACTGGAATGGGCTGCCCAGGGAGGTGGTGGAGTCACCGTCCCTGGAGGTGTTCAAGGTGGGTTTGGACATGGCACTTGGTGCCATGGTCTAGTCTTGAGGTCTGTGGTGATGGGTTGGACTTGATGAACTTTGAGGTCTCTTCCAACCTTGGTGATACTGTGAATAGGGCTCCCATGTGCATAATGGCTGCTCCAGAGGACAGGCACCATCAACAAATGTCCACACACTTCCTTCTTTCACTTAGCTTTTATATCTGAGCTGACATCATATGACATGGAACAACCCTTTGGTCAGTTTGGGTCAGCTGGCCTGGCTGTGTCCCCTCCCAAGATCTTGCCCACCCCTCAGAGTACTGTTGGGGGTGGGAGGGGGAGGAAATGCTGGAAAATCACAGCCTTGGTGCCAAAACACTGCTGTGTTACCAACATCCAGCAACAGCACTACAAAACAGCAGTAAAAAGATGCTCTGGGGAGAATTCACTCCAGCTCAGCCAAATCAAATACACCAAGATACCCTTCCCTGGGTTGGGTTTGGTTTTTGTTTTTTTTTTTTTTGGTTGGTTGGTTGGGTTTGTTTTTTTCTTGGTTTGTTGTGGGTTTTTTTGTTTGTTTGGGGGGGTTTTGTGGGTTGTTTGGTTGTTTGGTTGGTTGGTTTGGGGGTTTTGTTTGTGGTTTTTGTTTGTTTTGGGGTTGGGTTTTTTTGGTTTTCCATCAGAAAGATTACAGGTCTTTAAATATTTCAGAGCACGAAGTTTTGGCTGATTTGCTTGTGCCGGTAGTATCTGAAGGGTTCTCAATGAACTTTATGGTACAGGAAAAGACACTAAGTCTCCTAGTTTGTTTCCTGTTTCACGTAGTGGTAAGATGGCCTAGATTTGCCTACATTCCTTGTTGAATTAAGCTAGAAACTGCTTACATTACTGAACATAATTGCTCGTTTTGGGACAGACAAGGCATAGACTGGTGTGAACAGAAAGATTTCGTTGTCTTTCATGAAGGGAAAGATTACTGCAGTGTGGAGGGAAAGAGGCAGTTGGTTGCAAATTGGAGCAGAATGCTTGAGTAAACAGATCCTTCTTCCCTATTGCTCTTGATTTCAGACTTCTCTAGGCTGTTCTGTTGTTGATTAACAGCAGGGAGGACTGAGTATCATTGCATACACCTTTCTCACCCAACTTTGTGCATGAAAAAGAGTCACATTGTCATCTAGAGTGCTTCAGGTGGGTTTTGGTTGCCTATATGTCATTGTCTAGTGGTCTTTCAAGTGCTACATGTCCCAGGCATGGGGCATGCAGGTCTGCTGAAGAGCTTGATCACTTCAGAGTTTGGAGGACTGTCTGCAGTAGGTCACAGGAGGTCTGGACTGGAGGAACTGAGTCCCTCCCATAAAACCTGAAGAGAATTTGTTGTTACCATTTTTGTATCAGCTAAGTTGTTTGTTTTATAACTGTCTAGCCCATTTGGCAGTAGATTGTCTGATAGTGAGACCCAAAAGAAAACATTTTCTAGTCTCCTTAGCTTCCTGTGACAGTTTGACACTGCAGAGACAGCAGTGGGATGCTACTAGTTCATCATTCAGTGTTCTTTCTGTTCCTCTTGTTCTCTTTGAAAGCACCACAGGAACATCTGTGAACAAATACCCAAATAACTTTATTACTAATATAAATGTTTTATTTATCTTCCCTCCCCCCCCACATTTTGTGTTCTAAGCCCACTCTTTCAGAATGCTAACAACTGTGGAAAAGGCAGAAAATGTCAAGGTAATAAAAATGAACCGTCACTGAAATGTTACCTCTTCTGTTCCAGGGAGTAACTCTGGTATTAGAGAGAGTTGGAGAAAGCAATGAGTCTGAGGGATTCTTTATCAAGAAGGGAAGGAAAGTAAAGCCTGTTTCATAAAGTCCATCTTGTAGTTGAAAGGAAGAAACTTTGGTGCTAATTAAAGCAGTGTGCCCCTTAGTCAAAGTATGCAGCTTTTTCTAATTTGAAAGACCTGCAGATCTGAAGGATGGGCAACTGCAAGGTCCTGATCCTGGTGAGGAACAATCCAGTGCATAGTGGATTGTACATAATGATGGCTAACTGACTGGAAAGCAGTCAGAGAGGCAGAAAAGGCCCAATGGTCTCAGCAGACACTAGGTTGAACATAAACCAGCAATCTGCCCTTACCTTGAAAAAGGCTAATGGTATCCTGGGCTACATTAGGAGGAATGCCGCCTGCACGTCAAAGGAGATCATCCTTCCTCTTTATTCAGCATTGGTTAGGCCACACCTGGAGTGATGGGTCCAGTTCTGGGCACCCCAGTGCAAGAGAGACATGGATCTACTGGAGAATGTCTGTCTAAGAGCCCCTAAGATGATGAAGGGACTGGAGCATCTCTGCTGTGAACAGAGACTGATAACTGGAACTGTTCAGCCTGGAAAAAAGAAGGTTTCAGGAAGGGTCTTAAGAATGTGTACAAATACCTGAAGGGTAGAGGAACAGAGGACAGAGCCAGGCTCTTTTCAGTGGTGCCCAGAGGCAGTGAGCACAAAATGAGATGCAGGAGGCTCCACCTGAACCTTAGGAATCACTTCTTCAGTGTGAGGACAATTAAGCACTGGCACACATTGCCAGAGAGGTTGTCCAGTAGCGTTGCTATCCTTGGAGGTACTAAAAAGTTACCTGGACCAAATCCTGGGCAGTGTGATTTAGGTAGTCCTGCCTGAACAAGGCATTTGGAAAAGAGGTCCTGTCCAACCTCAGTCATTCTGTATTCTTGTAGTTGTGGTGACACATCTTTACCAGGGGAAATTACTGTTCTGCTACCTTTTACTACTGTTGCATCTGCCTCTATTTAGTCCTCAAAAAAGTCTTCTGAAAGTTATTTTAAATGTGTATATTTTTAAATATAATATAATTATTATTATGCTATTATATTCTATAAATGTTAAATATATACATAAAAAATGTTACATTTATTAACTTACATCAATGTCCAAGAGTTATTTCTTTTTAAAACCATAATAGTTTTATTGTTCCTCTGTAGTACTACGAGGTCTGTATTTGTCTACATGACTGATGCTTGCTGATACAAGTAAACAACAGCTAATATAGCAGAACACCACTGCTCAGTGGAACCTAAGTCTTACTCAATTTATAAACTCCTAGAAAAAGAACTATGACTGGAGATAAATCAAGGATCAAAACTCTCTAAACACATCTATGCTCCCAGACAAATTTTTTCTTGTCTAACCAGACTTTTGACATAGCATGGTCAGATGGATTACACTTGGGATAGTTGGACAGTTCATTTCCCTCTGATTTCAACTGATTTTTTGTTTCACTTGATTGTTTCCTCACCATTACTTTCATGTTTGTTTATATATAATTGCATTCTTTCTTGTTTAGGGCCATAATTTAGTTTTGAGACAGTCATGCACGCTGAACAATGCAGAAACCTGATTGTTACTGCTGTTCTAAAGCCTCCTTTGGTACAATGCTACTCCTCCCTCTTCACATCCAGCCTTCCTTGTCTAAGTAACAAAAATATTATTAAAGTTCTTTGCACTTGGAAATTCTGTCCTGCTTATGGACATTAAGACTTTTTGTTTTCTTTATGCTTTTTGGCTCTTTTACCTGTCTCCAGATATTGGCTCTTTACCTATCTCCAAGTAGTGGTATTCTTTCTCTTCTGCAATTTGTGCTCCAGAACACTCATGTTTAGGTAGTGACTGAGTAGTGTGGATGCCCTGGTGGAGGATGCTACTTTGGTGGACATGCTTATGCTGGTTTACCTCAACAGAAAACTTCACCTTTAATGTTGATTCAACATAGTTGGTTCAAGTTAGATATTTTGAAGATAAACTTGAAGTGTTTGTAATATTTCTTCTTTCTTCTTTTTTTGGGTGCATTTTTTAACAAGTCTACTCTCCTTTCATCTTTGGAAGAGTTTTCCTAAGTATTTTGTGGGTTTTTTTCCTCCTGTTTCTTCCTGTCATGTTAGCAAACCATAAATAGACATTTGTGCTGAAATAGTCTATTAGGTACAGTAAATCTGTTTGCTGTGATCTGAGCTATATTAACTGTACCTAACAAACAAGTGTGGAGTTTTTTAATGTTTGTTTTGTAGTTCAGCTCTCCTCACAGTTCCTTGTGGATTGCAAACTAAAAATATGTTTAGCTGTACAGATCGTTCTAGTTGCTAAAAAGCATTTCCTTATTCCTGTAAGAACTTGATGTGGGAGCAGCTCTGAGTTGACTGAAGGGCAATTTTTTGGCAGAACAAAAGTCGTCCATCTAATACCAGATCAGGAGAACATCTTTCTGAAATAAACAGTATCATAATAAAAAAATGTTCTTCAGGGCACTAGAACTTTGAAAGTCACAATCATGAAAGTGGCTACCAAAGCTCTGCAAACAAGCTGACTAATTTAAAAACCATCTGTGAGCATCAAACACTGACAGTGTTCGGTCCTGTAAAATTACACCCAATGTTCATCCCATCCATAATGTTCCACTTGAGGACATGCTTTTTATCTCAGTATTAGTTGGCTTGATGTGGCATTGTCAGTGGACTTGTGGCAGTGAGAGCCTTAGAATTCCATTTGTCTTCAGCTTAGTAATGCGAGAGAATTGGACACGCAGAATTGAACAATGTACGGAAAGATTTAGAATGGCTTTTGCTTAACATTGTAGAACGCCATCCCTTTGGCAAAATGACTTAGAGATGTAATTTCTTGAATTCCACTGTTTTAAGACCTAAATGTTGGTTCAAATGAAATCTGAGAAGCTTACTGATGCCAGCATACCAGGTTTTCATGTCTTGAAAAGTTTGAGAGCGCATATTACAAATCTCCTTGCAGGCAGAGTGTTTGTGCTTTTTCCTGCAGCAGCGAAATGTGAAAGATGTACTTTGCTGTGCTAAGCCAAATGCCTTGAAAAACACACTTCAAAACCTAAGTTTGTAAATTATTCTTGTGTAGAGTCAAGTTAGCAGATCACATTATTTCCCTGTCACTGCAGAAAATACCTGTGCAACGCAATTCATTTTGTTACAGGGTAAAACTTGCAGGAGTGTTGAATGTTGCAACACGTGTTAGTACAAAGCAAGAAGCTAAGTCTTTTTGTTGGGCACAGGACTGGTAACAGAATCACAGACCTTTAGGGGTTGGCAGGGACTGCCAGAGATCATCGAGTCCAACCTCCCTGCCAGAGCAGGATCCCCTAGGGTAGTCCACACAGGAATGCATCCAGGTAGGTTTTGAAAGTCTCCAGAGAAGGAGACTCCACAACCTCTCTGGGCAGCCTGTTTCAGTGCTCTGTTACCCTCACTATAAAGAAGTTTCTCCTCATGTTGAGGTGAAACCTTCTATGTTCCAATTTGTAGCCATTGCTCCTTGTCTTATTGCTGCTGACCACCAAAGGTGAAGCTCTGTTCTTGCCTCAGTTTCCAAGCCTTCCTGTATAACCTGGAGAAAATCATTTAAATGTCTTCTTGAGGCTTTATATTCTACATCTATAAACAAGAGAAAAGTTCTGCAAGTATTCACTAATGAGTCCTTTTAAATTCTGAACATTGTTATGATGCCTTGGGATCCTGAACAGGAGGGTACCAGACAAAAAAAAAAAAAAAAAGGATGGATTGGTGTGTTCTTCCTTTTCAACATTTAAAAGCACCATTTGGAAAAGCCCCTTGAAGTTTGAAGTCCTGTTTCATTGATATACCCACCATCAAAGATAAACACTTTTTTTCTTTCCTTTCTGGCTCACTTTTCAGCTTTCATTTTGTATTCCTCAGGAAAATCTCCTAAAACTGGTCCATGTATTTCTGCTAATTACTACTTTATGCCATTTTTGGAAAAAAATGAAGAATAATTAAGTAGGTAGAGGAACTGGGCAGTAAAAGGGGTAGCTTTTGGACAGTTCAGGGAATAGTCGGTGCCTTTTAATGGTAGGGTACTTCCTCTGCTCATGAATTATTCATTTTAATGCTTTTGTTATAATGGCGACAGTGTTCAGTTTGTGAGGCAGATCTGGATAGCATTCCTCTGCCGAAACACCACACAGCAGCAGCTACCATTTGTTTTATAAACTAACACATCTAAGTCAGTAACATCACTAGTAAATGTCTCTTCATGCTTAAGAAAAGGAGAAAGATAGCAACATTTCAACTAAGAGGGTCTGTTTTGCTGGAGGGTTCCACTTGTTTACTTTTCTGGGAACTATTTAGGGAAATCATTTAGAATAAATATTTTTTTACCGATTACTGTGTTTAGTATTAGATGCAAATTACATCTGTAATGAAAACAGACATTAGTGTCTCTGCTCTATATAGCATTGTGCAATAAAAGGCAATTTAAAAACACCCGTTGTACATAAACATATCATGTTTTTCTTAAAGCTACTGTTTAAAGGTCTCTTTGAAACAAGTTGGTTTTTTTTTTTTTTAAAGATGAAACATAACATAACCACATAACCCACACAGAGAACGTGTCTGAGTCACTTACATACAGAAATACAAGTTTCTTTGTGGTATCTAGTATCAGTCTTTCATTAAAGCGTGGACTTTCCTGAAGAGAAATTCCAGTGCAGATGGTTAAGTGTTTTCCCTCCTCTTCCCCCTACCTTCCTACACTTTTCTGACTCAAGCCCCTGAGTCTTGCATTCGAACAGTCCTAGTACAGAGTGGGAAATTCAGGGCTGGGGACTCCATGGTACTGGTCTCAGTGGACAGAAGCATGTGCTCCAGTACAGTGTGCTCTCTCTTTCTCTGATGTGATTTTTAAAAATGGATGTTTTCCCCTAAGCCATATATGTACTCCTAAAATGCCTACAAGCAATAGATAAGTGGCGAGGCAGGGGGAGGGGGCGGGGAGGACGCACGGAGGGGGACGGAAGCAGTGAGCAGATAGATGAGCGATTAGGTCATTTGGATTAGGATAGTGTATTTTTTACACTGAACTCTCTTCTCATTCCTCGCTGATCAGATTCTTGGCGTACATGGAGAGCTGAAACTGCATAAGTAGAGAAAAGAAAACTCCATAGATGGATATAGCTGCAGAACTATAAGCAGCATTGAAGAAGAGAAAAGTTTGAATCGAAAGTATATGTGGTTTCGGGGAATCTGAATCATGCAGTATTACTTTCACTTTTTCTAGGCTTGTATTTCCTATGAACAAACCATTGGGGAGATAGAAGTTCTGATTTAGATAATGTCTTGCAGCCTTTGGAATAACACATTCTGCTGGAGGGGGAGTCCTTCTGGCAGAGGTCACGCTCTGAGAGCAGAGAGCTTTCCCCACTGCCCACATTCACATTGTTTCTGCTGGGAATGTCAACTTTGGGCCTTTTCCTGAAAATTTTTCATAGATTTAGGTGCCTATCCCACGTAAAATGGAAGCACCGATAGGAACCCCTCCTTTCCTTTTTCCTGTAGCTCTGCTCAGACCATTCTCTGTTAGCATGGTAGTGGTACAAAGTGTGTGGTCTCTCAGCTCTGACTAATGCATTTTGTGCTGTGTGACTGAAAATGCCTCATAGCCTGCCAGGGCTGACTGAGGGTTGTGGAATGTGATGCCTTTTCTCTCAGATTTTTTTTTTTCTTTTTTCTTTTTTTTTTTTTTCAGTAGAAGTGTGTAGGCAGCTTGTTGAGAAACCTCGAGATGCAGGGGAAATGCTTGTACATTGGAATGCAGCTTCCCCTGGGAGACCCTAGCCGGGCGGGCAGTGAATGAGTAAAGTGGAAGAATGAGAAAGGGAGGAGGTTGGAGGCAGGGACAGATAGGAAAGAGTGAGAGAGGAGGAAGGAAGGAGGTGGAAATAGAGGGGCCCGCTTCCCTTTTTCTGAGGCAATGACAGCTGGTTCTATACTGCCTCACATGATGAAGTGCTGTGGAGAGGAGCATTTAAGCTGGAAGCCAGTGAGCAAGGGTGATCAGCTGATTTGATTTTATTTTATTTTCCAGGCTTTAGTCAGGTGGTCACTGATGACTAGTCAGCCCACCAAGAAGGGACTTCAGCACACAGGTAAGTCAGAGGCTGTATACTCTTACATGCAGCTGGGGGGGGGGCCAGGGAGGGAGGTGAACAGCCCTAACATTGTTTGAATAGTTTAAAAAAAAAATAAATCACTGACTTCTGTGTATGACATTGTGGTTGTCTCAGTGCTGCTACTTTTTGCTATTTGGTCTTGCTCTTGCATTTTTTTGTTTGGTTTTTGTTTTGGTGGTGTTGTTTGGGTTTTGGTTTTTTTTGTTTGTTTTTCTTTAAATATGTCTTTAATTAGAAGCTTTATGGTAAAAAAAAAAAAAAAAAAAAAAAAAAAAAAAAAACCAAAAAAACCAAAAAANCATGCCACTAAGTTTCACAGAAGTGACAAGTTATTGCTGCTCTGAGGGGATAATGTTCTCAGATGGTAAAAAAAAAAAAAAAAAAGAAAAAAGACCAAGTGTGTGCTGCTAAATATAATCCTGGTTATTACATGAATGTTGCATTCTGTTACTTTTTTAATAAAGTAACTTTCCATAATGCAAGTGTGTCAAACTCACACTTAGAGGGAAATTCCCAAATACTTTTAAGTATGAGTCATAAGAAGTTAAAGGACCAGTACAACAGCTCAGGATAAAAAAAATCTGTTCAGCCTTGGTTAGTTGCTTTTGCATGTGTTGGTAGTTAAATATGTCTTAAACACCCCCATCAAGGTGCAAAAGCAGTTACAACTTTGCTGTCCATAACCCAAAACATGAATAGCAGAGGCTAAACAGATGACTGGGGAAGGGAATTGTTCAAGTTCTCTTGGCTTCAAGCATCTTTTCTTTCATCATTTGTCTTTAAGAACCTGGAGAGTCTTCTCACATGCTTAGGATGCTTCTGACTCCCTAATTCCTTTTCTATAACATCTTAGAAGGCAAATCAGAAACCCCAGTGATAAGTATGGTTACTAGAATTGAAAAATTGTGGAATAAAAAAAATACCTGATGAGTGTGACAGGGAAAAAAGTGAGTTTCACCTGGCTGTATCCCTGGCTACTGTGCCACACTCTCTTCTGTTTAGATATAACTGTGTAGTGTGTTATTCATTACCATTGCTTCTCTTTGCTACAAAATCTCAGATGCTCTGAAATGTTGAGTGATTCTTACTAGAAGATGCATTCACTATTTTTTTTAAATGAAAGACAAGTGTTCCTGCATCTCACTTGTAGCTCTGAAAAACTCCTCATGGTCTAAAATTGAAGAGGACTTCATTTCAAAAAGCTGTCATACACATTTCCATATTTTAGTGGTAACCATATTCCTTTCTACTGTTTTGCAGTGTTTAAATAAAATATTTGAGACATGCTTTTTCCTATCAGTTTATACAGTGTTTCATAAGATGCTAGTGCTGTGCACAAGAGGGATAAAGATACATGACTTCCCAATTACTTTTAATTTGGTGACACTTAGGTGCTCAGACGCACTGAGGTTTAATATGGGGGAAGGAGACACTGGAATGGGGTAGTGGGATAGGTGGAAGACTGTTCATTTTTACTTCAGTGCACCCTTATCAAATGGAAGCCTGACTACACATCCAGCTTCAAGCAACAGACTGGGAGGATAATGGCAAGAAGGATGGGAAGCGTGAAAGAAGTTGATAGTGGTAACAGTGTAGTTACAGAAAAGGAATAAGAGCTGTGAAGTTGGATTTCATACACTAGACCAAGGCATTGAGAGCATTCTTAGGTTTCAAATATTCTTTGGTAATAGTTCTCTACTAAAGGATTTCAAGACATGATTTTCCCTTTTTATGGGATGGGAGGAGGAGAGGTTCCATGAGAGAAGGAAAGATTAGTGAAGTGAAACAGTGTCAGGCAAATAATGGCTCTGGTTAGGGGAGAGTGCCCTGAAGAGACTGGTCTCCTTGCCATGAGGGCCAACAACAAGGCATGTGCTCTTCAGTGTTCCCCTTCTCAATGAGATTTGGGAATTGCATAGTCTTGGGGCTGTGGAAAAATTAAGTATCAAGTCTGGATGCATTCCTCTGTGACCTGAGATAGATTGTATGGTCCTGCTCTGGCAGGGAGGTTGGACTCAATGATCTCTTTGGGTCCCTTCCAACCTCTAATATCCTGTGATTCTGTGATCCTGTGAAAGTACCTCAAGTTCCTGTAAGCCATTCCACACTGGCTTCATCTTAAGCAAAGTGATCTTTTATGAATGGATGCACACCTTCTTACATTTCATGCAGTTGTCCTTAGGGGAATTCCAAGCAGGTGAGCTTGTCTAGGCTGTGATCTGCAGAAATGCTGTCAGTGCACATGCATGAACAAGACAGTTCATATTCTTATAGACGGGCACTGCTCTGGTGAGAAAAGGGAACGGACATGTAAAACTGGAATGGGCAAATATAAAGCTCTTTCAGAGAGTATCGATTTCTTTTCCTCATTTTGGTCATCTGGTGGGGTTTTTGTTGTGGTGGTGGGGTTTTTTTCTTCATCTCTGGGGTTTCTTTAATTTGTTGATTGTCTATGAGTGTCCTTAGCTCCCAGCAAGGTAACCTGTCCAGTTCAAATAATGGCTCCAAGATAGGAAATACTTCAGTTTCAGATATGTTTCTACTTTTTCATTTACGTTTTTGTTTGCTTCTGAAATATTTCTGCATTAAATGTTTCAAGTGCAGTTCCTATATTTCCACTTACTGACATGAGAATATCTCTTTCAAATAACTTCTGACTTGTGATCGCTTAAGGTCATGTTTATTTAACCTTGGGTATTGCCTAATGATCATGATTGCCTTGAAATAAAGTAGGAAAAAATAAATAACTAGCTTGCAGATGAGGAGCTGATTCTGTCTGTATGGCATTATAAAGGATAACATCTGCAGCATTTCATTTTCCTTATAGTAGAAGAAGAATTAAGAGTTCAACAGCTGCACTGAGTAAACTTGCAAGAACATAAGCTCTTAACACCTTTAAATACAGAGACACTTACTTTAATAAATAATACCAGCTTAAGAATGTCAAGAAAAAAAAATAGCTGAACCATAGTATTTTAATGAAATATTTATTATAATCAAGTGTTCTACTATAAATTTTCTCATCGTTTGTTTTTATTAAGTTTGGAAAGTGAGGACTACAGATTTTTTTTTTTTTTTTCTTTATTATGC
>VWZE01023148.1:139966-158766 GCA_013396675.1 Eubucco bourcierii
TGGGGCTCTTCAGCCTGGAGAAGAGAAGGCTTCGAGGGGACCTGATAGTAGCCTTCCAGTATCTGAAGGGGGCCTACAGGAAGGCTGGGGAAGGATTATTTACAAGGTCCTGCAATGACAGGACAAGGGGCAATGGGCTTAAACTGGCAGAGGGGAGATTTAGACTAGATGTTAGGAGGAAGTTCTTTACAGTAAGGGTGGTGAGGCACTGGAACAGGTTGCCCAGGGAGGTTGTGGATGCTCCCTCCCTGGATGTGTTCAAGGCCAGATTGGATGAGGCCTTGAGTAACCTGTACTAGTGGGAGGTGTCCCTGCCTATGGCAGGGGGTTGGAACTAGATGATCCTTGAGGTCCCTTCCAACCTTACTATTCTATGATTCTATGATTCTATGATTACTAGATAAAGGGCAGACCCTGTTACTCACTTTAGTAAGTTGCCTGCATCTGTATTTTGGGGCTTGATTTGACACCAAAACAGTCATTACTTAGGTGTTATATTCCATTTCTTTTTCAGTCAGACAGTATTTTAGTTGTTTAAAACCAAAACTCTCTTTTCCCTCTTTCCTAGTTCTGAGCAGACTTACAAGCAAAGACATTAGAAATCTGGAATAGGATTTTCCCCTTTTGAAGATCTTAGAAGCTTAGGGCTTTTCAGTGTTATTCACATGAGGCTCTTAAGGCTTCAGCTGCATACTGAAACTCAGATAACCTCATGAAATTTTACTGCCATCAGGCAAAATCATTCTTGTGTCTTTAAGATCTTCTTAGATGTATTATTTGATAGTTTATTGCACTGAGATAGTCTGAAGGCTTGCTGCTTTAAGTCGTTATTACAGCAAACTGTGTAGTGTAATTACTGTCTTTCCTTAATGCCCCTGAGGCTCCTGCAGTGTCCACTGTGCCCCGGGGCTCTTTGGGGAGATGGGGTTGGGATGGCCACTCCAGGCTCAGTCTCAGACCCTTGGCCCACAGCTTCCCTGAAGTGGTGGCTTTACAACCAGACAGCCATATGCTGGGCATCATACCTCTTTTACCCCCACTTTCCCCCCACCCCCCAAAAAAATTTTTTAAAAGAGGCTGTTGGAGGCAACTCCAACAAGTTCAACATTTCTCTGGCTTCTCACTTTTCCACAATATTTTATGTTTGTTTTCTGTATTAATATAGAGTAGATAATATAATATATGGAAAGCAGTGATTAATTTTGTACAAAAACATGCTTTCAAATAGCCACCTTGTGAAAAACTGGGATTATTCTGAAATGATGAAAGAAGGCTCTTAAAACAGTTCTTATTTACTGAAATGTAGCATTACTGTTAGCAACCCAAATTTAGTCTTGATGCAAAACGATACCAGCAGAATACTTGTTAATATGGCTGGATAACTGGGAAATGCTGTTTGCAAACTTCCCAGAATCTATTGGAGCATACCAAAACGTTAGAAGTACTTAAAGCTTTCTAAATAAAGTGTTTCATGTTAGCACTTGACATCAATATATGTGAGCTATTTCCCAAATCAATTCTGCTGTCTTAGAAGCAGAGAAGAAAAAAAATAATAATTCTCCTATGACTATATGCACCGATAGAAGGAATAAGCTTCTAAAATAGTCATGAGCTCTGACATTTAATCACTCTTTCTGATGAATGATTATTCAGAAGTGAAAGTCCTGCCACAATATGCTGATATTCCAGTTGAAGGCTGTCACTGCAGCACGTGCTCAAAACATCAGTTACATGGACTGAATACTCAGTTAACCGCAAGAAAGGAAGAGGCAAGAAGCGATATTTGATATTAAAATGCCTCCATACTTTTGGAGCTTCCTAAGAATAAAGTGGAAACTCTAAAAAAAAATAAAAATGCAAGACCTAGATGTAAGGAACTGCTTGCATGGGATGTGTCACTGGCAGCTTGCCATTCTCCCCCCCCCCAACATCACATGTACCACTTTGACCAGCGATGCCAGATTGCACTGTGCGGAAGCTGCTGAGATGGATTTTTCTGAGCCTGAACACAGAAGGTGCTATAACAAGCATCAGAAATCTTCCGTATTGTAAAGTTACTAAAGACAAGGAAGTACAAAAGGAGTTTGTAAGTGATGCTAATGGCGTGCAAAATCTTTTAGCAGAATCAGGACTCTGTACTTGTTTGTGGGAAGCAAAATAAAAGTGAAATGAAGAAAAAGATGCTTCAATTTAAATGAAGCAAACTGGACTTTGACAAGTTGAGGGTTTTTTGTTTTCCCCTGTCCATGCAGATTATAGCTAGCTATATGGTGAATAACCTTTCCTGAGCAATTTATGTGTGTGTCCACTGTTTTTAAAAATAGTGTTATGATTTGTCATTTAGAAGAAGAGAATATGGGTAAGCCCCAAAACAGTGACCTGCAATTGAGGTTGTCAATCGTTTTCATCTTAGCAAGAGGCAACAGAAAATCCATGTTAGGGGTGCTAACCCCTAAATAACAAGGGTGGTGTTCCAGGCTCTTTAGTGTTACTCAAGCTCATATTTAATTTGTGACTTAAATCAAAATTCATATTAAAAGAAGCAACATACTATGACAAGTTAATACAGTTTGTATTGTGCCATGCCATGGCTCAAGATGTTTTCCTAAGGATTTTTTTTCCCTTAGAAAATACAGAGGCATTTTTTATTTTACACCTTCACTTCTCTAATAGTATAGAAGCTCAAAGCCCACTTTTCCATGTTTGCTCCTCATCTGTAGTTATTAAATATCTGTGTGCTGCATGATAGAAAAAAAAATTAATCCTCTAGCTTCTACATTTCACCTTCATTTCATTGCACTTTTCCAAGTAAGACTGCACACTGCTTAGGACCTAGCTGGGTAGGAATTGCAGCTCTTTGGAGTGGGGTGTGCAGTCTTGCTGTCTCTAAACCTATGGAAAGTTTGCTCCTGAGGAGAGGGACAGATTTGAACTGATTCAAGTAAATCTTGCAAAGACACATTTATGGTTTTAATTGTGTTTGAATCCATGTATGCTCAGACTGGATGGTTGGTTCTGAGCAATGGCTGTGTGAGATCTTTTATTGTCCACTCCGTATGAACAAAAAAAAAATTAATTGTGTATTTTTTTCCCAAAGAATATTGAAGAAACTAATTTCCATGATTCATTTAAAAGTTCACCTTATAGGATGCATTCTTTACCGAGTGCCATTTTGAGAACTCTGGAGAGATAATGAAACAAACTTCACTCTAGCCCAACATATTCATCCTCTCACTGAATCCCTCTTCCTTTGGAGAAAAACAAGCCATAGCACAAAAGGTTTTCCACAGGACGTTTTGCACGGTGGGTTATTGTGCAAACCGTTGGGACCTACCTAACATGCTAAAGCCGAATATTGTCCCTAACTGAAGACAAAGCTCTTTTCAGAACTTCTCATTGGTCACCGAAAAATGCTTTGTAGACGCTGAGGTAAATGTTTCCTGAGAATAAAGGGGGAATCCCCTTAAAAAAAAAAAAAAAAAAAAAAACCCTATCCGGCTGGAAAAATAGTTTAGCCCAGCAAGTTAACGTGGGAATTTACTGGCTGGAGGCGGCAACAGTTGACGGGGTTTCGGTTTTTTTTTGTTTTGGTTGGGGTTTTTTTGGTTTGTTTTGTGTGTGTTTTTGGGTTTGTTTTTGTTTTGGGTTGGGTTTGTTTGTTTTTTTTTTTAATGGGGTCTGTTCTGTGAGAGCCTTTAAGGCAAGGCCGTCCAGTGCCCTAAACTCACGGGAAGGAAACTTACACCCTCCCCGCGGGAGCCCCCCCTGCCAACGGNCGGCGGCGCGGCCGGCTGTAGGGCAGGGAGGGTTTCGGGACGCCGGGGGTGCGGGGTGCGTGGGCGGCGGCTGTGACACGACAGTGGGTGGGGATTGCGGCGCTTCATCTGCTGCTCCTCGGACACGTTTTAAAGGCACAGCCCAGGACGGCGCTTCAGGGGTTGCTGCCGAGCGCTGCGGGAGTCACCCTGCAGGCCAGCTGGAGATGTATGGCTCGCTTCGCTGCAAAAATAGGCATCGTTCTGGGGAAAACCTAAAGGTTTTCCACGTTAACCCGCCTCCGTTCCCTGCAGGAGCAGAGCGTTTCTTTGGCCAGATGCTTTTGATTTCCCATTAACTTAATACAAGTTTCTGTAGAAGTACTTTCTGGAAGCAAAGCCTAGTAAGTAACATCCTGGGCAAATTCTTGTTATGCCTTTAAATTAAAAGAAAAAGGGAGGAACACATCATTCTCTTTGGGGTCTGTCAAGGTAGAGAATAATGTGTGCTTCCCTTTTTCTTAACTCTGTCTTGCTGCAGCTCTGAACGTATTCTGAATTCAGTATTTTTGCAAGCATTGGCTCAAAACCGGTGAACAGCTTGTTTCTAGTGCCTGTTTCCCCTGGAGCACGCAGCATTTTTTTCATTTAAAGGAATAACAAGAATTTGCCTCTAACTAGTAGAAAACATTTGTCTATTTCAAGTTTTCCTTTCAGTTGTGGAAATAAATACTATTAGTAAACACTAGTGCTATTAGCAAATACGGTTAGTTGCCTACTCATCACTCCTTTTGTTCTGTAAAAAAGCTTAGAAGCTGTTATGGATTAAATACTTGTCGATTTGTTCGGTAGTAGTACTGCCTGATTTGAGAAAACGCAGGCGTGGAGTAGGTTACAGTACTCAGGTCATTGTGTTTTCCCATTTTATTAGGCTTATTCTTCAAGTAATAATTAGCAGTTAGCTGCTGGGGGAACAGGCTGAATACCGACTTTTTAAATGTTCGTGCACATTATGACCAACCAGCCTTGAGTAATAATGGATGACAGCACAACAGGCAGTCAGAGAAGAATCATAACTGGACCATTCCAGTATGACTCTGCTGTGTACTTTTTGAGGAAGACGTAGACTTTTCTCAAAAATCAGAAAGAATCTGGCAAGTGCAAAAATCTGCTAGTGGAATGCAGCTTTGTTTTTCCAAGGAAAACCACAGGCAAAATCTTAAGGGATGGCTTCTCCTCCTAATTAAGTACCTTGATATGTGTGATACCCTATCTTCAGTTTGAGATCCAGTGGCTTTTTGCTTCTGAAAAACCTTATCCTTCATCTTCAACCAGCTAATAACCATTACCTTATTGAAAAAATTGAGCCCTGCTATGGACGTCAATCTAGAAAAGTGAGGCAGTTGTGGATTGGTACTTCCAAAACTGAATGAGGCAGCAGCAATCCTCTAATATTGTGGCTGTCGGTTTAGTATGAACGATACTTGTCATACGTCCCCATAAGTATGAGCTCACACTTATTTATTCCTTGCTAATTTAAACACAAGCATTGTCTTGTAAAATTGTTTAATCCTCCTTGGAAATGTAGAGGCACTTTATCAACCAGTGATGAGAATTTATCTGCTGTTTATTTTTTTAGTATAGTTGTTTAACTTGTACATATGACATTTGGAAACTTTAACTGAAATTAGTCTTTCTTAAATGTATTTGTCACTAAGAGTTAAATAGCCTCAGTATATTTGCTTCATGTAGCGGAGGAGGAGGGGAAGTAACATTTGAAAGTTATCACCACTTGCCTGGAAGTATACAAATGCTACCATATGCTGGAAGGTTTTACGTGATTTATTAAGATGAGAAAATAACCAAATAGTTCATACTTTGAATAAGATTGGGAGAAAAAAAAAAAAACCACCAAAAATCTAAAAAGGAGTTCGTATTTCTCTGAGAACAGTATTGTTCAGTCCCTTCAGTGTCTGAGAGGTAAGAGTGATCAGCATTGGCTCTAAACACAATATTGCAAAATAGGAATACATCAGGTGTTTTCAGGCTTACTAAAATAAGTTTGTGTAGTATATTTTTAATCTAACCTGCTTCCGAGAACATTTATTTGTGGAGGCGTGTAAGTGGTTAGCTGTCCTGGACTTAAATGCGGAACAGTCGGAGCTTGCCGGAAATCAAAAGATTCCTGTGTGTGGGGTATATGTAATCTTGCCAAACTTCACTGCATCTGTGTCATGAGAGGACTGCTGTGGGGCAGGAAGATGGAAGCAGAGCTCCTGGTCTACCTAAATGCCCTTTCTTTATGTGTAAGTTTTGAATTTCACAGAACCACAGAAGGTTAGGGCTGGAAGTGACCTCAAGAGATCATGCAGTCCAACCTCCCTGCCAGAGCAGGAGAAATGCATCCAAGTGAGTTTTGAATATCTCCAGAGAAGGAGACCCCACAACCCTCCTGGACAGCCCATTCCAGTGTTCTGTCACCCTCACAGGGAAAAACCTTTTCCTCACGTTTCCATGGAACTTCTTATGCTTCAACTTCCACCCGTTGCCCCTTGTCTTGTCATTGGCCATCACCAAGCAGAGCCTGGCTCCATCCTCTTGGCACTCACCCTTTACATATTTATAAAAATTAATGAGTCACCCTTCAGTCTCCTGTTTTTGTAGCCAGCATGCCCTTCAGTGCCACCAGCATGGGTGAGAACCGAGTGTTGATATTGCATGTGCAGTGATGTTTGGAGTTGCCTTTGGGAGAGATTTAACGGAAAGCTTTCCCTTGTGAAATGGAACGATTTGGGTGTTGGGGTAAGGGACTGTTGAATAAGAGAACCGACAACTTCCCCAGCATGAAGGAAAGAAGATACCCTGGTCACTCTTTGTTTGCTTTTGAAGGGTTTAGCAACTGTTTGCATGCATTTTCCCAGTGGAGGTCTGTGAATGAGATCATTAGGCAGTTGAGCAAACAGGGAGCTTAAGGAGCTTTGATGAGAAGTTACCAAGGTGGTGCTTTTGGGACAGCTGGCCAGATGAACACTTCAAAGATTGTACAGGGTTCCCAGCAGCTTAAGGAATGATTCAAGTTTGTCAAATTAATTGCTGTGATGGTTGTGGCATGGCTCTGTTTAAAAAGGGGGTGGGTGCATAAGAGAAAGGGAATGTCAGGGGTATGGAAGCAGGGAAGTCATCTTTGGAAACTTCTTAGTTACTCTTGGAGCTTTCTTTTTTTTTGTGTGTGGGGTTTGTTTTGTTTCAGTGGTTTTTTGTTTTTGTTGTTTTTTTTTCATCTTGAGTTGTCTCTGTGTTCTCTCTTACATGCATACACATCCCCTGCTGGTCCTTCTCTCTAGCTAGAGGCTGATAGGATTTCTACAGGAGTATTTCACAATTGTCCCTGTGTGTAGGATGGTGATAATCAGACAGGGGATGTTATCTTCCAGTGCCATATTTGCCAAGGCTCTCCCTGAGAAAACCATTAAGCAAGGTCCCAGCCTCCCATACAGTGATGATTGCAAAGCATATAGCATGAGGATGAGGCAACCTCTCTCTTTCTTCAAACCCTTCCTAGCCAAATCACCAGAAGATTTTCATTAGGAGAAGCTAGCTGGCTTAGAACGGAAGATTTAATATCACTGGAGTGCTTTTTGTTTGGAAGTGATTATTTCCATTGGGCTTTTCTGCATGTGTGTGGAGTTGCTCTTCCAGATTCCCTTTGTGATAATTTTTGCTAGCAAAGAGGTTCTACCAGAGTAGTTTTCCAGTCATAGTCATGTGTCATAGCAGTCAAGGTATAAACCTGGGAAATTAAACTGGAGCTGTCTGCTCAGGCAGGTAACAGTAGGACAGTATCGTCCCTGCTTAAGCACCTGGTTGCTGGGAAGGTTTGGGTAACCAGCCAACTCAGGTTTTGATTCTTGTTTGGCAGCATTTGCAGAGGGGTCTGGTCTGTCTGCTTGTGGAAGGTAAGAACCGTGGACTGGAAAACTTAAGTGTCCCAGCTCTGTGCTGACAGAGGCTATTTGTGGCTTAGATTAAGGCTGTACATCTCTTTTTTCTAGGTGAAACTCTAGGGTCGAGTTCTCTGAGTCAGGCTCCCTACATTTTCTTGGGCAACTTCTTTCAGGGATGATTATGCTGGCTCTTTTGAATACTTATGTGACACATAGGGGTTGGAAAGAGTGGTATTACAGACCAGGCTCTGCTTCACTGCCTTGTAAGGTATGTGTTGGCAGTTTTGGTCAGCATTTTTCAGAGAAAGTCTGTGAGGTGCAGCTGTCCAGACTGCCTCTGGTGTGCCCTGTAGGAAGGAACCAGTTGGATCCTTGACTTCCCATCTGTCTTCCAGTTGGAGCACTCTCAAAATGTCTCTGTGAATGGTCAAGGAATTCAGACTTGACAGAACTGCTGGGAGGATGTTAACTAGTGAGAATGCAGCCCTACTTAGCAGGACATGACTGCCATTAGTTCACTGGTCATAGTCAGCAACGTCCTGCCACCCTGCAGTCACTCTTTAGTGCAATCTGCTTGCAGTCCAAAATATGCTGTTGGGTGAGTGTACTCATTAATTACTTCAGGGGAGCTATAACCCTACCTCCTAACCCTGCAAATTCTGTATGCAGGAAAGGGATCCCCTTCTGAATTCCCTGTCAGTGGAGCATCATATACACAGTGAGGTTGCTGGTCCCTGAGACCTGAATATGCCCCCATTCTCAAAGGGGCTTCAGAATTCCCTGCTGCAGTAAGTTGAAAGATGGATGAAGAGAAGGACAGGAAACCTGCTGTTACTTTTGCTGTGTCACGAGGCTCTTTCTCACCAGCTTTTGGCACATGGGAATAGTGTGTAGATCTGGAAATAAAATATATTCACATTGTCCTACATAAAAGCAACATGCTTGTCAGTAGTATCATTTTGATCTAGCATCCAATATTGAGCCAAATTAGAATTGTATCTTTTAGGAAGATGTCTTATCTCAGCATGTCTTCCTTTCTTATTATTCTTTCTGTGGCAAATTTTGGTTTTTTTAATTCTAGGGATTTTTTTTTTCTTTTGAGGAGTATAGAATATATTTATTATCTTTGCCCTCCACACAAGTATTAGTCTGTTGTCAGTCATATGGAGATTGCTCATCCCAATGAAGTACCTATGAGATATCCATATATTACACGTGACCCCAGTGATACAACATTTCTCGACCTTCAGGGCAGGGGAATTTTGTAAGTGTGTTTTATTTTTCTCTCAGTAACACAGCTTGATTTGTTTGGACTTTAATAGTGGGAATAGAATCGGGCAACTAGCTACATGCCATTTTTCAGCTTAGAGAATTTATATGGAATTACTGCTTGTAAATCTTAAGCAGGGTTTAGCTTATTAAAGAACAAAGTCATTAAATTGCATGATTTGGATCCTCTGAAGTTTTTTCTAAAGATCTGAGTATTGTTTGGTTTCAGTATGCTCACTTTGGTGTGTTGGTTAGAGCTCTTCATAAACAAAACACAAACATTATCTTTATTACTCACAGCGCAGTTGCATACTTGCGGTTTAGGTTTTGCCAACTATTTGCAATCTATAGCCACAGACTCTGTCTGGGTGGCATAAATAAAACTAAAGTCTTTCTGTTCCTATCAGGACTTGTTTTTTTCAATTAGGTGCATTAGTATATCATTAGGTAGAGAGGTAAGAGTATGCCTGTGTGTGTGACTCTTCTCTAGTCTGAAGTGGCAAAAAACCACATCAGAATAGATTTACATGCATCTTGTTAGCTGTAAGCACCCACAGCATGATTAATGCTCTACAAGAGAGACAGACAAGACCATCTCAGCCCCAAGAAGCTTACAGTCTAACACTGATAAGAGTTGCCTTGTAATTTAGGAGGTGTGAAATTAATTTTGTGTTTATTAGTATCGTGACCATCCTCTGGATGTAATTCTGGGCTGCAGAAGCAATTGCACGCATATGAATTAGCTTGCAGTGACTTCACTAATCCTTGCAAACCAAACGCCTCTTGTTGGCTGTGTATAAGGTGCAAGATCAGAACTGCCTCTCTTCCATGTTGAGACCTCTCCTGGAACATATTATATAAAGCAAATTACAAGTAACAGGTTTCAGAATTCACAGGCTAATTGAAATGCTCACATGTGCATCCATTCCAAATTCATCAAAAATCATAGTCCTGGTCTGCCTTTTAAAGTTACATGGCAGGGACAAGAAATAAAATCACAATGGAGGGAAAGCAATAGATTACCCAATGCTGCACTGTGCCTGTGCTTCTTGAAGGAAAAAAAGCTCTGTATTTTCTTATGCTTTTAGGGGTGTTTCTTAAGTACAACTGCAATTTCCTCACAGTCGTTCA
This sequence comes from Eubucco bourcierii, assembly GCA_013396675.1. Taxonomy (NCBI): domain Eukaryota; kingdom Metazoa; phylum Chordata; class Aves; order Piciformes; family Ramphastidae; genus Eubucco; species Eubucco bourcierii. Next base: position 150,066 of record VWZE01023148.1, read on the forward strand.
CAACCCACCCCCCTCCTCACAACCTTCCTATAGTTTCCTTCATAGGACAGGGGTGAGAAACAAAATACACAATCATGGAGAAATATTTGTGCTTCTTTTTTGATCAAGTTCCCATCCCATGATTCAAACTGTGTTTGCAAGTGTTGGCGTTTTCAAATGGAATTTCCCATCAGTTTTTCTTGAACTGTTTCAGCAATTCTAGAAATGTACAGGATGTGTGACTTTTTTTGAAAGCACGACAGAATTTCAGTTCTCACTAGCTACTTTCAGAAATATCTCTTAAGCCATTCAACTAAAGTATTAGTAATGTATGTACTCATTTAAAGCCATTGACTTTACAGGGGGTTTTCTGCCAACATTTCTGATGTTTAGATAAATCCCTAATGATTTTGCCAAGTGCATAAATATGTTTTCTTTCCTGTACTTGGATAAAAATTACTCTCTACTCTTCAGTTGGTTCTGTAACCAAACTGGCCAGATAGCAGGCTCCTTTTGGAGTCTGACACTGAGACAGGAGATAAGCAGGTAGCAGAGACACTTTCTAGCAATCAGTTTAAAACCTCATAGCTAAAATATACAATATTTCATATATTGTGTATCTACAATACATAATATATATTATGTACATATATTATTCAAAACACGATTAGTATCTGGGAGTGGGTTGTGAGAACTTTCTGCATAGTGGCTGGGAATGTTGCTGCTCTGAGCTGTATTGCTGTAGAGTAATTTCTTTTGCCAGAGAAAAGCATTGTTTTCCTATCTATTTAACAACTGCATGAAGTGGCAGTTATTTGTTATGGAAAGCTGAGAATTAACTTTGCTAAGTGGTGTAATATCATCTGGAGAACAGTTGACAGTCCTACTAAGCTCTGCCTTTGCGAAGCAATATAAGGACAAAGAGCATTTGAGGAGTTTGGTTTATTTGCAGTACTTGAGAAATAATTTCACCAGAAATGGGGGTGGGGTGGAGACCAACTCACCACCTATGCCAGTCTATACTATGGTGTTATAAATAAAGGTGACCACAGATGTGGTAAAGGTGCGGGTTTATCCTTCAGTAAGCCTTCTCTGGCTAACTTCTGGCAACTTGCATTTTATTTCTACCTGGAACTTATTCTTCATTGCAAGTAAAAGCTGTAATTAGGGATCATGAATGATTTTTGTCTTGAGGGATGTGAAGGAGAATTGACCTTCCTTTGAGACTGAATATAAAGGAAATAGCTCTTACATTCTTATACCATCACAACAGCAAGCAGTCTCAAAGTACTGGTGGCTACAGAGTGGTACAAATTTCTTTATAGGAGAATTTCTATTGCTGTTTTGAGGGATTTTGAAGTTTTGTTATAGAGTTTCTATTGCTTTTATTTACAGAGTGATTCCAGTGGATACTCTTGTCTAATAATTCTTCGGTCCTGGGTGGTTCATTGCAAAACAGTCTGAGTTCTTTTGTTCCCCCTCACATATGTCCCACATCTGAAGTAAAACTGTGAGATGCTTTAAAAGGCTGTGATAATCTGAGACATGTCCAAATAAGCCTCTCACCAAACACTGATAATTGGCTGGACTTCCATACTAACTGATAGAGAGGCTTGAATGAAACTGGATACTGAATGATACTGAAAAAAAGGAAGGACATTTTCCACAAGGTAGCAAGAAAGTTGTCTGGCCAGTTAACTTAGTATTTGAGACTGTCAAAGGGGGCCTTCCAACAGCAAAGTAAAGGAAATTCTGACATGCTGTTGGCCATGAAACTTTCTGACCACCCATGGGGAGACTGTCATTCAGATCTCTAAAGCACCTGCTTAGTTCCCCGGTTTAGAACCATTTTGGTTGGAAAAGACTTTTGAAATCATCAAGTCCAACTTTAAGATAGATTGACTGTCTTGAAGACCACTAGGAAATCTCAACAAGAATGAAGCTGGCTTGTATGTTGATATGAACATCAGTGGGGTGGCATCAGCTGGCAGTAGGCAGAAACCTCAGCTATTGCTTCTGCTGGAGCTGGAGATCTTTGACTGGTGTAAGAGCAGGGTGAGGGTTAAGACTTCACTCCAGGGCAGGTATTGGCTTCCTATTCACAGGCTAAGGTCTGAATGGGAATTGTAAAACACACACATGCACATGTTATTCTTCTTGGGGCTTGGCTCAGGTTACCCAAGAGATCTTCCATTTTCTTCTTTCCCCCACCCTGCCCCAACACCACTGGAAATTCAAAGCAGTTGGAGAGGTCTCCACAGAATTTTTTTGTCCAACTGATGATCGCATCTTTAAGGCCCATGGTTCTGTAACTTTCTGAACACACTGTATACCAGTCTTTTCTGCAGAGACTTTTGCAGGGCACGTGCAAGAGGATTACTATGGGAAAGGTCTGGAGTTGTTTAAGAGGAGGAATTGATTCCAAATGATGTCTTGCTCTAGCTTTATTGTATTTTGCAGACAGTGAATAAAATACTCATTTCTCCATACTAGGAGCTTAGAGGCAGAGTCACTGCATTTTTAGTTATTTAGAATCAGTGATTTCTTACCCAGTACAAAAATACATATGTCCTTGGTTATCTAACTAGCTAATAATTAATAATAATGTAGTTTTGTTTACAAATGTCTATGTTAGCCTCTTTCTAGAGGTAAGTTCTGAGCTTCTTATGATTTTCCTACTACCACATACTTAAACGGCTATTCCAAAGGGCAGAAAATCCAGTGTCTAATACACACTTTTCTGCTCTTACAGAAAAGGACAAAGGGACATTGAAAATTCCTCTGTTTGCATTTTTTCATTAATTAAATTGTCATTATTAGAATGTCTAATCAAAAATCTGTGCTAAGACAGTAAAGCATGTTCTTTATGGATTCGTCCCCAAGCTAGCCTTGACTGATGAGATCACATGTGGTCTAATATCTACTTATCATTATTAGCAGCAGTTGTTTCACCACTGGACTAAAAGGGCATCTAAGAGATTAAGCAAGAATTTGTTTAAAGATGGAAATATTTTCCTGATCCAATAGGAAAACATTAAAAGGAAGAGGAAAGTAATTGAAAGGTTCTAATTCCTCAGAATTTTTTTAATGGATTATATTGATTAACAAAATTGCTGCATCTTATGGCAGAAGCTTTTTAGGAGGCAGTAATTGTAATTAATTTTTAGTCTGTGCCACATATTTGATGATAGCTCTGATTCATGCTATTATATTCTCTCTTCCTTCACCCACAGCAAAACAAATTTAATTTGATTCATACCCTTAAGGAAAAAAAAACACGCAAAATTACTCACATGGTTATGATTCAGCTCTTGGCATAAAACCCTGTCCTCCTCCATCCTCCTCTTCTCCCACCCAAACCACCCCCACCCTCACCCACTGTATATTTATGTCACTGTAGTCTGCAAAAGTTGAGTAGCTACTTAAAAACAGAGCAAATAAAATCCTTCTTTAAGCTGCTGTGTTACTTATGTTGATATGAGTCTTATTTGGACTTCCTTTCTATGAGTGGTGTGGAGGCAGCAGCAGTGTTTTTCGTGTTATTTTAACAGACAACAGTACAGTACTGATCTTAAGACACACTTGCTCTTAGCAGTTTAGCAAAGCTACAGCAAGCAATGCTAAAATTGTTCAAGTTCTATTATTTGTGAGTCTGTCCTTCCAAAATAAAAATATTTTGAAGGAAACCCTTTATAGGGATTCTTGCTGAAATGGAGTACCAGAAAAGCTTACTGTATCTTTGCCTTTTTTAAGCTAGTCTTTAGTAATCTCATCGTTAGACCTTAACAACTTTTTCCCTAAGAAGAGATAAAAGCTGCACTGTTTTCGTTACACAAATGCATAGCAGTGTGTCCTGTTTCCATCAGCTTTGTACGGGTGATGGCAATCTTCCGCCTTCACCTACTGCTAGAAGTATGAATGTTACAGCTGAGCTCACTATTGTATCTGACAAGCCATGGTTCCTAAGAGTTGAAGGCTGAACACAGCTCAAGTTCTGTGATCAGACACTAGAAGCGTTCAAAAGAAATGTTTTATACATGAAAAAGAGATGTTTGCAGAGATGTGGTGTGTAAAAGTGATGCAGTCCAACAATCCCAGCGGAAGTTAGAAACAGCTTAGTGCCTGTGAAACCTGACATGTGCATTTAGGTACATAACACTGAGCACAGAGGACTTCATGCACATTGATAATATGAATCAGTCACTTTACCTACCACAACTTGCACAGGTTGGTGAGAAAGCCTGTTTTTAACTAAGCATGCTAATGCAGCCTCTCCAGTCTTAGTAAAGAGACAAACAGGTGATACCATAAGGTTAGAAATCAAAGAAGATTAAAAAAAGAAAAAAAAAATATTCTCAGAGCCTAGATCACTTCTTTACCTAGAGAAGATGAACTTATTAATTTACTGGTTGAACGAGGTACGTCTCATTAGCGCTGAGCTTACAAGCTTTAATTTTTTAATAAAGGCAAGAGTTATCCCAAAAAAGGAAAGAGGATCTATAGGGGGAAAAAAGAGAAAATTCATTTCTATATAGCTACTAGAAGGAAACTATCACTATATACACACATGCCCATGGTCTGTGACTATGCATCTGGTTCACATGTCCCAGTGACATCCCAGCTAGGTGCTTCTCTGTGGGCTGGACTCTTCCCCTCTGGCAAAGGAGGACCTTTAGCACAATCACCATTAAGAGTGGTGCCAGTTTACTGTGGAGCTCACTTTTTTTTTCGCCCTAGGGAAACTCAAAAGATGAAGCATCTGTTTTCTAACCCAGTCCTAAGGTGACTGCTATCCTTTGAGTCCTGATCACAAAGTACTGTCATGAATAAACTTGACCTTTCCTCTCCTTCTCCTGCATCGTTATGCAAGATAGGAACTGTCTAGCTTGGCTCACCTAACTCCCTAGGGAACAGGAGTTCCTAAGGTGTGGTAGGTGGTGGCCTTTGGCAGTGCTGTGGGGTGCAGGCACCTCAGTTGGATCAGAGCCTCTTGTCTGTGTCTCGTACTAATACTGAGGCTCTTAAAAGGAATCAGACAATTTACCCCTTGCATTTGGACCTAGACACAAAGAGAAAAATAAGGAAATCTCCCTGTGGGGAGAGGAGAAGTGCTGAATAAGGGAGGAAACAGATCTTCTGGGGGAATAGTCAGTACAGAAAAAAATAGAATAGGTGGGTGCTTTTGTCTATGAGGGTGCACAGAATAGGATGAAGAGAACAAGCGCCTTGCCTTGCACATTCCTCATTCTCTCCCTTCCTGCTCTAATTGGCTTTCTGTGTTAAAATGAAGTACCCCTCTCCCAGAAAGTACAACAGACAGAATCCAGCTGAATTTCAGCCATAACTAAGTTGCTGAAACTAGACCATCACTGTCAGCAATTCAGTGATGCATCTTTCTCCACTCCCTTTCTGCAGCAGGACAAACCTCTGACCCTAATCTCTCTAACATAAACTAAAATGCTATCACCATAAAGTATACTTAAATTACCCAAAAAAGTTATTCTCCACAATGAGGTCAACAGTGAAACAACATCTTGCCCCATTAGATGCCAGCTGCTGTCATTTTTTAATGTTATGTTTTAGTCAGTAGAAGGCAACTGCAGATCATCTAGCTCAGCAGTAGGTTGGAATAAGATTCATAGCATGCTCCCGGAGATATGGCATGGGACAGGGAGCCAAGAGCTCCTTCAGTGCAACTCAGTTTCTCATGGAAAATTCTGTGATGTTGGTCAAAACATTTTAAGTATGACTGACCTCTCTTTTCTCACTTTCTAAAGGAGACTGAAGTCTACCATTTCACAGGGATATTATAAGGATTTACCTTGAAATGTACGTCTGAAGTATTCATAATGGTTAATCAGCTTTTCCATTATGGAGTACTTATGTTATTTGGCTGGCTCCAGCCACACGAATTCACACAAATGCTATACATAGAAGACTTTGGTGGAATATTTTGTGTTTGGCTCATCTGAGTCATGGTTTCCGTTCAAGAAGAGCAGTAAAATAATTTGATTGTTTTAATCTAAATTATTTGCAGGCAGAACCTCCTAATAAATGCTTTGGGAAGAACGTAGAGATGAAGCATGATAAAATCATTAGGCTTAAATATCTCAGAATCAAAGACAGATATGACTGCTGTCTACCAACGAGCTGCAGAATGGAAGAATGGGGGCATTTGTGGTAGAGCACAGGAAAAGGGAAAGCACTGTTTTAGCAAAGAGAGGACAGTGATGATCATTTGATGTAGTGCCAACATCTAGCACTGAATAAGTTTAAGATGGAAATTTTAGGGGAAGAAAAAAAAAAAACAAAGGTCCAAATCATCAGAAGGAACTTCTCAAACAACCTTCCAATTGCAGGAGCTGAGGAGAAGCTGCATCTTTTTTCAAAATGGAGATATGGTCAGTCTCAAAATATCAGCAAGAGGTGTTGTGTGCCTTGCTTTTCAATGCCTCATTTCTTCAGCTATGGCCATTGCGCTAGGTCTCTTTTCCAGTTCTGCTGTCTGACATTAAACTCCCAGTAAGAGCTGTTAAGCTCCCAGGTTTTTGTTTTTATAGAAAACTCATGGCCATTTTGACAGATTTATTCACTGTGCCTTAAGAAGATAGACCATGTAACTAGTCTTAAGCTTATCTGGCTACCTGTAACTTAAAATCACTTAACATTTTTGGTTTAAGTCTCATGACAGGATAAGGACTACAATTTTGAAGTATATCTACAATTTTCAAGTACCTTTATTCTAATCAAATCTTTTAAACCCAAAATAAAACCTACCACCTAAAGGTTAAAATGTAGAATCATAACCTTTAAAAACTTGACTAGATGAAAAATTGATACAGTTTTAGATGCACGCAGCATGAGTGTAAAATTTTTATTAGGTCATCTGCCTTTAATTAAACATAACATTTTTTGTTATCCTCATGCTATTCTAGGATAGGATGTTTTTGTCATTTTATGGTTTCACTGGGCTATGGAATATTCCAAACAAATTGAAAATGTGGTTAGATTAGTTTTCCCTTGGGTTTGACCTCAGCAAACTCATCTTGTGGTGAAACTAGATTTGTTTGTCTTTATCTCGTTGATTACCTCTAGACAGTTATTGTATATTTAATAAATATATAATGCAAAAACGGGGCGGGGGGGGGGGAAGAATTGTATGTTTTCGGTTCTGTTGTGTTTCCCCCGCCCCCTACTCCTGAGAGCAGAGAGCAGCTTTGAGTCATTCCTCCAAGAGGTCCTACTCCTCGTTGCTAAAGAGGGCTGTTGTTCTGTGGAACAGGAGGGTGGGGGAGAGGCGATTTGAGTCATCTCGACTGGTTTGTCCTGGCATACGTTTCCTGCCCNGGTGCTGGCGCACCGGTCACCACCAGCCTATGCTTTACAAGCCATTTCCAGTTTATACTTGAAAATACTTTTATACNGCTTTGAGTCATTCCTCCAAGAGGTCCTACTCCTCGTTGCTAAAGAGGGCTGTTGTTCTGTGGAACAGGAGGGTGGGGGAGAGGCGATTTGAGTCATCTCGACTGGTTTGTCCTGGCATACGTTTCCTGCCCATAAATTGGGATTGGCACAGCTTGTCAGTGGCAGGCAGCCTCGCCGTTGTTCCGGTTGTGCCTCGGGAGGCGTTTGCTGCGTTTGTAGGTGACCACACGTGTTTCTTTCGGGTAGGGAAATGGAGATGAAGCGCGGCTTGGTGCCGTGTCTCAGGGAGGCGCTGAGGGCAGTCGGGAGATGAGGTGTGGGCCTGTGTTCCTTGAGGGTTTGTGGGCAGGTGAAGCTTTCACTATTGCTTTTCAGTGAGAGCCTGTTTCTTACATGCTTCTTAATCTCTTCTCACAGGGATTCCTCAAAATAAAAACTTTAAAGTGCGGGCTAGCACGGGAGCATTTTTCATGCCAGGAGCCCTTCCTGGCACGAAGAGCCAGTAGCTGCTAATTGTCCGACGCCTTTCAATAATTCTCCATTTATTGACTCGCGTGATCCACCGCACGCCAGTTTTGCAAAGCGATGCTGGCGCACCGGTCTCCACCAGCCTATGCTTTATAAGCCATTTCCAGTTTATACTTGAAAATACTTTTATACATTTAACAAACGCGCCTTACTTTCCGCGGATGAGGCGGGAGGTGCTGCTTTTCGCTTCTCCTCCCCCCCTCCCCAAATCCAGCGCGTTGGCAGGGGGAAGGGAACAAGGCGATGGCCGCGCAAAGCCAACCTCGGGGGCGAGGATTAGCGTAATGTGCGCCAGACATTCCTCCCGCGGAGCTGCTGGCCGGTGCTGAATGCGGCCGTGTCTGTGTGAGGCGAGGGAGTTTCCTGCTTTAAATCACCAGCAGGCTCCGGCTGGGCGTTCCCGCTCCCGCTCGCTGCCCTTTTTTCCTTCCCCCTCAATGAGTGTCCTTTGTGTAACCCCGCTAATTCAGAAAATTCTCCGCCGTAATTGGAACTGCCCCGTCACGTGGCTGCCGCCCGCCCATTGGCCGCCCTTAATTGGCGGGTCGCTATAAGAGCGGCGTGCGGCGGCGGCAGGCGGCCAGCCTTGCTCCTCTCCCGGCCCGCCTCCGCCACGCTTCTGCCGCTGGTGCGGGCTCCTTGCTCCGCTGGCGGTGCTCAGTGCTAGCTTCGGCAATGCTAACCGGCGCTCGGTGAGGGTGGCGCTCGGTGAGGGTGGCGCTCGGGGCGCACGGGAGCCGCCTGTCATCCGGAAGCGCCGCTCGGAACG